>JAJIZL010020483.1:800855-833597 GCA_023969395.1 Amblyomma maculatum | reverse complement strand
TATATATATATATATATATATATATATATATATATATATATATATATTGAGTGTTTATGCAGAATTAAAGCGGGGATTGAGATCTGAGTAAACTGAACAGCGGGCGCAAAAGGCAACACATAAAGCCAGTCTAATTCCCAAAGCGATATCGAGCAGAGCGGCGGCACTTCGTCATTCTCTTTGCTATCTTCCTGCAATGCGGCAGTCATGGTTCCCTACATGAAGAACAAGCGTTTCAGAGAAAGCTTACGCGTAGGAGCAAGACAGATGAGATTATGAGCGAACCTCAAATGACTGTGTCAGAGCAAGTGAAACTTAAGGAACTTCTTACAGTCTGGCCGTGTAAGGCGATACTTGCACTTCGGACGTTTGTCCATTTTCGGCTTCTGCGGTTTAAACGATGAAGTCTTGGTTAAAACACCTGGTCTCCGATTCAGTGACTAGGAAGGTGAGAGCCTTAATGAGGTCTTCTCATGTGCCGATGTCTGTCCGTGGGTAGCTTTCCGACTCAGTGTTGTATGGCAGCGCCTATGGTACACCCCGAATCTGGCGGCTTGTCTCAGGGCTTCTGCTTCATGAGTTGAGCTAGTCTGGACGTCGTTAGCATTCAATCAGACCTGTGGTCGCTTCGGAAGAGGTTTGTACAGCTCGTGACGTATGTACAAGCTGCGCGATCTCCATCCTCTTCACATCGGTTTCATCCGTGCACAATCCTGCTACTTTGACGTCGAGACATGCCGAGATATCGGGAACGGATTACAAATACTTAAGCAGCTTGAATCATAGGTAAACACAAACGGTTTTGCTTGGTCATCGCGTTATGAAAGCTTGATGCTTTCTGTATGCACCACAAGTACGATCGTTTGGCGACCTCGTGTTCATTGCTGGCTACGAATCTATCTTCATTCAATTATTGAGGTTGAAGGGAGACTGGAAGCAATGCTAGCAAGGCGGTTTATGTGATGGCTGAAACCAAATGGTCTATCCGTTTTAAATATAATGTAGCATTAATGCGTCGGGAGACATGCCCGCCTAATATTTTTAGGGCTGTGCCACGCAGGTGTTTGTTAATTTTGTTGCAATTACAGTGCGCATTGCTGCAAAACTTGTCCTGCGTTTCCATGCGAATCTTGAGGGAGGGAAGCCTTAAGTATTCAGGATAATCCCCTTCACCTCTTGCAGGGGAGTATATTCAAGGCAAGGAAAAGTGGGAGAGGCGAGAGGGAGAATAGATTGGAGGTGATGGGTAGGGAGAGGAAAGCACGATAGCAACACTGTGATAGATTTACTGGATCACGCCACCCGCGCATGTGGTCTGAACATTCCAGCGGCACCGGCTGGATGAACACTACGCGGAACACTATACCCTGGTAGAGCATCCGCCTCGCATTCGATTGGTACTAGGTTCGATCCGTGGTGCCGCCGGGTACCCACCGATTTTTAATGGCTTTTCAAGGCAGTGCGCCATATAAATCTTGTTGATTTTTTATGAACCTTTAATTGTTTCTGTCAACCAGGAAAGACCGGTGCGCTGCACCGTCCCCGTGGTACAACTATGCTAAAGGGCGCCTGACTTTCGTCGGCAGCGTGAGGCCTGCCTTGTTGCTACTAAAGAATCGTGACGCTCCTGCTTTCAAAATTTGAAAGTTATACTACAGTTAGGAGTTGAGAGGTTTAGTTAAAAATTTGCGCGTTTAGCCTCATAAATAGAAACTACAGCCGAGTTAGAGGGAATAATTTGCCGCGACAGATGCGACCGCTGGTAAAGAGTTTGAGAAACAGATGTACGTTTTAGATGTGTCGCCTATTGTGCGAGTTCGAGCTGAGTGGAACTGAATAAAAAGATTGTCATGCGTTTAACCATGAACGCCTCCTGGGCAATACGTTTCAACCTGTTTGATGTCTATTCAGGCCCTATTGGACGAAGAGGCACTGAGGACAGATAGTATCGAATAATTTGTCATGAACACGCGTAGAAAGAGTAATTTACCGAGAAGCTTCACTAGACAGGCGTGCACTAATTCTAAGCAAATTGCACTTGATTGTGTTTGGGAACTGAGTCATTATTTGATGGAGCTTTTCGTTAAGATAGCTCATGAAAAGCTCGTCCAGTGGCGTTAAAGGGCTCACTGCGGCTTGAGGCTCCAGCTAGCACTTTGTTTAAAATACGGCAACTTTTAGAATACATAGTAGTGTCAGAGAGAGTCCGCGACTTAAACGCAGGAACTGTGCTTCGCAGGCCATGAAAGAAGAAGCGCCAGTGAATAATCCGCATAAGGCGTTCCGTACCATAACCTTGGAATCACTCGAGACGGCCATACCACTGGTGAGTGCATCGTGACCTTCTTTTGTCAGTGTATATTAGTCGACGGTGTTCTTCAGAGGCATTTATCAAGAAAAGGGCTCATAGTTTTCGTATCTATGGAATAGAATGCGTGCAGTATTACGAGACATTAATGAAGTACGTCGATGTCCTCTTATTATGCAAGCGTGCAATGGTTGCATCATGTTCACATGAAAAATATGTGACAGAAGCTGCATATATCTTGTCAGTTTATCTGACTGATATTATTTACCCTTGGACGAACAAATTTGTTGGATGGTTAAGCTCGGCCTTAAACTGATAACCAGAGACAGCGACTTTAATGATGCCTTTATATTCCGCAATTTTTTGGCAGTGAGAGAATGGCACAGATCTTGGCAAAGTGTTAAACGTATTGCGTTGGGCTAGGTTTTGGGGGAAGAAAAGCGTGCATATATATATAAGCGAAATGGTATGTATTGAACGCCGCACAAAGAACGGTTGCGTCATAGCTTTGATCCAAAGTCGCGTGCATATTTTTTCCGACATGGTTTTATCAATTTCGGGCTTAGAGACGGTTACGCCAACAGCCTTTCGACCAAAATGGCTCTATACGCTTCGTGTATATCAAAACAGATACACTGTTTTATTGTTTTTGGAACACCGGTGGTGCCGTGTTCAACAGATGATATACTATTCGAAAGCCATAACATCGCTTTGCACCACAGAGTGAGAATAAATGCTAAAAAAATAAAACGACAGTGCTGCCGTTGTGGTTTCTTATCTCTTGGTGCTTTGGCTCTCTGCACTGTTAAGAGGGAATACATTGGAACTCGCTTGCTGTTTCTATTCTCAAGTAAGAAACTAATGCTATGTAGCACCTGGTATATAGATTTTCACGAAGACGGGTGACGCAAATAAGTAGCCGCAACGTTTTTGATATATGAGGATTGCGATTTTGTCATGCGACTAAAAAGGAATATTTTTTGTTGAACAATCTCATGGCGGAGTGCAACGCTGCATTAGAGATACTTCCATCTCAATTGGTAACTTCTCCATTTCCGCCCAGTCGAAATAAACGACCGAACCGTGTCAAAAATACGATAATAAATTTTTTTAGTTCTGTCGTAATATGAGACTTGTCTGATGTTCTGTAGTACTTTTCTGCAGCAAGTTTTTGTAGTCTATAGTACTTTTTTATAGTTCTGTAACGTTTTCTATAGTAATTGTCTGTAGTATGTAGCACTTTTCTGTTCTGTAGTCATGTTTGTAGAACATTGTTGTAGTACAGAAGTCAGTTTTGTAGTACTTTTCTATAGTTCTGTAGTTTTTCTATACTATTCTTCTGTTGCAAGAACACGCAATTGTGAGGTCAGTGCAGAAATTGCTTATCGTCACAACATATTTACCGCGGAAACCGCACATACATTTTGTTGTGAGAACAGAAAATCGCGCGCAACTTTTTTTCTGGCTGGCCAGTGAAATGCGCATTTTCCTTTAATGTACTTATACACAATCCGTATTTCCGACACACACGACACTGTGCTTAATTATACAACGATTCTCTCGTGAAACGTTTGAGTTAAAAGCTTATCCTGGGCAATCACCATAAAAAATTGTAATCTGCCTATATATCGATACAATCCTGTATGTTTTGTTTTCCCCTCAATTACACCGAAAAAATTAGCAGGGTCCTAATATAGACGCTGGCGGAGCGGTTTTCAGGGAACATCATCATCACAATACTGCCATCACCACCGATACAGAGCTTAAGGGCGCCTCATTTTCAGAATGATATGCGGAAATACGGGTCCTGAATATTAATGACTATGCTAGATACTTATATCGGCAATATATATACGTTCTAGTAGTATGGAATTAGTGTTACCGTCTATGGCCCAAGAGCTTTCTTCATGTAACCTTTCGACAAGTGCTTAGTGGTTTGCAGAGGTGAAGTCTAAGCTAATACCTGCACCAAACTTGTACCATGCGTCTCCGTCTATAGAGGTGAGGGTGTAAGTAAAATTTATAACCTACATGATGTACGCCCTTCGTTGCAAGGAAATATCTTGAGCCTTAGTTGGTGAGAAAACAAGCACCTATATATAGCTTTCTTTGTTCAACTGAAAGGGAAGAGTCGTCCCATCCCATTTATTCCTTTAAAACACGTGCACGATGATGGTCCGCCTAGGCATGCTTGAAAACACAGATGACCCACTGCAGCATGTTTACTTAGTAGCACCATGGCTCACATTTACCAGCACAATCTGGGTAGCACTAGAAATAGTTTGCTTAGTAAGCGCCAGCTTTTTTATTACTAAGAACGACACGAACGCATTTGGCTTAAAGTTGTATGTGTATGTATTTTCTTATGCTATGTCATCACTTCCGAGGCAGGGCTTTTCTTAAGAGGAACCACTTTTCATTGACCATGGTGCATTATGGAATTTCTTCGTTTCATTTAATCGGATGGGGTTATTTATTGCATGTTGTGTGCAGGCTTTGCATGCTGAGTAATGAAAAAGCTTTTACCGCAACGTAGAAGTGAACTAATGCTGTTCCCGTGGCAAAATACACGCGAGGACAAGGGCCGCAATACTAAACTGTACTTTGCCACTCCAGGTGAAGTGGACCCTGTTCCTGAACAACATTCTGAAGGACACGCAGATCGCTCTGGACCTCAACGACAGGGTGGTGGTCACTGATCAGGACTACCTGCGGAAGATGTCGATGGTCGTGAAGGACGAGCCACCGTGAGCGCCTATTGAATCGGCCCATAGATAACTGGCGAAAATGTTTGTGGGGTGCTTGTGCGTACAGACAGAAAACGGCGAAGAAAAGAATAGGAGAACGCTCAAGATTCGTCTTAACAGCGCACGCGATGGTGCCTTCCTCTCTTTTTCACTTTATGTTTTTTTTAAAGCACCTACCATCACCAAGAACTGTTTTGAAAAAGATTTGTAAAATTGGACATGCGTGGTCACAACCATTCGGCAAACAATGAATAGATTTGCATGAGATAAGAAGTCCTTTCTTACCTCCTTACCTTAAAACGGTTTAAATTTCGAATTGACATCTAAAGCACGTCGAATGAAATACAAGTTTTCCTGTTTGAAAGAGCGTAAAAACACAAAAAACATGTCTTGAGAAGCCTAATGAGCAATGTTTCGTAAAATGCATCAAATGCAAGCTAAAAATAAACTCATCGCAAGGGGTATATGACCAATAACCTACGTGTTGCAAAATCTTCCAAAGCTCTGAGCATGCCCCAGACAGTATAAGTAAACGTCGGATTCGATCAGCCATCATACCTGGTTGAAAGCAGAGCGTTAAACAATTGCAACCCAGCCTAAATGATGTTCACGGCTGCGAAATATGGTCGTGTCCGTCCACAAAAATATTTGTTTGCCACTAAGTTGTGCAGCTGATCTCCGACGATATGCCGTTGACAGTTCGGAATTTTTCGTGCTCAGGATAGTATTATCTTAAGCCATATATAATTTCATGTATCATCATGTATCATATATATTCATATATCAGATATCTTCATGTATCATATATCTTAATACATCATATATCTTCATATATTTTCAGAAGCAGATCTGACGCGGTCTGACTTTAGTTTTTATCGTGAATTTAAGGCTACTTACTTTGCATTATTATTAGAATAACATTGAATCTTGAATCGAAAGTTTATGCACCTGAGTTGAGCTTGTGAAGATGACTACGAAATCGGTTGGTTCAGCGAGTAATTCTGGCAGCCCAAGACGGATATCTTTAATACAGACAAGAGTACTGTCGCTTTTTAAGCAGGTGTTTAGTATTCTTTCATTTGCATGGGCTTAGTTATAGATACCATATCTTCATGCGTTGCGGGCACAGACGCGCACGCACGCCCCCCCCCCCCCCCCCCCCCCCCACACACACACACACACGGGTGCGCGCGCACTCACTAGCTGCGCGCCATCTTCATCATAAACCTTACTACTGCCCTCTTTGCTTTAACTATAGTGTTCAAATATTTGCCGACGTTTTTATGACCAATCTATGCGCGACAGACTTATGTTCTAAGGACAGAAATCCGTCTGTCGACGCCTTCGGACGGAAGCAAAAGTGTATCATGTTCAATCTCAGCGCGCATTGCATGAACGTTGAGGAGCGGCCGAAAGGTGATGCTGTTGCCGTCGCGTAAAGTTTACAGGACTGCTGCGCTAAGGGGTGCTTAATATTATGTAAAGAGCCCCGTTGGTTCATTGCATGCAGGTACGTTGTGGCGAACTACATTGCGTGGCGAGTAATACAGCGACTAGGCGAGCTTTCCATTGACCGTCTGAGGCGTGCACACTTCCGCTTCGACCGCTACCGCTACTCTCTCGTGCAAATACAGCCTCTGTCTCGGCAGTGCTTCGAACTCACTACCAGGTACATGCGCTTTGCCGTCGGTCGCATCGTCTACGACCGCGACACACAGCGGCCCATGGAACGACATGCTAAGGTGAGATCGGAAGCGTAGACTTTTTATATTATTATGAGCATGAAAGGTGCCTTGCAGTATTCTAGTCTTCTCATAACTATTTTAAAGAAACGCAACCTACAAGCTATTTTATACGGCAGGTTTAACGACTCGTTGCGAGCCCAAGAAGCTATAAAAGTAATTTTCTTTCGCACGTACGTCGAACGCTTATACCGTTACAGTAATCAAGTGGATACAGTATCATATAATATTTATTCTTTCGTTTCTTTGGAGATGTCCTAGAACTCAGGACATGAGTGCGTTTTTTATTTAGCAATCATAGCCAAAAAATAGAACATACGAATTTTCCTAATGTGGATCAACTTACCTGATGCTATGACTTCTGCACTATAGGCTCAATTCTTGCATGTGGGTGCTGTCCAGGTGCTCAGAAATTGAATAAATCAGTAATTACACAAGACTGTTGAAATAAAAAAAAAAGAAATGGGATCGTACTTATTTTTTGCCAGTGTTTAAAAGAAATATAGGTCTTAGAAATCACGTGTGTGGCGCGGGAAAATATGCGCTTGCGGCGTTCGAAAAAATAAAGGAGCAGTGGGAAATTCCTCTTATCGATACCACCAGCAAAGCTGAGAGGTTAAGGCGTGCAAGGATTTGAAGATTTCAAAAGAAGCTTTCCTCATTCGTTTACTACTTCCGTTGTTTTGCGGAGTGCGTGCTAACGTAATCCAGCATTCAGGGGTTAAGATTAAGTACTTCGTGAATGTATTAAATCCTCTGACACCGAAGATACCACATAAAGCTGATAACTGGAGTTCCTGCGATGAAAAATTTCCCCCTGGAAGGCCCTAGAACGCTATATATAATAGATCAGCTCGTAGGGCACTACACGTGTATGTAATGCGAATAAAAAAATGTGCACATTTGATATGAGATATGTAACTGCGAAAATATATCGGCAACACTCTTCATGCGGACATCCAGCTCTCTGATGTCCGAGACGTTCAATAAATTTAGTACTTACAATTTCAATCACATTGGCTTTTTATGCAGTACTGCTGTGATTCACAAAATGCTCAAAACAGTGTAGAGATGTTGCAGTGATACGCTTCTCGTCGTAAGAACGCTCACCTTCAGTGTAGCGCGTAGAAATGCAGTGTCATCATGGGCTTTTTGTGTATCGTGAGAATGTTGTGGTGTCTCTACAGGTACATTGCGTGGCGGTCACTTGCTCTGATTCGTTGATGCTTACTGTGGGATACTTTTGGCGGCTCAGGCAGATTTTATTCGCATGAAATAATATTCTTATCTTCTGGAGATCAACATCTCTTTTTAAAACACCGTCCTCACAAACCTCAGTACTTTTTCAAGTTTATCAGGAGTAAGGACGGACGCTTTTATTCGTGAGTTATAACGAGCCTCTTATTTCCAACTCAAATGTCTTCTTAATAGGCTGCGAGGGTCTCTGTTATGCTAGTTATGAAGCTATAGACAGCGCAAGGGGGCTCTTTCACAGCTTCGGCCCTCCCTGTCCCTCACGTTCCACGTGACACTCGCGGAAACATAGGATTGTCCACGTCAGCCGCTACGTATGAGGGTGGCGCTGGTGAACACTCTCAAGATAAGTGTATAGGCAACATACCCGTTACGGCATGAATGTTCTTTTTCTGCCCCAAATATTACAGTGAGCTCCATTCATGACTCAAATGCCTATATCAACATTGGCTTTGAGAAAAACGACGCAGTTGCAATAATTTTGCGAAATATTTTTGTGTGTCATATATGATACACGATGCAGTTAGGAGAACTTTCGCGAAAACAAAATTTCTCAGAATCAGCTTTAACTGAATGAGATTTTACCTAACTGGTTAACAAATAGCAATTTCGGGGCAAAAACAAAAAAATAATTTTTTAGAGTTCCAAACAGACTGGATCTGAAAAAGCTATGACTGTAGCACATGGCACCCATCTACAGCTATGCTATTTCCTGCAAAGCTATCTCAACACGAGACCTTCGCGATGTTTTTCTTCCTCCTACTAACTAGATAATGTCGTCGTTTTCCTTGGCAGTCAGTGCGCTGTATAGTGATCTCTAGCACACTTTCACTGTGACTACCGCAGGATGTAGAATGAGCACAGGAGCCAACTTTTGGGTACGTCATAAACTGTAATACCCCTACTTCGACTAGAATCAGTAGCTAATAAAGAAGGGGAAGTAATCTGAACTCAAATAACTACGCAAAATTGTTTGAGTGCGGTGAACGTATTTAGAGACAAAAATGAACCCTAACTGCATGGTGTATCATATCTGATACACGAGTAAATGGCCCTATCACAATGTAGCCCGAATAATTATTGCGTAGATAATGCTGTAACCAGACAAAAAGAGTCAGTGATATCCTAATAATTTTCTGGAGGCGTTGCTTCTGGTAAGGATGAAAAAAATGTTTCCTCTACCTATTGAATTTCGGCAAGAAAGAAAAAATTCCAACTTGTTGCACATTTGGAATTAAAATAATCAAGTAATTCACTTTGGAGAATCAGTTACTGTGCACAGGAATTCCAGACAGTACACACTGTGGTACTAAATAATCAAAATTTATTTTCTTGCTGTTCAGAGCAATTTAGCACAAATAGAATTTACTGTATCATCTATGATGCACTATGCGGTAAGGGGTATATCAAAGGAAGTGGAAGGTTGGACAGCCGTTTTTGTGGTTCAATTGGTAAGTGCATCGGACGCGATACTCAGAGCTTGTGGGTTCGGTTCCCATCAGCGGCGCGCTGTTTTTCCTTATACTTTGTATTTAATTATTCTTCTCCCTCTAATAACCACAGTATTAACTCAGGTTAATAGAAAATAATAAAAAAATATTCCCTACGCTTTCCTTAGCAGCGCAGGCTATTGGCTTCTTTCATTCGTGTTATGTAACCAGCCCCGCCTTTCCCCCTTCAGATTTCTGCTCAACAGCCTGCGAGGGTCTCGGTTCTGGCAGTCATGCAGACATAGCTGGCGAAAGAGGGCTCTTTACAGCTTCCGCCCTTCCTGCCGATCACGTTCCACGTTACATCCACGTATACACAGGGTGTTCCGCATCCGCCTGCTACGGATGAGGGCGGCGCTGGTGAACACATTCATGGTTAGGGCGTAGGCAAAATATTAATACGCCAAAAAGTGGAAGGTTGAACAGCTGTCGATGTAGCTCAGTTGGAAAGAGCATCAGAGGTGGTATTCGAAGGTTGCAGGTTCGGTTTCCACAACTGTTGCATTGCTTTTGGCTTTTACTTTGTATTTCTCTTTCTCACTATAATTATCACAGTGATAACTCAGGATAATAGCAAGAAATAAAAAAAGACCATAATTCTCTATTTTTCCGTCATCTGGCCAACTGTAGGCCTCTTCATTGACTTTCATCCCCCCCCCCCACACACACACACGCACACGCACACGCACATGCACATTATATATATGTGTCAACGCATTCTCATCTCAATTGTTTTGACTCAAGGAATGTGTGAGGTGTGGTCTTGTGCCTACAGTTCCACCGAAGTTCTATTCAATACATATGCGCTCCAGCAGCAGGGTGCAAAAAATTTCTAATTACAAAAGAAATAAGCGTACAAGCATTGCAACAGCGCATCATGTGCCTGGCTACCAACTGCAGCTGTATTTTATTTTAACCTTAGGTACAAGAGGTAGCGGACGAAATAAAGGATGCGTTCGCTATTCTTCTGGATCTGGTGGATTGGATGACCTTCGAAAACAAGAAATCCGCCATCTTCAAGGTGACAATTTCAGAACTTCCTACATTACAAAAGATCATGTTTTAGGAACAGGGGTATCTTCCCCGTTCAAATTACACGGTGTGGCGACGTCGTTTTGATAGCTAAGCAATGTTTATTTCGGGCAAATTGCTTTTTGCTGATTCCTGGCTCTTAATGCATTGTTGTAACATGACGACGCAGACGAAATGACGATATCATGGGACATTTGCGTGTACCATACGTTTTTGTTTCCTTTGCACCGTAACATCCCATGACTCATGTTTTTTAGAATAGTAGCACTGACACTGCTATATAAGAATCGAATGAAATAGCCCGGAAAGAGAACAGATGTCTTACCCAATGGAGGAGCCGTGCATTGTATATTCAACGTTCGTTCAGTAGAAATGAATTGGGTGTTCTTGGCTGTTCCTGCGTGCCGGAGGTTAGTTCTCAACAGGGAGCTCAGATGCGGTGTCCGACAAAGCGCGGGTGATTGAGTTACGTCTAAGCTCCATATTGGTATTCCTTCAAATATTTCAGCTGCGGGAAATGAAGGTGAACACCGGCTACCCGCTGTGGATCAGGAGCGACGCGGAATTGAACGAATACTACTCTGAGGTACGTGTTCTGCGAACCGGACTTGTAAAGCGCCGGCAAATGATCCTTGCATTGCATAATACTCACGAACATTGCAGATACCTGACCTGAGGAAAGAAGAGTTTTTTGTGTCCGCACTCCACGTCATCAGAGCATGCGTGGCCACTGAGTTAAGCAAACTCAAGAAGATCGGCTACCCAAATGACTTTGGGTGAGGCGGCTAACGCAGTTGCTGCACGTGTTAATACAAACAAGCTATACTAGTAGTTTTTAGTGAGATTTGAGATTTTGAACGTAGCACACATTTTACTGGAAACTTTTGCACGGGAAACATTTGGCGAAATCATGGCACGGTTTTACTCGCAAGACAGCACCGTACCCTCTCACCTAAAGACTCCTAGCAATCATCTACCCTGTGTCGCACCCTATGAAGGCTCAAAATACTCGGCATCTCCTACCCTATTAAAGCCGCTATCCACACTCCACCCTTACAACCTCACTTGCAGCGCCTTTCCCACAGCACACGCCTCTTCTACATGAAGGGGTAAGTGATAACACACGCTAATGTGGTTTCTTAACGTACACCCTCCCTCTCAGCTTCCACCCCACTCCGGCAGGCACTAAAACTGCCCTGTACATCAACTGTATAGGCAGATCCCCATACTGCAGCGGCAAAAGTTTGTTGTACTTTTTAAAATTGTTTTATCGTCAAGGGGTATGGTGGTTACGCCCCGATGCTGGGATATAAAAAATAAGGAGGAATTTTCTCTAAATAAAAAAATACGCATTCAAAATTAGTGACTGTTCACGATTTATTGTTGAACAGTATGGATTTTTATGCTTTTTTTCACAACGACCAAAATAGCCCTGTTATTTTTAGACGAAGTTTTCGAACGATGTACCGACTCTTGTATAATAGACCTGTGCCCAGATGTCGGAACAAAACCAATCGATTTTAGCTTCTTTAGGGGGATTTTTTTACAGTCGCAAAACAGGCTTGTAGTAATCCTCAATTCTGGCTTGTGAAATAAGCAATATGTTAAAATGCGTTAACGGTAAAGATAACCAGATGACGAAAAGAAAGTGAACCTAAACAACACGTTTCATCCTGTACTTCCAAACGCGGTAAATGCGTGCGAGACCTCCTCCTCATTGTAACCCTTACAAAGACATGTTCTTTAATCTTACGTAAATACATTCTACCACAATGATTTCGTTAATAAACCGCTATAACCATTTGTAGTGATAGTCTAAGTAACTCTATGTGAAATACTAAAGACGAAAACAACGTCACCGTGCAGGTGGGTCGAGCTGCAGCATCAGGCGGACCCAATATACCAATACCTCGGCAATTTTATCCGTAAGTGTTTCGGCTAGTGCTTCGTTAGGCGCTTTGAAGAGAACCAATATATAATTCTCTACTTGCTCTCGTGCAGAGCTGCCTGAAGCTTACCTTCATGACCCCTTCTTCAGGCTGACGGCAAGCCCGTGAGATTTTTGGTTTTCTTTTTAGCTGCTATCGTGCACTTACATGTCTTCTGCGTCATTTGGCGTGTTTTAGTGACGTCTTGGCATGGAATGTTTTTTCGAACATCTAACGAACTGAGGGCAGAATACTCCTTCTTTGATTATTGTCAAAATGAGGTATTGGCCATGTCAATGAATGATAAGGCTACGTGTGCGATTCAGCATTGCAACGAGCAGGGCGCCCATAGTTGCACTAGCATGTCATTACACTCTGCGATATCGATTCCAAATTTTATTGCACATCAAAGTAGCAAATGCTCCTGGCTACATAAAGCAACAAACGTACATATTTAAAGTATTAAGGCATAGACAATCAATGCGATGCCTAAGTTCAGAAAAGAGAGTAATAAACATAAACGTGCCGAAGGCCGCTTTATTATCAGAACTATTTATTGGCCGTCTATGTTATTTTACCTTGCTTGATTGGATTTTTCTAAGACATGATCGACTAAATTATTTCTGTTTAATTGTACTGACAGTCAGTTAGGACCGCAGGTTTTCCATAATACGGGTTGTGCGCCTTCGGAGAATAATGCATAATTTCTTACATAATTGCTACAATTGCACCAAGTTATGGCCAATGAGAGTTGCTTTGTTTAAAGCTAAATCTCGGCAAATCAGTTTAGGCTGGTATAGGTCTTCAGTAGCGTTAGGGATAAGGTGTGGTCTTCGGAACTTGATAGGCATGCCGTGTCCTTGTTTCTTGAGGTTAATAAATGGGGAAGGCACAATACATTAGTTAGCTAACTGCTTGGTGCAATAATGTAATAGTGCAGTCAAAGTATGACATGTTTTGTTATAGCAATTCATGCAATAGACCACGCCTCTGCGTCACATACGAGAAAAAGCTATTTGAAGCGATGCTACTCCTTTTAGTGAATTATAAAGAAGAGGAACTTTGTTCGACTGCAGATCTGTCAACTTCGGCGCCCTGGGGACAATCCTCGGCCATTACATGACACTTGGCTTGTCGGCGTACGGTAAGAAGAGTGATGTCTACCTGTTGCATAGGTTGGTTTGGTTTATAGGGCTTAACAGTATAAAATGGCGCCAGCCATGAGGTACTCCGTAAAATCTACGAAACTGACGACCACCACTACTTACATAATCTACACTGGCGCAATACGAGTGATTATCTGCGCGCCAAAATATTCACATTGGTTTCTTAAATGCGTTGTGGAGGGTACCGCGTCATTTTTAAGTGGCTGGGTTTTATTCAAACCCAAACCATAGTACGCGTGATCTTCTCCATTTGTGTGTCCTATCCCTGAAACCCTGAAATTCGGTGGCTGTCTTCGAAGTTTGTGTTCCAGGTCTTGCTATCAGCGTAGCTCCGCAGATGCTGAGCTGGTCAGGCGCTTCAGAGTTCACTGAGCTGTAGCATGCTAGGGGCCCCGTAACTATTGTTCGCTCGCTCACGGCTTTACTAAGGTATCCATTGGGCGTCAGCCTCCGTCATCGAACAGCACGAGGGTTGGCTTTATTTTTGGTGACCTCTTATCAAACCTTAGTAAAATGTTTATTTTTCATCGACATTTCGTCGATGTACTTTGCAAACACACATACGCTTAAAATAAAAAAAAAAGATCAAATGAAACACCCGCTCACGTGGCTACGCAAGCCGATTGCCTGAACACTGGGGACGAACGTGCTTTTGTACCGTGTGCTTTAGAATTGGAGGGGAGAGCTTTGCAAGGCAAATTACTACTTTACTGCCTAATGTCACTGTCCTTAGATTTCTCCCAATTACTTATCCGTGACTTCGGGTGGAGGCGTAGTGGCTCTAGTGTTTAACAACCGCAGCCTGATCGACTCGCATAGCCATAGGTTCGCTTGTTCCCTTTTATATTTCGTTTACCTTTACGCACAGAATTGAGCAACCTTATCCAGTGTGCACCGCCGGTGCATCGGGGAGCAAGGCATGTAGGAATAATCGGATGTGTTTGTAGGGAAGCACAATCTCGCTGCAAGCTATCAGAGGAAAAATAAGATTTGAACACTATTTTTTGGGATACAATGGGCGGGCAGCTTGTGAAAGGCATCCCAGATTGTTGTCCAGAGGGCAAATGTGTTATTGTCTGACACTGGACATAGTCTATTCAATGGCAATGAATAAAGCTATAGTTGATGCTTGAAAACCAAACAAACTGGCAGCTAAATTAGTTAATAAACGTTCTGAAATACTGAAACGCCAGCTAACCAACAATTCGGCAAGAAAGTGGTGTTAACGTACTGAGCTAGCTGTGCGTACTGTATAAGATTCATAATCCTTGACATGCCGTTGTTAGGCGCTTACTACAACTACAAGGGGAACCTCGACGACTGGTGGACTCCGAAGATGCGACGAGGATACGCGGCCGGCGCCATGTGCTTCCGGAACCAGGCCGACTGGTTCGTCAACCCCGTCACGGGAGATGTGGTGAGTGGCGGAAGTATTCGCTTCGTATCTAGGAGACACGTCTGCTTTGTGGGACTCGCAGACGGCAGAATAAAGTTCTGTTGAAATTTGAAAGGTCTTTGTTTCTCCTACTTAAATCAAAAATATAATTTTTGATTGATGCCATTCCTTAGATCGATACAATCGCCGAATCAAAAAAATTTATTTGGTCACACAATTCGCATTAGGCAATGACAATCGGTTATCATTATCGGTTCTATATCTGTGTTTTTTTTTTATCGGTTTGCTTCTGCTGTGGGTCTTTTTCTGACCCACTTTGATGAGTCTACCAGATACCTGTTTTTTCACTCACTTTGCACACTCTACACCAAAGTATTACAGCCACTAACTGGCATGATTTAGGACTGCAGTTCTGACTTACACCGACTCTGCCTTTGGCATTCTGTACTTAGTAGTACAACTTCTAACTGTAGTACTAGCACCAGATATAGCGCTGTCGTAACTACCACCCCCACGTTCCTGTGGCGGGATTTTACCTCAGTTTACCAGCTAGTCTACGTCCTTATATATCTCATAACATATCTCCAAGAGCAGAATACTACGAAATCAAATCTACCCGCACCTTAACCCAGCACAATGAACACCAGCTTTTCGCCGTGATAGGGCTCCTACTGCCAACACTTTAAAATGCGCTGTCACTCGACTCCGTGGTTTGGGCAAAGAGAGCCGACCTCGTAGAAAATGGGACGAAAACAGACTATCCTCATTCACACCCGCTTGTGTTTATGTGCACTTTCACTGAGAACGTGGCGAGGTGTGATAGTATCCTTTTTTGCTTTTTTTCTTGTCAGGCTTAACAAGAACAGGGCGGATGCGAGTTAAAGGACGAGCTGATCATGCCGCTGGACTCGGCAGATTTCCTCTCTACGACCACAATGAACCGAGTAGAGCGCAGTGTCCACTAGCTGCTGCCTGCCGGATATCACGCTAGCAGCACATTCGGTCACTGTTTCTAAAAAAGACTGTTTAAAATGGACGAATTTCGTGATCTGAATAGTATGCATCTGTCAGGCCTTACAAAACTTTTGCGTCCAGTGCAATTGATAAGAAGATAGGTATCGGATGCCAGATGCACCTGATTTGAGAAGTATCAGTCTGGTGGCATATTGCTACGCGGGGAAAGATACCGCCGTTCAGTTTGGAACTTTGCGAGCAACTTACCGCACAGACATCTTGCCTCCTCGCCATATTTCTTTCAGTGCAAAATAAACGCACCAGTTGGTCCTGGCCTGTTGAAGGTGTCAAGGGCCTTCGTTTTGCGGAACCTCTGGCGTTTCGAGAAGCTTCAGCTAAGAGTCGTCGTAATAGCAATTTATTATTTCCTGTTGAAACAAAAAGAGAAATTGAAAGCGGGCCTACCACAAACTCGGAAGAGTTCGATTGCTCCTCAACCCAACAGAAAACACAAGTGGCACATGCTGTCGCAATTTGCATAAATGATATGAAATTGCCGCAACATAAACAACCGATGTATGCCCTAAAATACAGTAACTAACTTCATGCCGCAGTTTCACACGTAATTTTTTCTGGTTCCGAAAAAAAAGTGCTTTAGGTGTCCGAGAGCAAGCTGCACATAACACATTTGGAAACTCTCGTCATATCTGTGTGTACTCTAGAGAATATTGTCGCGAACAAGAAAGCCATTTATATACATAAAGGAGATACATAGAGGAGGATGCAAGAGAGGTGATTTCATGCCAGCAACTTCGGCAGGCTCGAGCGTTCTGCGTAGGATTATGACTCATTTTCGTTCTCATGGGTCAGCGCAGAAGTTTCGTGTGTCAAGAAACATATCGAATAGGTGAGTGTGGCGTAAAAAATGTTTTGTCCACATATATTTAAATGCAACAGTTTTAGCAAACAAGTGGGAAAAATCAGGCAAATGTAAAACTTAGGAGCCATTTAAAACCACAATAGTTGTATATAAAGCGAGAAAAACAGTGTTGATTTCACCACGTGACATATGCATAACAAACTGAATACATTATGCACCTTCTTTCCCCAAAACGTTTAGAAAAAGTAAAACATAGACCACAGTGCAACACGCTGTAGGCTCAGTTCGCAATCTGTGACAGCGTATCGATAAGGTGGCTTCTTTCCGCGTGGGCAAGACGAAGATAAGTCCCCTTGTCGAAACGTTGGTTCGGCTTGCAAGCTGAGGCTCCCCCTCCAACCTTGCTCTGTGCTCTTTCATAATGTGTAGCCATCTTCCTCTTGTTCTAGCCTGGATACTGTAGGCTAAGGAGCACTAATTCTTCGCTGCTTACTGCGATTTAACGAGACCATACCTTATCAGAAATTTGGGAGTAATTAACAACTCAGGTTGCTAATTTTTGAAGTGACAAGGTACACTAAAAATCGGCAATCCAGTGCTCTTGGATGTTGTGTCAGGCACGCTCCTCCTAGCCCACGCAGGCACGTTCATGCGGCATGGGAAAATAATTGTTTTATTTTCCGATGGTCGCCTACGCTATCGCAACATACCCTTAAAGACGGAGCTTAAGTGTCAACCCAGTTTTCACGCAATAGCGTTAAAGCGTTAAAGCGTTCACCCGAAGTCCGAAGTCGGCGATGGTGTTGTGAGAGAAAAACCACGAGCATGTCGCTGGCAGGCGGTAGCTATAGCAGCTGACATGGCCGCGCACTGAGTGGACGTAGGGTTGTCTCACGTTGTGTTTGCCAGGAGCTGACAACTCGGGTCTCTCCTTTCATATTAGGGGTTGATATCAGAATCAACCTGACAGGACTCAGCATGCAAGTTATCCCTATTGAAGTAGATTGTTGATTACTCCTGTAAAATATTTTTTTTTCGGTTATGCATAAAACACCTGCGCAATCGCCAACTAAAAACGCGCAATTCAAATGTCCTGCACCCCGCGCGACTGCTACAGAGGAGGAACGCAGAGAGAGAAACTTCGGTCTTGCCTTCCGTTGTGATGCCACTTTGAGGAGCCGGGGGTATTTAGAGCTCACCCGAGGCAGCTTTCGGCATGTGCTGCTCCTCGCCTTGCTTGCATTGTGGAAGTACAAAACGTACCAGCTTTGCCTTGTACACCAGATACAACACTATTCTGCATGTATTGGGATGCACGAGCAGCTGTGGCCGCGACATTGTCGTCTTCCATCTTTTCTCGCAATGCCAAAAGCTCGCGCGTAATGGGAGATAGCTAAGAAGAGATATAAATTCAAGCCAACCAAACAAAAATTCTACTCCAAGCATTTTCGTGACCGTGACAACGTCGAGTTTGTCCTAATGCGATTTTTATAAGGCTTTGTCAGAAAGGATCCCTGAACCATAGCAGAGTTTTTTCATTTGGCTTGTAGTTCTGAACTTCTGATAGTAATTCTATTTCCGGCGGTTCAGATCGCATCTGTATGTGAACTGCAGCGTTAAGCGTTGATTGCGATCTGTTCACGGGGTGAAATCTAGCGATGGAACGGGCAGACAGCATCGGAGAGTGGTTGTACTTGCGCGTCTCGTTTTCTTCGCAAAGGTACACGCAACGGCTTTTGTGCTAAACATCGCGCAACTCATCAGCCGCACGTACTGATGATCTTTTGCGTAAGATCATGTGATTAAGAGCCCACTGTTGCGTCACAGCAAGGTTGTGACGGCTTTTCGAGATCCTGTCCCCCACGGCACTTACTTGACATGCTCGTCGAACCCCACACGGGAACGTTATTAGATCAGGCGTGTAGCGCTGAACTGAATACAGGGGCATACGGAGCGCACTGAGCGAGGTTTGATTCGATGCGTCGAAGCAAGTCATCATCGAATTTGTTATGTGGCCTCGTGATTTTGCACTCGTTGCTGCCTCATTATTTTACATAGTCCTGTCTTGTTTGAGGATAAAAATCAAATTAGAAATGAAACCGATAATGCTTTTGTAAGAAAACGCATTTCAGAACATGGTTTTCTCGTGAAGGTATGAGTGCGATGGGGAAGGGGGGGGGGGGGAGCTGCAGCTTGGCTTTCAACATACGTCAGGAGTCAATTCATTAAACTTATATTGTGAGCGAATGATAAAAGGGAAACGTTATCTACGTCTGCTAAACATCCCATGAATCAAGCACATTCTGCACGGGTTTGGCTTGGTCTCCAGCGCAGTAGCTCCGTCAATGTCTCGCATGCACTTCAGAGCTTGGCAATTAACCACGCTTCGCTTACTGTTCATTTGTCTGGTGGCAGCTTTGAACTGCTTCACGGTTTCCATAAGAGTCTTTGTTCCCCAAGGCATTGCGCCTGTCACTCAAAGCAAGATTTGGTACACCGCTCATTAGGCCCGTTATTCACAACAATGAGGTTCCGGGTGGGTCGGGAGGCCTGAAACGGATGTAGCCGGCTAATGCATAGTTTGCTGCCCTTCCTTTCCAGATTTCGCTGAGGGTTTTACAGTTTCTGTAATTATGACACGCACTACTTTTCAAAATGCCCCACTCTATACCATTGCAAGTTTCCATGCAAGCCTTCGCTCCCCAAAAGGGCGGCATCGTTTGCAGGTGCATCTGGTGCCATGCGGCGAAACTTCAGATGGTCATTTGATTGGAAATGGCGTGCCCAAATGAGTTTCCTGAAGCCGTAGAGAGCTGCGATCAGCAGCGCAACGACGGAGCCGCATCAGCAGCTTCCCGGTCATCAAATTATCTTCACGCGACGTCCTGGCAAATCGCAGGCAGCGGCGCAACCTACACTGAACCCCGTCTTGTGGGTTGCGTATTTCTGCTTAAAAGAGGTTCTTTCTACTTTTCTCTGCATAATTTCCGTCTTATATTAGAGGTCGTAGCATGAAAAACTGTGCATTTATGCTGAAAGCCCGATTTTTATTTCCCGTCAGAGACCAAGAATATACGTATATGTTTTTTTTTTTTTGAAGAACGGCAGACTTCCTATTATCTGCCCATTGGCACAGTCATGACAGAAGAACATTTGAAATGCAAACAATTTGGTGTAAAACTTATAGCATCCTTTAGATTGACCCTAAATAGCTTTAAAATTATACGAATTAAATTTTTATAGTTAACTGAGGTTAGTTTACTGCTGAAACCTTCTAAGATGGGTTCACAGTCGCATCCAGTATATAATAATGCTCTGTCCCCTGGGAGTGTATAAGCAACGTATTGAAATGTAGGGCAATGTTTCCAGGAATAACAGAAATCGACGTCATATAGGGTAATTAATATAGTCGAAAGCATAGATATTTGCGAACATGAATTAACATTGTTGAAACTAACTTATCTACCTTTTTGCACCGAGTTGGAGTGGTTGGAAAGTTAAAAGAGCGAAGGGGTTATATAAAAAACCAAGAACGTTTGTCAGATATTACATCATTATCTGCGGAGTCACACACCGCCAAAATTACGTAGACTCCTCAGGGCTCGGGTGGCCATGAATTTTGGAGGATGTGGAAATTTTATTTGGAACTTTTTTGAGCAATGTGGCGTGATTTCGCTAGGAATAGTGCGCCTGTGCAGAGCTGCGTGACATTTAATTTTGTTGTTTCGAGGCTATGAGTGTATCCTGTAAGTTTGCTGAATAACTGCAATATGGAATATTTTATTCAGCAATCAGCATGTACATTTTTTTTACAGTCTTGGAGCAAATCTTCAGCTTATGACGTACAGTGCCCTTTGATGTCTTTTTCTGTCGAAATGAAAGCGTAATTTGTACTGGACATCCACTGTCACACAGAAAGGTTCTTTATAATCTTGGAAATTGAAAGAGCCTTTAATGCATGGTGTAAAACTGTGTTCCAGATGAACGCCACTCTAAGCGGAGACATAATCGTCGCTGACAATGCAGCCGTCAAGGAGGCATTTAAGGTGAGCGCTGCGGTATTAGTGATCATTAAGCTGTTTTCAGGGTTAATTGATGCAATTGATGGGACTTCGTATATTGTAGCAGGAAACAAGTTACAAAACACAATCCAGAAGGAGGTCCAAAAGTCAAGAACTGTTGACGGGACCTCCTGTAAAGGCTATTGAAACGAAATATTCAGTGAGCTGTTGCAAGCCTTAAAAATGAGCTGACAGTGGTAAAGTGCACAGTTCGTGGAAGTGTGAGGTAAGACACTCAAAACATTTAGAACCGACCATACACGCACGCAGCGACGCATCATGACCCGTGTCGTCAATTCGGCGACCGTAAACTTCGGGATGCATCCACCGGACCCCGTCTGCCCATACTGGCTTCCGATGCCAGTGTTCAGGGAAGTGAATTGGCGACCGCTCGCTCCTGACGTTTTACTTTTGCGACACCTGTACAGTTGCAGTCATATGAGTGTTAGCACGCTCAGGCGAGGGGCAGCAAGTGTGGGCTCCAAGCACCGATTTTTCTTTTCAGTCTTAGTGTACTAAGGGCAACCACTTTCTTCCTGGCATCAGTATAGGAAAAAACGTAGCAGAAAAGACCGGGACTGGCAGGATGAAGTACACAACTCTAACTTATAATGACCTCTTACACAAATGCTGAATTCAATGCTGTATTTCATCTTGAGGTCATGGCGAGTACTCAGGCCAAAATAAGGCTCATGTGATAAGATCCAAGCTTCGGGATGAGGATAGACATCAGTTTGTGCGTTAAGTACGTAGGCATGTGTGTCAGTGACACAGCAGTGCGTGATACTAATGCATGAGACATGATAGGGTGAAGAAATATGGAAAGCTGGTTTTGTATGTCAATTCTCCAACATAGGAAGGCCAGAAACTGGTTTGATTTGGTTTATGGGGTTTAACTACCCAAAGAAACTAACCTTATGAGAGATGCTGCCGGAAATTTTGACACCTAGGGTTATTTAACGTGGACTGACACCACACAGCATACTACTGTATTCCGTTTCGCCTCTATCGAAAAGCGGCAGACGTGGCCGGGATAGTTCCGAAACTGGCCTAATCAACTTGGATATACTTACGTCAACGTCTCCCTTACTCGCCTCATTTAGCTCCGTGCTATTATTATCTCCTAACTGAAAGAAACACTTCAAAGGCACACTTTTTTGGCCGCGATGGGAAAGCTGCTGCAGAATGATTTTTTTATACACAATCAGAGTCTGTTTTCCGGAAAGACTTACCAAAGGCGCACTATAGATTCCAAAAGTGTTTTCACATTTTCGGAATATATGTTGAATAGATGGCATGTTTCATTGCTGGACCATTAAGGTTTCTCAGTAAAGTTTGAGGTCAACCATCCTCTCGTATGCACCTTCTGGTGTGCCTTTTACTCGGCATTTATCGCGAAGCTTTTCACGTTTCACGTATGCGTTGCCTTAGTGTGCCGTGGTCCTGTTAAATGGCAAGCTAATGAAACGGACAAGATCACTGAATGTTTACTTGCATGAAAAGAAAGTTCGCATTCATGCAAGAAACTACCGTGTCCTGCGACTTCTGTTCTGCCGCCTTCGTATGCACGCAGGCGTACCGGGTGTTCATGACCAGGTACGAAGAGCTGTACAAGCTGATTGTGATCCAGGGCATGGAGACGTACACCCAAGACCAGATATTCTTCGTGTCCTATGCAATGGTGAGATGCCCAGTTTGGTACCTATAAGCCACCCGCGGTCCTAGGGTGAAACGCATGCTTCGAAACTCCTTCATTCCCTTGAAATACGCACCGCTTTGGCACAAAACCTATGCCTATCTGCCTCTTTACTCAGAAAGTAAATTTGATTCTTGTTCATTAGACCCAATTTCACAAGGGTTTCGGCCCAGCTGCCGTTTTACTTTGTTTGTGTTCTTCCTTTGCAGACCATGTGCGAAAAGACTCGGAGGCACTCTGTTTACTACTACTTGTACCCGTCTTCGACCATCCCAAACCATCACAGGTAAGCGTGTAAGATTTCTCAACGTCGCAGATGGTGAGTGGGAACTCCGATTTATAAACAGAGGTGAAATTGTCCAGTGTTCGCAAAATATATTTGGCTTGAGCATTGCAGAGAATGCACATGAATTGTGTATCGAAATACATTCATTAAAGGTGGCGCTATCCATTCAGCCTTTGATTTTGTTATGGAAAAGCATACTTTGGCTCATAAGTGGCGTGGACAGAATGTGGCTGCAAAGCCTGTCGTCAGAGTGCGTAGAAAGAGTATGTCTGCACGAACTGTCAATCATATTAAGAAAAAAATTGCATCGTTGTCAGGAATCAAACCACCATCCAGTCGAGCACGCGAACTATCCTACGCCGACTTTCTGAGAATGGATCCGTAATTCATGTATAGCCCATGGACGCCGATGGAATAAAACAATAGCGGTATTAATGAGTATAAAAAACTAAAATGAGCAGTATTTTAAAACGCTGTACAAGAGTATAGGTTTTGGAGGGTAACGAAATCGTTTCAACATCTGTGCATGCAAAAATCAAAACAAGACAGGCTTTGAATCCCCGTTCTAAAGACGCTAGTGTCATCTAACGAGGTTGACACATTATAACACCACATCACAGCCGTCTCTTGCGGCTCTCACCCGAGGGCGGAAAATGGGCGTCGAGCCTCGATTTAGCCTTGATTTATAGCGCGAAACGCGTGTTAAAAACGGCAAAGGCAGAAAGAGACGATCACGCAGCAACATAATCGGCACCTGTAAGAGACGTGCTTTCGCACTAGCGCAGCCAACAAATTAAATGTACCCCTGGAAGTTTGCCATATATGGCTGCAATTAAATTAACACACAATAGGGCAGCAGTAAATGAGAATATTCGCCTTTAATACCTAACTAGTAGGACTTTAGTTTATTTGTGCTTTATCGTGCATAAGTTCAATGAGCACTGGATGGCTACTATGCTACTATATACAAGGCTACCCTACCCCCCACACACACGAAGAACCTTTTTTCTTATTGAAAGCCTTGTTAACTCGACTCGGAATAATATGCTTTACGTGTTCAACATGCGATGTAGAGAGCTCAGGAATAAATATTTCCTAACGCCTGAATGACTAACTTCTTCGCGGAAGCTTGAAAGTGTTTGGAATGCAATGAAAATCAAACTAATGTACTAAAACCAGGTAGAAAAAAGAATGTATTCACGATTAGTGGGGCTAAATCGCATTCCCTGCTGCCCCATTTGCAAATGTAGATAGCGCAAAAAAGTATAATAAACGCAGAATATTTACTCACATTTTAGTCTCAAAACCATTTATTAAATAGCTTCATTCCTATTTTGATTTATTAAGTGCTTTCAATATTTTCAATTACAGCTTTACTTCAGGATAGTAATGGGCGTACTTCTCATTAAAATAAATGGCAAGCGCAGAGAATGAGGCCAAAGCTGCCGAGGATGAAGTGGGCCTCACATTCGTATAGTTGGAGGCCCGAAAGGTACTGATTAGAATAGCGTGGCTATTAACCTTAAGAAAACACGGACGTTGGAAATGGTTACCGGAGCAGAGCGAGAATGCGAATTGTGTCGGCTACCTATAACGAGCTAAAGTCAAGGGCACAATGGACGGAACGTGTGCACCCAGAGTGTAATCTAATTCTTGTGTTCTAAGTAATCTAAGTCTTTCAATTGCTGCA
This sequence comes from Amblyomma maculatum, assembly GCA_023969395.1. Classification (NCBI taxonomy): domain Eukaryota; kingdom Metazoa; phylum Arthropoda; class Arachnida; order Ixodida; family Ixodidae; genus Amblyomma; species Amblyomma maculatum. The sequence goes on along the minus strand of JAJIZL010020483.1, from coordinate 808,967 downwards.
AATAAAGCCGACGTTCTTTGAACCTTTCTCTCAACGCGCGTTTAAATTTGCCTGTTTTTCTTTTTTATTTTCGAGTACATTTTTTATTTTTATTTTTTATTTTCGAGTACCAGTCTTACAGCAGTTTTGCAGAAGACGCGTTGGTTGTGCATAAGCAATGAGTGAATTTCGGCTAAGCGTGTTGTGTAGGTATATTCAATCTGCCCACTTCCTTCGCTTTCTGGAAACCAATGTACAGGGTCTTGAAGGCGACGACAGGGTCACGGCCTTGCTAGGAATTACTGAGAACATTTGCGGCTATTTTGGAGCACCTAGCAGAGCTTTCAGGTGCTGAAAAAATTCGTAGTAGTACACTATGTTGCCGCATACATGCCAAGAACGTCCTCTTGATTGCACTTGTTTGCACGAATGCATGCTTTGCGGACGTGCCGCGGTCATTCATGGCAAGCCTCAAAATATTATGCTATGTTTGAAAAGTAAAGTTCGAACGTAATGAACGTGAAATTGTACCTGTTTCTCAATTTAGTTCACGAGTTCTAAGTGCATAATCATTTTTCGATATACCTTATTTGCCAAAAGACATCAGACTGCATGATGTGAGTCTCGGTCGCGTAATGACTACTCATTTTTGTCTGGTGGAAATGATGTAATGTGCGAGAACGTGCCTAGCTCTACTGTTAAAAGGACTCAAAAGGCTATTTATTATTTCACACGATTATAATGCTAAGTAAAAAATCGTTGTTTGGCTCCTTTTGTCCGCGTTGACGCTTATCCATCAGCAAAAGACAATTTTGTGGAAGACTGAAATTTTATTTAACTATTTAAGCCCTCCCCTCGCCCTCAGTAGATTCAAGCACATGACACAAAAAGTTGGGCTACCATCTTTTTGAAGTGTATTTTTCGATAGCTCTGGGATTGGTGCCTACGTATATAATTTACTTTGGAAATCATGCCTATTATGGCGGGGTATACACGCCGTCTCTAGTTCTTCTTGTGTTATGTTTATTGTTTGAAGCTTATGAACGCTTTTTTTGCAATGGCATTGATCATTTTTGCCCAGAACGCAGTATCCCATTGATACCTGGCCAACGTATAAATTGTATATTGATTTTACAATGTTATGTGACTTACGCCTGACATATGCGAAGTCCTACAAGCAAAAGTTCTGTTGCTAGCAGAAATAGAGCAGTTTTCTAGCATTTTTTTTTTCTCCTAAAACTACACATAAAAGAATTCGGCCACCCCTCCTTCTAATGTGACGCCTCTCTTCCAGGACGAACATGGCCTTGATGAATTTCGACCGCTTTGCCATTGCGTTCAACTGCCCGGTGGGATCTCCGATGAATCCGGACACGAAGTGCGACGTGTATTAAGCCTACACCGAGGACATCAGATACTGTTTGAATACGTGTTTTACTAGGCTCAAAGAACATTTTACTGGATAATAATGTTAACGATGCTTATTTGTGATCTGCGTGATCGACAGGTTTTGTACAATATGTTTTGGGTTGCTTGCTTTGAATTGTATCAATAAGAATTCTGTATATTTGTCCAGTGGGACTTGTTCATGGTACGTTTTGTTTCAGGGATATTATGCTAGTAAATATAATACGGCGTCAACAACCCTGATTTCCAGCTTTGAAAAGACAGCAGTTTACACAAGATCCAGCGGAGGTATCTACCTTTCTGTTTAACTGATACAAAACTAAGATTAACGGGCTTGCCTAAATGTATGTTAATAATCTATGATGTGCCATAATATATTTACCCAATTCTTCGCCAATGCCAGTGGCTTCGCAGCAGTCGAATCAGCCGTGCTAATTCAGCAACTTAAGCGGTGATGCCAGCGTATAAAAGGATGCACCTCCGGTAATGAATGATAGGTTTTCTACTGGCCAAGTACTGCTAGAAGAAATTATGTATGGTCTTATGACAGAAATAACCCAATATTTTTCGTTAAACTCAATGAGATGTATGTGCGATATCAGAACTACTTTTCTTACCACTGTGCGTATTGGTTAAACTTGGTGAATGTGCTGCGACATGTACATCCTGTGTCGAAAGTTTAGATCCCAGGGGGCCTACTTCTGAACCATGCTATGTGGCTTGTAATGCATTCTCAGGTTTCCAAACTTGCTGAAGGCAAGAAGATTTTTTGTCCTACCTTCTCCAATGACAACGACTTCCACAAATGTTTAGGAAGTCATAATATGCGGCTTAAAAGCAAACCCCTAAGCTCTAAACTTTTGAAAAACGCTGTACGTGCATCTTATTTACTTGAAACACTTAATCAGGTGGCAATATATTGAAATGCATAGCGTGCATGCTCAAGACAGGTTTATTATTCCATATCCATATTATCTGAAGCCCAGACGCCTTCACGACGTCGCTTGTTCTAGCACTCGTATTTCACATGACTACTGAGCTATAAAAAATTCCAAAAACACCATTTTATGATCCCTGAGCAAACTTTCAGCAACACGGTGATTTTCAGACAAAACCTACGCATGCTTTTGCTGCGTTGTTATCATAATTATTATAAATGAGTGCAATCGCGACACTCTTCAATGAAGTAACGAAGCAGAATCAGTCCGATTTTTAAATATGCTGATGGTAAATGGCGTGACTTCGTTTGTTCGTCCTTTTCTCTACGTGGCGTGCATCGCTTTCCTTGTATCCGTTTGCTCTGCTTGCTTCCTTCCCCACAAGGCACCCTTTTCGCTTGAAAGTCATCTAGTACTAACATCTAGTACTAACTAAACGGAGGGCCCAAGGCCACTGCATGGAAAAGGGGGAAAAGAATATGAGTTCTGCGAAATGTTTTTGAGAATCTAATAGATCATTGCCTTTTTTATCGCATGTTGCCAAGTTGAGCTCACACCGTAAGGCAAAGGTGTAGCTGTTTTTGTCTTGACCATGATACTGTAGGGAAAAAAAAATACAGTAATAATAAAATGTTATGTGTGCTGTGGACTGAATTTATGTGTTTGAATGACCAGGTATGGAAAATTCCATACGGGATGAAGGACCACCGAGTCGCCTTGTCTACAGCGCGATCGTAAGACAATTGGCCTGCCACGTGGTTGCTGATAGTTTGGTGTCTTGTTTTGCACTCATATCCGCTGCTCTGACTCGATCCTGACTTAAGAGCAGTACCTCGCCTTCGTAAGTTCGAGACTGGCCGAGACCTCAATACGTTGCATTTTCTTCTATGCATTTTGCCCTATATCGCCTTCCCGGGAAACATGGACTCTTGAGAACAATATTGAAATGGCACTGGACATGCAGGTTTCAGATGGCTCGCTAGGCAAGGCTCTCATCACTAGAGCGTGTGCACGCTAATTCTAATACCATTGTAATGCTCGGGTGGGGAGAGGTATATTGTATATTGGGAGAGGTATATTGGGGAGGGGGAGGCTTGTATATTGGGTGCTGTATATTGCGAATGTTCTGAAGTTATTCAATGCGAATATTTTGGTAGCTTCACTGACGCCTCGATTGAGCCAGCGTAAATCACAAATCACTTTTTTATGCCGTGTTCTTCTTTGTAGTCTTGGATTTAGCCGTACCCATTCAATGGTATGCAACTACTTTGCAGTGATACTGTCCGTCATTTCCTCGCAGTCAATCCTGCAGAATGTCTTTCGAACATCCTTGATGTACGCTCGTTCTGAGCAGCGGTTTTCTAACCTTGAGAGGTCTTTGAATAGTCGGTAATCCTCGTTTTCGACATGAATAAATCTTTGGCATAGCAGTTTTTTTTTTTTGCGTATTTGTAAATTTCACAAGCTCTTCTCAACAGTGGCTCTGCAGACAGCAGTAACGCTATGTACTGAAGAAATGTGCGGGCATTTCGTGGCACAGATGCGTCCAGTTCTACATTGCCATAACGTTTGAAAAAAAAAAAAAAACGAAGCCGGATTTTCAGGCTCGGGTTTGCTTTCAGATATCCCCTTGCGCAAGGAGGGACTTGTGAAAACTGTAGATATCTCTGGCACCGCTGATGTGCTACAGGACCGCTGATAATTAAGTGACGATATTTTTAATTCCGTTTCGTGTTTTCTTCTACTGTAGGACAGGGAGGTGCCGGGCGCCGGGTTCTGTTAAAACTCTTCGGCCCTCAGAGTTTGCTTCCGGAGCTCGGAATATCAGAGTAGCTGAATATATAACTTAGTGCAGAGATTATAACGAGGAATCTGCCCACTTCGCGGAATTTATTGTTTTATGGGTGGTACCATCTTTCGCATCAGCGTAAACACGCAAAAAAAAAAAAAAAAAAAAAACTAGAAGTGAATGGCATTTTCGAGGGAGACAGCGCTTGCTAGTATTTCATCTTCGCGGGAAATCCAGTCTGAATATAGCAGGCCTCACATAGATACATTCAACAGGGAAAGGGGCACCTAACCTAAATACCACACGAAGGACATTTTGATATCACGTGACTAGCTCAGTACGACCAAAACACCGGTCGCTATGATGGTGCATTGGTAAAGAATGCGCCAACACAGTAAACAAATACAGTACGTAGCTCAGCAGCGACTCTTCCGGGGATAACAGTTTGGTCGAAAACAGTACTTAACAGTGAATATCTAACTAGTCCGACTAACGCAACCAGCTAAAATCGCAAACCACATAATCTGGTACGTGCCTCATAGTCATTCTTACACAGAAAAAAGCTGTCAAAAATTCATACACCAAGGCGCTATATGACTTGTCTGTACTCTGCTGGAGCCCGCCTGCACCGAGGATATATTTGTCTTCGATGAGTGGCAAATATTATTTTAATGGTTAATTAAACAAAGTTTACCTAATAGTCGCGCAATGAGCAAATTAAACAGCTGGTTCCGCTTATTAGCTTATTAAACAGCTGGTTCCGTAATTTTTCGCAGACAAGAGCAATGAGGATGAAAATATTGGCCTTTTATTTTTTTAGATGTACATGAAGCGAAAGGATCGCGTACCGCTTCTAAGCGAAGGAAGGCCTATAACTCTCTGACTGCCGGGTGACAACCATTGAGAGAGAAAGGCAGCGATCAACTTTGCTTTCAGAAACAAGACACTGGCTGGCCCGTGGGCTCTTATCCTGCGCATAGCCGAAAATGCGAGAAAATTGTGAGAACAGGTCAGGACAGTATTTTCCAAATGCCTTTTCCGGTACTCCTGTCGTCCAGTGGGTTAATGATTTAAAGAAAAAGCTTTAGTGGCCTAGATCCGTGGGCCAAGACTTGAACCTCGCATGCGCCGTTGCTATGGCAACCAGCTGCACTGGGCTCCACAGGTGCGTCGGCTGCCACTTTGTCTTCGCCGCCGCGCATGGTCACGTGACTGGTGCGTGCCTGCAAGGTAGACGCGTCATGGCGGACAACGGGGACACACCTGCGAAGATTAAGAGGAGCCGCTTCAGACGACCCGAAAGCCATCGGTTGTCTCAAAAAAGCTCTGCAGCGAATAAATTAGATCTCGAGACTGCTGTAAACTACTTTACTGACCGTCAGTCAGCCTAATAGCAATAAAGGAGCAGAATAAAGAATGCCGAACAAAGTCTTGCGTCTAACATCGCTTTCTCTTGCATAACCTGACACAACTAGGTTAAGCCGCAATGTTTTGTTTTCGAATACGTGAGAGATCGATTCGAATCTGATTTTCAAATATACTTTCAGTTCTTTTTTTTTTTTTTTACCGAAGTAAAAGCACTTGTAGCATAATAGTAATAATTACTTCACAGGAAAGAAAAGGCGCAGCATTTGTCACATTTGATCTGTGGACACCTGACAACACCGTAAAGCAAGGAATGAGGGTGAGAGCGAAAGCGGAAAGAGGTGCAGTAGTAGAGGGCGGCGGAGTAGTTTCGACCACCTGAGAATCTTTAACGTGCACCGACATTGTACAGCACACGGACGTCTCTCCGTTTATTATCGTTATTATTGATTCGCAGGAAGGCAAAGGCGCAGTATGTCACACTTGCTCTGAGGACACCTGAATCGCGCCGTAAGGGAAGGGAGGAAGGTGGGAGTGAAAGTGGAAAGAGAAAGGGGAGCCGTAGTGGAGGGCTACGGAGTAATTTCGACCACCTGGGGATTTTTAACATGCGCTGACATCGCACAGCACACGCCTGCGTTTCGCCTTCATGCACCACCCCGGCGGGACATTTTTTTTTTCACCATGGAATCTGAACTGCAGCGTTACGGAAGGGAGGAAGGTGGGAGGGAAAGTGGAAAGTGGTGCCGTAGGGGAGGTCCGCGGAGTAATTTCCTCAGCTGGTGTGCTCTCCCCTGACGGGGCTGGTGCAGGTGGGTCACCGCCGCTTGCGGCAGGGGCTAGCCTGGCACCGAATTTTTATCTGTTGTAGGCCGTCATTGCACACGCCACCGCTGGTGGTAGACGACGGCTGTTGTGGCGGCGCGCGTCTTTATTTCCCTCTTCCTTTTCTTTCTTCTCTATATTCTCTTCTATCTTCGTGTGCTGTGCGATGTCAGCGCACGTTGAAGATCCCCAGGTGGTCGAAATTACTCCGTAGCCTTCCACTACGGCTCCTCTTTCTCCCTTTCCCCTTTCACTCCCACCTTCCTCCCTTCCCTTAGGGCGCGGTTGCGGTGTCCACAGAAAACAAGCGAGACAGTTACCGCGCCTTTCCCTTCCTATAAATAAATCAGTTTTTTTTTTTATCTGCACAAGGCAGCGGTGGTGGCTGAGCTACAAAGCCAGTAGCAGGCCCGTGCATTTTCTTTTCCTTATTCCTACAGCCACAACAACTTAAGCTGGTTTTGGAAGAAAAGTATCTGTGGCCTGCTGAAAGGGGAGGAAGATTCCTTGATGGGTGTAAATGAAGTTATCATCCACTACTCAGTAGGCACCTACACTTATAATTAACGGAGTGCAGTTGTGAGATATAGGTCACCGGTTCGGATCCCTATTGGAAACTAGCCTCCAACTTAACTAACAGATGGATGCTAAATAGCAATCGTCGTGGTATTACATTAGTATGAACGCAGCACATAGAATGCTAGATTTACAATTTTGATACAGCATAACGTGCCTATGTTTTGCCGACACATTTCTGGCCTTGAAACCATTCTCTCAAGCTATAGCTTTAGGCGACTGCTTTCATGTTGATTGGAATGAGACCTATACGCGATCAGTAAAGAGTGCCAATGCGAGACACACACCCTATTATATATTTGTCTGTTAAAGCTCCGTTCGCACAGTCGTCTTCACACAGAACAATCCAACAATCACCGCGCCGAGTGACTGCTACAGCATGCAGGTAAAGAGCGGACGTGTTTCGCGTCGGCTGCGTCAAATCGATGTCTAGTGTCTCGAAATTTCATCTGCACCACCAGAAATCAGTGCTAATGTCTCTGTCAAGTAACCAGAAACCTGCGGATGTCGTGTTTATACAGGTGGGTCATATTGTGGCAGTTCTACGGGACATAGGTGTTCAAACGTGTGAACACCGTAAAAGCGAACGACGCGTGCGCGGTCACTATGCCTTTCGTAAGAGGCTACGACTCAAAAGGCATGCGAGAGATACAAATTGCGGCCGCACAGACTGCAGCTTTCGATAAATCTGCAGAGTATACCAATGAAAAAAAAAAAAAATTCCGTGATCACTCCAGAATCTTCGCTAGAGAAATGCATAAGTCAGAGTGCTGCTGTGTTAGCGAAATGTGTCTGCAGGATTCCACGAGAGACAGAGTCAGCGCAGCGCCTTTCTTTCCTTGTAGACCAATTTGAAACGCCGGCAACTTTGATGTGTTCAAAGGAACGACAAGGGGCGTTCCACTGAGACATGTGAAGAGGTGCTCCCCTGATGGGCCTGGGACAGCTAGGTCACCGCTGCTTGCGGCGAAGCTACCCTGTCACAGAATTTTTATCTGTTGTAGGCCGTCATTGCACCCGCCACCGTTTCGGTGGTGATGGACGACGGCTCTTGTTGTGGCGCGCGTGCTTCTCTCCCTCTTCCTTTTCTTTCTCCTCTATTTTCTCTTCTGTGTGCAAAGGGCGGCGGATCTTTAACGTGCGCTGACATCGCACAGCACACGGACGCCACTTCGTTTCGCCTCCATCGAAACGCAGCCGCCGAGGCCGGGATTCGATGGAGGCGAAACGAAG
>JAJIZL010020483.1:782139-800455 GCA_023969395.1 Amblyomma maculatum | reverse complement strand
ATCGAATCCCGGCCTCGGCGGCTGCGTTTCGATGGAGGCGAAACGAAGTGGCGTCCGTGTGCTGTGCGATGTCAGCGCACGTTAAAGATCCCCAGGTGGTCGAAATTACTCCGTAGCCCTCCACTACGGCCCCCCTTTCTCTCTATCCACTTTCACTCCCACCTTCATCCCTTCCCTTACGGCGCGGTTCAGGTGTCCACAGAGCAAGTGTGACAGATACTGCGCCTTTCCCTTCCTATGAACCAACCAACCAGGGCGGCGGAGGGGTGGTGCAGTGGTAAGGCGCCCGACTGCTGTGCCGGAGTACCCGGGTTCGAGCCCGACCTCGGCGGCTGCGTTTCGATGGAGGCGAAACGAAGAGGCGTCCGTGTGCTGTGCGATGTCAGCGCACGTTAAAGATCTCCAGGTGGTCGAAATTGCTCCGTAGCCCTCCACTACGGCTCCTCTTTCTCTCTTTCCACTTTCACTCCCACCTTCCTCCCTTCCCTTACGGTGCGGTTGCGGTGTCCACAGAAAACAAGTGAGACAGCTACCGCGCCTTTCTCGTCCTATAAATAAATCAGTTTAAATCAGGCAGCGGAGGTGGCTCAGCTACAGAGCCGTTAGCAGACCCGTGCATTTTCTTTTCCTTCTTCCTACAGCCACAACAACAACAACAAGACACGTGAGATCCACTGAGACACGTGGCTGGAAGCTGAGAACCGAAGTCGTAAGTTGGCTGGCGGCCACCTTTGCTTCAAATTACACTGTCACAAACCCCTCCTTTACGGTCAACACAGGCGCGGTATACCCTTTACGGTTACCTGTCGTTCCTCTATGAGGTTTGAGAACACAGTTTAAAGTTAGGCCAGTCAAGCCGCGAATTACATGCGTCATTGTTGATTGAGGAATATTCGAGAAAGTCACCTTTTTTTTTACAATTGGATATTTATTGATAGTAGTCCAAATTACAATCCATAATAATAGAAAAAAAAATGGAGGACGCTTAAGCTTCACATTTAAGGATGGAACGCGATAGCGTTATCGGGCAGCTTGCTATTGTCACGTAGTGGTGATGAAGCCGTAGACACCAAAGACAGACACAGGCGTGATGGTACTGAAATGAGCTCTGTATTGGGCTGACTTGCGCCCGCAAAAGAACTAAGCAACTCGGCGGCGGCGATAGCAACAAACGTGCTTGCTAATCGTCGAACAAAGAATGCCCGTCGCATTCGTCAACGCTCAATTTAAAGGCTGCTTAAGACAATCTAGATAACGTCGCAAACAGCTACCGGCACAGGCTAGAACATTGTAGAAAGACACACGAGTGGCCGGAATCTTTGAGACAGATCTCGGTGCATCTCGCGCTACAACGAAACTGATAAAGGTGCGACTCGCGACATCGAGCATTAACAAACAAAGATTACGGAACTGATACGCGATTCAGAATCAGTGATAAAGCTGTATGCCAGTGGCTGTTAAAAAACAACAAATACAGTTTTGAAGAAATACAGTTTCGCGGCATTACTCCCCCCTTAAAAAAACATCGCCTTGATGTTCCAAAACAAAGCAACTTGAACATAACACTGCAAAGTTTAAACACCACAGATTCTTTAACGCACGTAATATGGCTTCAGTCGTACAACTTGTACAATTTCTGGGCGTGCGCGTCGCCGTTGTGATGCTGACGTTCCGTCGGGAATGACTTCATAGTCCAGTGGTCCGACGCGGCGAATGTTTTTGTACGGCCCAAAGTATCGAAGCAACAACTTTTCACTTAGTCCGCGACGGCGAATTGGTGTCCAAACCCGCACTTGGTCTCCTGGATTGTACTCTGCGTGGCGTCGTCTTAAGTTGTATCGTCGGCTGTCGGTGCGCTGTTGGTCTTTAATACGCAGCCGTTATCGGGCTTCCTCTGCACGTTGCAGGTAGGCGGCGACGTCAAGGTTGTCCTCGTTGGTTACGTGCGGCAGCATTGCGTCGAGCGTCGTCGTGGGCTTCCTGTCGTACACAATAAACGGGGTCGTTCTGGTCGTCTCCTGGACTGCCGTGTTATACGCGAAGATCGCGTACGGCAAGATGGCGTCCCAGGTCTTAGTGTTCAGCATCGACGTACATGGCGATCATGTCCGCGATCGATTTATTCAGGCGCTTTGTAAGGCCATTGGTCTGGGGATGGTACGCAGTTGTTCGTCGATGGCTTCTATGACTGTATTCCAGGATGGCTTGCGTCAACATTGCCGTAAACGCCGTTCTCCTGTCCGTGATGAGCACTTCTGGGGCGCCATGTCGCAAGAGAATTTGTTCGACAAAAAATTTGGCGACTTCTGCCGTGGTACCATTTGGTAGTGCTCTTGCTTCGGCGTAACGGGTAAGATAGTCAGTGGCCACGATGATCCACTTGTTATCCATAGACGAAGAATGAAAGGGGCCGAGTAGATCCATCCCAATTTGTTGAAAGGGCAGGATTGGGGGCGGAATCGGGTTTAGTAGTCCTGCTGGTGTGATCGGCGGCGTCTTGCGTCGTTGGCACTCGCGACACTTCTTCACGTAGTGAGAAATTCGGCAGGCAGTCGCGGCCAATAGTACTTCTCATGGATTCGATGCAATGTGCGTGCAAAACGGAGGTGCCCTGCTGCTGGCTCGTCATGCAACGCATGGAGAATTTCCTGTCTGAAGTTTTTGGGCAGGACAAGAAGATTCGCTGTCTTGTTGGGAGCGAAGTTCTTCTTGACGATGACGTCACTGCCTAAGGCGAACGACGACAACTGACGCCTAAACACAGCAGGAGGAGAAGCGGTATTGCCTTCCAAGTAATCTGCTAGGTTTTTCAGCTGAAGATCTGATCGCTGTTGTTGTGCAAAGCTGGTCGTGCTTACTGGCCCCAGAAAGGCGTCGTCATCGTCCTTCGGAGTAACGTCGACGGGAGCGCGGGATAAGCAGTCTGTGTCTAAATGCTTGCGGCCCGACTTATAGACTACTGTAACGTCAAATTCTTGTAGTCTTAGGCTCCATCGAGCAAGGCGGCCGTAGCGGTCTCAAATTAGCCAGCCAGCAGAGCGCGTGATGGTCGCTTACCACCTTGAATGGTCGACCGTATAGGTATGGACGGAACTTAGAAATGGCCCAGATGATCGCGAGGCACTCCTTCTCGGTCGTCGAGTAATTGACTTCGGCTTTATAGTGAGGGACCTGCTAGCGTAGGCGATTACCTTTTCCAGTCCAGCACTCTTCTGGACGAGAACGGCTCCTAGGCCCAAACTGCTTGCGTTGGTGGGAATTTCGGTCTCGGCGTCTCCAACAAAGTGGCCAAGGACAGGAGGGGACTGCAGACTGCGTTCAAGTTCGTCGAAGGCTGCTCCTTGCGGCGCTTCCCATTTAAAAGGTACCGTCTTTGCCAAAAGTAACCAGGCTGCTCCGAAGCCTTTCGGAGCAAGCGCGCGGCCGTGTGACGGCGTTGCGCTCGCTGTGGCTTATCGGTGCTCGTCAGCTCCGAGGGTACAACCGCTGACGTAACTTCGCACCCTCAGTCTCGCCCGTTGGATGATAAAAACTAGGCGCGTATGATGTGCCGGCTGCGATTTCACGCCTGCGAAGCCTGGTTGTGCCCAGCGAGGGCGCTCAGTATAGCGACGGGGCTATTCGCACTTCTCGGCAACTGCGGAAAATAGAAAAGCAGGTGATAGTAGACACGGTTAGCTCTTGTTGTTTCTAGGACAAATATGTGCTAGGTTTGCCAGACAGTGTCGCCCTGAAATAAGGGTTTCGCGAACGAGAAAGCAATCATGCATATATTGGTAAGCGGGGAGGAATTTTTCATTTTAGTTCCTTACCTAAACCAAAACTTACCTACAAGCAAATGCAAAAATTTGTTAGAATCAATCATTGCACTTATTTCGAAACAGCCTCCCCAAAGGACCAACACAATTTCGCAAGCATAAAAGATAAGGTGGCTTGAAAGGGTTTACAAGCTTTCCCATATCTTTGTACCGGAGTTATGAACCGTTATGGTGTACTACGCAAGCCACCTTGGAGAAAGCATATTGAAGTTTCGAGGTGCGTTATCATTCTTTAATGCACAGGCGCATCAAACACGCAGGAAAGCGCAATACGGCTAGTGCGTTTCAGCAGCGGATTACAGGACACAAACAAGTGTAATTATATAGCGAGAAACGCGACATAATATCTGCTTCAGAGAAGTTGCCGAGAAGAGCGAATAGCCCCGTCGCTATAATGGACGCCCTAGCTGTGCACAACCAAGTTTCGCACACATGAAACCGCAGCCGGCACATCATACGCGCCTAGTTTTTATCATCCAACGGGCGAGAGTGAGGGTGCGAAGTTACGTCAGCAGTTGTACCCTCGGAGCTGACGAGCACCGATAAGCCACAGCGAGCGCAACGCCGTCACACGGCCGCGCGCTTGCTCTGAAAGCCTTCGGAGCAGCCTGGTTACTTTTGGCAAAGACGGTACGTCAGCCTTTGTGAGCTGTGTCGGCGGTTCGGCAATACGCGAAAAGTCCCTGACAAATCGTCGATAATAAGCGCACAGCCCAAAGAACCTGCGCACAGCTTTCTTGTCAGCAAGCGGTGGAAATTGTGCGATTGCAGCTGTTTTCTCCGGATCTGGCCGAACACCATCCTTGCTAATGATGTGACCTAGGAACCGCAGTTCCTCGTCGGTGAAGTGGCACTTCTCTGGTTTTAATGTTAGTCCCGATGGTTTGATGGCTTCCAACACTGTCTGCAGCCGTTTCAGGCGATCCTCAAAGTTTGACGAGAAGACAACGACATCATCCAAGTATACCAAGCAAATATGCCACTTCAAGCATGCCAGCACAGTGTCCATTACTCGTTGAAATGTCGCTGGGGCGGAGCAGAGACCAAATGGCATTACCTTGAACTCGAAAAGGCCGTCCAGTGTAATGAATGCGGTCTTCTCGCGATCTCTTTCGTCGACCTCAGAACAATCTAGATAACGTCGCAAACAGCTACCAGCACAGGCTGGAACATTGCAGAAAGACAAACGAGTGGCCGGAATCTTCGAGACAGATGTCAGTGCATCTTGGGCTACAACGAAGCTGATAAAGGTGTGACTCGCGACATCGAGCATTAACAAACAAAGATTACGGAACTGATACGCGATCCAGAATCAGAGTGATAAGGCTGTATGCCGGTGGCTGTTAAAAAACAACAAATACAGTTTTGAAGGTTTCGCGGCACTATACTCATTTTCCTTTATTAATCCTCGTGGGACGTAGAAGCGCTGCCGGCCACACTGCCGAAACGCGCGGGCCTCAAGTTGCAGTTGTAGTTCGTCGGCAACGATTGTTGCCGATCCGAGCCGGCGTGATGAAGATCTCGGAGGCCATGCTCTATCTTCTTCCGTGCGCCACACGCATGATGGCACTACGTGCATGCCAAGCAAAGAGGAAGTACAGCGGAAAAGTAATTTGCCACTCGCCTAACTGCGTGTTCTGTAATTCTGTAATTTACATGCTATTAATTATTATTATACGCCACAATACACTTCTCTAAGGGACATTTCTGAGACAACACCGCAATCAATAGACGCGCCTTTGTCCATTTCGAACCATCTAGCTGGCGTGGTGGAGTGGTTAGCGAGCTCTTCTCGCACCCCGGAGGCCCACGTTCGATTCCTCAGTTTGGCGATTTTTCCTACTCGTTTTTATTTATTAATGCTTCTGTGTTTTTTCGCTCACGGCCAACGACGGACGACGCGGGACGGCGGCCACCGATGACGACACTGACTTTTCTGCGAGACGGGGCCCTTAACGCTATCGCGTTAAAAAAAGCGCCACGGTGCGATGGTGAGAAAAGGCGACTCGGTGTATGATAAGAGGGAAAACACAATTAACAAACCACTGCGATAAAAGAAGAATATAAATATAACAAAGCAAGTATTCTAGATATAATAAGTAGGGGCAAGAGTTACACAGAAAACACAGCGCAAAAATACTAAATCAGAGCAGGACAAAGGCGAAAACAATGTTCTATTAACCGACAGTCTGTGGCAAAAAGGATTTCTCACAGCTTTTCTGTTAGATGAGGCGTCGAAGACTCAGAGTTGACCGGTAGAGGCGCCCGTACAGATGAGGAGAACGATGATTTGATCACGGGCTCAGTGAAAAACAAGGCACTCCCCTGAGCGAGCGGCCGCGAGAGAGGCCCGGAAAGCTGTATCTTCCCAGAGCGCACTGCCGCGGGCGTGCTGCAGTCTGCATTTTTATACTCTCGGCCGCTTGCCCTGCAGCCCTTCGTCAAGGACGCGCGCTTGCCGGTCGCTGCCCCTGGATTCATGTCGAAATAGGCTCGGAGGAGCGGGGTGTTCCCGTAAGTTCTCTTTACGTGAGGCAGGAGATCCCGTAACTTCCGCTTTATATTTGAGGCAGCCTGTGACATACACACGTAGTTACCCTTGCCTAATTAACCCACATCAGCCATTTTTGCACACCTTTCCTTGGTGCTCTATCTGATGGTACCATTATTTTTTCGATATACCAAATAGTTTCTCTTTTATTGTTTCGACAAGGTTACACTCATGCGAAAGTCGCATACATAGCTGTACAGTGCGCGTTCCGAAAAACAAACAAGCCGTCGCCTCAGCCGCAACGACCACGACACCACTTCGGATCCGGCTAAGAAAGCTCAAATTAAATGTTAGATGGCAGAAGTTATGCCTTGGTCCGAAGAGACGCCGTAGTCATCATCAAGCCAAGCGGAGAACTCAACCACAAAGTTTTAGGGACGGTAGCCAGATCAGTGAAGCCATGTACGCTGCCGTCGGCATACTGAATTTGTATACCGGTATATTGTACAGGCTGAATGAGCAAGAAACCAGGCGGAGCTGTCGTTCCAGAATTTAATCTATGACCGGTTGTCCTCGATTTTGGAGACAAAAGCGGCTCCGGGATAGAAAAAAAAACGTGAAAAGCAATACAATAACACGAATAATTGCAGAGAAAAAACAACTGAGAAATAGAGAAATAGTCGAACTAAGGGCCGTCCAGGCCACAGCCCGGCATTGTAAATACTACTCCATGACTTTTTTGTATGTATTGCAAAGGCTTTAACAGACTTCAAAATATAGTACAGAAAAAGAAAACCTCACCAACTACTACGGGTATCGCTTTGACGCACTAAAATTCTCTGATCACAATCAAGGGCTCTAACGTTGATAACCAGAGCGGGGCACATGTTTGAGATTTAAGTACCTCAATAAGCTTGTGACTGTGACTACCTTCACGAAAGTACATGCGAGCAGGGCGGGCATGCATATCACCATGATACCAGGCCATTCGGGAGCGCCATATACAATGGAGGCCCACGACCATAATTAAATCAAAAGGACAGCCATCTTCAATCTTTGTAGTCAAAAATCTAATTAAACTGTCTCCAAACAGTGCGAAAATACGTGATCTATTGTTTCGAGTCGTATACAAATGAGGCAATTGGGTCGCTATGCTAGGAAAAAGCCATTTGTTTTGACCGCATCTTGATGTTTGTGTGTGCTTCCCTGAATTTTGACATTTGTTATGGCGGAGAGTTAGTGTATTTAGCGGATTGCATTATGTAACCAAATGATTTTCTATGGACGTTCTTTTTATCCACAAAAAGAAAACAATACTTGGAGAAGTCTACAAGAAATGTTACAGACTGTTGCTTTGTAACATTTTTTTAGACTACTCTACGGAAAAAAAGTCGTAGAGTAGTCTAAAGATATGCAAATTTCGCCAAAAAAAGAAAAAAAAAACTAGTATAGATTTCGCTGGCAGATATTTGGACCATATGGCATGGGCCTGCGAGGCTAATCCTCAGACACAATAACAGCCAGCATGGGAAGTATGCGAGGCGGCCCTGTCCAGCTCGGATCCCAAGGACCAGCTCGGGGGAAGAGTCAGGGAAGTGGACTTATCCAATAGAATCTTACACTAAGGATCCGACCAACCTTCCTATAAAGTGTCTTCCTTTTGGCTTTTAATATAACGTTTTCATTGTTATAAGCGCGCGAAGGCGGTAGCAAAGAAGAATGAATGAATCCGTTTTTAGAAGAGAAGAACAGCCAACAGTCGGTGACGATGAGAGGTACATACATACAAAATGTGAAATTTGATATACCTATATAAATTGCTATACCTTTCGCTTGCTCAGTAGTTTTTAAACTCGTCAGCCACGAAACGTGTCGAGAAAGAACGCTAAAATGAAACTGTATTTAAGATTAAAAATTAGTTGTTTTTTAGTTCTGGTTATCCCTAGTTGAACTTCGATAGCAACGGCGGAAGCTTTTTTTGCCTGCTATATTATGCCTCTATCACGCCCTATCAGTATAAGGTGCTACATTATTGGGGACACTTAAGCTCATCTTTTAAGAGCATGACGCGAGAGCGTAAGCTACCAGCCCACATATAAATGAGAAGGGTTCAATGCTGCTGAGCCGAATGTGGAGCGAAAGCATTATTGTTGTTGTAGTTGTTCTCCTCTAATTTGATGGCACATACCCACACAGGGGGATCGGCAAAGAATTGGGGTGCAGAGATATTAGATTTTGAGATGTATAACTACATCGCAAAAAATAAAAATGATTGCTAGAGAATAGAGAAGGAAATTTAAATATAAAAAACCAAAATAAAAAAGGGTAATTACTAATGGACGCAGTGGGAGAATACTGAGATTTATATGTACACATCAAAAATTCAAAGCACATTAGCAAGGCAGACATTTTGTTTCTATTAAGAAGTTTTGAATGGCGTTAAAAACAGACCTGTGGCTGTACCCAAGCACGATGGCACCAAACGATAATAAAATCTGGCTGCTCGAATTAATACTCAACTGTCGTAACGGCTTCTCCAAATACCGTTTTCTCATCATGGTAAAACGGCGGCAAAATAGTAAGAAGGAATCTATTGTTTCCGATTCCCCGCAGCATGCGCAGACGGGAGAAAGCGCCAAACCAGACCTGTGCATATTGAAATTTAGGGGCAGAATACGACAGCGCAGCCTGATTAGAGAGACCTCAGTCTGCCTTGATTGACATGATTTCCAACTCCAGGAATACTTGAGATGCAGGTAGTCGTCCGATGATAAAATAGATTCAGACTGCGTGCTTAATAAAGAATGCCTACGAAATCGTGCTGCTGATATGTACGCTGTTGCCGGGAGCACAGGCAACACAGGGCAATTTAGAGATTCTTTAGCTAGTCTATCAGCAACCTCATTGGCTGTCACATTACCGTGGCCTGGTACCCACAGTTTAAGTCATCATCATCATCATCATAATCATTAGCCTGACTATACCCACTGCAGGGCGAAGGCCTCTCCCATATTTCTCCAACACTATATGTATGCGGCTCAAATGTGAGGGGAGCAATGAAAGAAAGGTGTTTAATATTGGCGAATCCATATTCGAAGAAAGCGACAAGCACAAGGAATAAGAGTCTGTAATTATAGCCACTGTTGAGTAGTGTGAGCCTAGTTTGCGCAGACAAGCACCACCGCCAGCAACGCCGCCTGGAAAATTGGGCTAAACTCCGGAAGACGGACTGAAAAAGCCCAGTCTAAAAGCGGACAGTATATTCCAACGCAGCCTTTTCATGAAATTGAGAAGCATGAGTTGCTATCATTATGCTAACGGGAATACTTTGTAAATAATATTCTAATAATCCATTTAAAATTCGAGATAAGTGTTTTGCATTATTTGGGAAATTTTCATTTCATTTTATTTTATTACCTTAAAGCCCCTCGCGGGGTATTACATATGGGGTGGGATGAGCAGGAAATGTACAAGACAATGCAATATATGTGATCACATACAAAAAAATGTCATCATATTAGCTGTCGGTGACCGAGCGCTCGTCGTTTTTCTTCTTCTTTTTCGCGGCTGTTCAAAGTAAATGTGGCCCTTCCCGGGACGATGCGACAGGCCGAAACCTGGCGCATATTGCTATCGCAATAAAATGCTTCAGTGGATTGTCCTTCATGACAAAAGCTCGGCGCTGACAGCAATTTCTCGCGCACTTCAAGGGCAGCCATATTGTGAGCAGCAGAGATACAGAAGGAATCATATTCCAATTAAAATAAACGCTATTTTCTCCGTCCTTGAACAACCAGTGCTGAGATTTGGCTCGAGAATCTCTAGGCGGCAGAAAAATATGGTTTGAAGCCACCACGGCCTTAAATATTACTTTGGCCTCGCTTTGCACATAATAAACCTGGTGTCCTAATGTCACCCTCATTATTTTTGTTTTGAAAAGCATTCGTCTTAGCATGTGTCCATGGACCTATGAAGAGAAATATGCTAGATACCTTCCTTTGAGAGCTGTTGCTTTTTTTGGGCTCCTTTATCAGCGCCCAGTGCTGCCGTACGGTGGCCAACGATTGCACATTCACTAGAGGTCTGAAAAGCTCGCCCTCTTCTTTGGAAGAAGAAATAAGTGCCAGATGCAGGACGCCACGCTGGACGCTGAGCTCCTCTCACGACCCCAGCGAGGAGCACCTAAACTGGACCTGGCAGTCGGTAAAAGGGCAGAGTCCATCATACCGAGCTCGGTAAGGGGTTGCTGTTTCCAGTAGGGCTCTGCCAGACCAAAGAAACCGTACGACACGGGCCCGTATATGATGGGCAGGCCAATTGTAGATGCTGCGATGATTAAGCTGTTGAGTAATGAAATTTTGAACCGCGAAATGTTCTTACCGGAGGGACAGAAAATTGCTTTTAGCTCGACTTGCTTTGGCAGCGTGCTGTACTTAAAAGCGAATATTTTTAAAGTGCGCTTTCTGGGACACTTTGTTATTTAGGAGACAGGAGGGCTTTAAACCAAGCGAAATTAACCAGTCAGATGTGTTAGCTGCAGAGAAAACGTTTCTTTCATCGATTAATTTGCAACACACCCTTTTATATGTCTGTTGTGGACAGCCTCTCCCTGCAAGTTTCCTAATCTTATCAGGACACTTGGACTGTACCATATCATGCCACATCTACCTTTTCTTGGTATCCACTCGATTACCCTGACGAAGCACTTATTGCCTGTAATTCGTTGGAGATGGGCCACTCATTCTCAATTTCCTTATTCTTTTTGTGGCACCTTGCCTAAACCTGTGCTTCCACGACCATACATGGTTTTACTGAGCGCTATGTATTTCCGTAGTCTGTGAAAGTCGCTCTTTTCACGCTAGGTTCTGTGCATATGTATGCATAGAAAACAAAAGCAGCTGCTTCCTACGGACTCTATAAAAACGACTTGTGTGTCGAAAGCAGTGGAGTTTCAAATGCTCTTAAATCTGTGTTTACCGGTCATGTTACACTGAGAGCAGCTGTTGGTGTTCACGAACGCTGTTCAACTGTATTCATTTCAGGGTTAAGGCTTAACGCAAAGAAATACGTTTTTTTTTTCGCGCGCTTGAGCGTAAGGTCACGTAGCGCACAGAAGCAGCCCACGGTAATGCGAATAGTGAAAACAGCTGCGTGCTTAGCTTTAAATGCGAGAACGTTAAAGGCTCTGTTCTCCAGAAGATAAGGCATCGGCGTCGGAATTGTTAGCGAAAAATCACGGTCATTCTTTTGGTAGGCGGCACTTGGCAGGTGGCAATGGTGGGCACTGATTGGTCGTCGGCTTGCGTGACGTCACTAGGCCACGTGACATGACCGAATTTGGATGTGAAGCAAACTCGCGCTTCGCGTTTCAGATGAAAGAATGACGTTGGAATACAACAATCCTGGACCCTTCGGTCCTGAATAAGACACGCTGTCCCCAGGCCACGCAGGCACGTTCATAATGCTTCGCAAAAAGAGGGGACATATCTGTGTATCGGGGAGTCTTTGACATAACTGGATATCTTACGACTGCATGCTGATGAATATGCGCGGGGTAATGGTGGCACAAACTACTGGTTAAGCGGCTCGCAATGCAAATGGACGCTAACGAAGATCCTGCTTTGCCTTAGCCTCCTGTAACAGTAACGCCTTTCCACCTTCAGCTATAAATATCACAGCTGAATAAAACGCGATGTTCATTGTTCTCCTGACACCCTGACTATTCATTCTTGTCCTCCTGCACGGGGATGATACAGCGGTGTTTGAGGTTTAATTATCTCACCCCCCTGCTCTCCTCTTGCAGTTTTTCAGCTTTTATTTCTATATCTGTGTACGCTTTTACCGTCATCACGCGAAAATGCCATGCAAACGTACTGCTATTTGCAGAGGACGGCCTCGGAGAATAGAGGCAGTGACCACTTTCACCCCGCTGCGCAGTCCAGCTGCACCTGGTCGACTTCCACAGTATCTCTGATGGAGGAATGTGTTACCACTGTGCCTTCAGTGCCGCCTGAGGTTAGTTTAACGCTTTCACGGATTCTTCTACATCTGCTCGTGGTAGTAGTGGTTTAATAATTATAAACAAAGACACGGAAAAGAATGGGCTGCGGTAATTGCCGTCTAATATCTGAAGCGCCAAAGCAGCCGCCGGCGTAATGAAAATGGAGATGAAGAGGATAGCGAGCAGAAGTACAGAGGACAGCGATAGCAAGGAAGGACGAGAGGGGAGCTTTGTACATTATTTACAAAATACAAAAGGTACACTAGTTCATGTCGCTCGCTCGAAAGTGTCCCAGCCCTGCCAAAAAATAAAATGACTGCTCACGAATGGTCACAGCAATTACTTAGAAAAAATGGCAAAGACTGGCTGCATATACATAACCGCACGCACGTAGCGTCCTGTCGGGGACTTATCACGGGCTCGGCGCACAGCATAGTGTGGGACGCCCGGCATGATACTTCCTAAGTAGCAAACACAGAGCGTTCATGTCACGCACGCACTACTTGGCGAAGTGCAAATGATTTCAAACCTTCTTGTACGATGACCGTAAAGATTCGATTCCTGCATTTCTGCTTTTAGTATGCTGCTGGATAGTTTGGGCTGAGTCTACTATGCCTGCTAACCGTCTTTTCAGTTGACTGCTTCCTTCATACCTTAACGACTTGCCGTTCTGGCTGATTGCTTTGACTATTATGCTTAGTTTTACATATCACTTTTGTATCTCTGCTTTTCTGCTTTTATTTTTTTTAGCTTAGTATGTTGTTGGTAAGTTGTAGGTGTTGGGTTTATTTACTTCTTTACTTTATCCTAACTTTATTGTTTCACTTCTACTTTGAGGACTTGCCGCTCTTGATGATTGTCCTGATGACTGTGCCTTGTTGTTAAAAGTCCCTTTCTGTAATATACTCCTCTGCTCTAATGCCCTCTGGGCGCAATATAGATAAATGAATAAAAAAAAACGCTCACCGTTTATTCTGTCACGTGTGGACGCACTGCCGCGCGGCCACAAGAGCAACTCGAGGCTCTCCTAAATGATTCTTAGCGACTTTTAGGCAATTATTTATAGCTGCTACGGTGCACATGTTTTTAAATTTCTCGTCTATTCCATAGAGGGTACCGCTAACATTTTTCAATGGTAACGTAAGGATGTATTACGCCTAACCTTATGGAGGAATTTAGCGCCCACCCCCCTCTTCTAAATTTCTTTTTTAAACTCAGTTCTAGACTTTTTGCAGCATGGGTAAGTTGAAAGGTGTAAGCTAGAATATTTGGCTACTCGAAATGAGACCAGATAAGTAAGTTAGCTGGATCCAGCACTGAGGTGCGTCAATGGCGAGGGATAAGGTTATATTTTAAAGAAGTCCCAAGTGAGTCTTACCCGCATTGTTGTTTAGCTTTCCCATCAGGTATATTCTTTCCATTCCGTTCCCTTCTTCTGTCTGAGGAGATCTTAGCGGACAGACTTCACTCGTGAAAAATATAGCATTCTTTATGAAGTACTTTTTTGTGAACAAACCGAAAAAATGAATAATAAAATGATTATATTGCTGCTCACAGATGGCATGCCAGCGTGAGTCTCCACAATGATATTCCGGCAATAGGAGGTGGCACGGTTGACAAAAGGTGCTTCCTTGTGGATTTCGCTTGCTGCAAATGTGAGAATGGGCAGGCCTTGCCACTCTCGTTGGGTTAGAGTTTAGAACCGTTATCTCTTACGTTCGGTTTCAGGCTTGGAGACCTCATATAGCCGAGAACTGGCTGTGAGAAGTTTTCGCTAAAAGTGTTACGAACTCAAAGCACCCACCTCCTAACCAAATAAGCCTGCCCCCCCCCCCCCCCCCCCCCCCCCGCACTCTGAGCTTCTTAAGAACGGTGTTCAAACGACGCCATCGTGGTGTGGTGTCCCACCGCAACGCAACGCAAGTCGTATAACGACTTACTCTATAAAAGGCAGCCCGTTGACAGGCGTCCTTCACGTTCGGGAATCATGCGACTTCCTTCCGCGATGTGATTTTCCCCGTACTGAAATACCGCAGTGTCTCGATCATCACTCGAGGCAGAAACGCGGTATGCGATGCATACCATTTTTGACCAAGGGCACATCAGCAACCTGGCAGGTGCATCTTTTGGTGATGCAAAAATTGCAGCAGCTTTGTATTGTCGGGCCTATCTCAAGGTATGGGGCCCGCTGGTTCTAGCTTTGTGATTTTTTCACAATGATTGACGTTTTGGAGCCGCTCTGCCTTCTTTTACAACTTGAAGTTTGTGCCATTGTTTTTTTATTAGTTTTGTTTGTTCTAAAAGTTTCTGTTCGACATGCGTCTGCCCATTTTTTTTACTTTCCATTGGTTTTTGCCTGCGATAACTCCTGGTTTTGTGTTGGCGTTGTATCACATTTATTTATTTTATTTTCTGCCCTGAGAATTCTGCAAAAATAAACGGCTGGCAGGAGAAACAAATTGCTGCCGTTCCATGCACACATAGGCTTGAGTGAGGCTGAAGCAACTGGCGACGGGGCAATAGGCTCCAGCGGACAATATAATATCTGCCTGGGTGCGCTTCTTTTCGGAAGCCATCTCGTTCACATCACGATAACCGTAGTTTCCTTGAAGGTAAAATGATTAGTTTGGACGATTCTGGCTGCCCACTCTTTCCAGTGTCTCGGCGTCCATTGCCAGTGTGCAAGCATAGTGTTTCAGCTTTTTGCATGACTGATGCAATCAAGCATATATTCATTCGTCCACGTGATTTGTGCCCAGCTTTAGCTCGCGCCGCGTGGGTCGCTCATAGTCGGGTGGTAGAAATTCAAAGCAGAGCAACCTCCTGAACTCTCTCACTGAACTCTCGCCTTTAGGGCCTTCAATGCGGCGGGCAATACCGTGCCAATCATCCTGTGATCGTCCAGTCTCCTCATCTACTTGTAACGCTTGAAACTTACGAAAACTTCTGTGGCTCTTGGTCAGTACCCACTGTAGTCTGGGAGGAACACGGTGATGTACAGTGGGTTTGGCTTCCAGACTCTAGTGTAATTCGTCAAGGAATCTGGTAGATTGCACATGGCATTGATGAAGGTATAAAACAGGTTTGTGGTCGCGGCGGTTAGCAGAAATTGCTCTGAGGAGTGCGTGTTTACCTGCAAAGGCTACGCTGGGTCTGGCTAGGCAAGTGCATACATACTGCGCGGAGGGAACACTTAAGCCTTAGGAAACCTATCGAGCGAACAATCGGTATCTTGTGCTGCCGACAGGCGGCTCAACACCGCTGGCATTGAAAAGGGCTTCGGCCGTGGTGTTGTGATTGATTGGTGGGTTGGTCCTGCTGCCAATCGAGACTAACGGGCGCTTCTGCGGAAGCGCATTGCTTAAACCCACCGGGTTAGCTATCCAGCCTTTCTTGCGGCTGTTTGAGGTTAAGCAACTAGGTACGTATGTAGTAAGGCAGATGTTGGAGGCATGCTGGTGAAGGTTCATGGCGAAAAACAAACAGTGCATACTAATGGGGTGTTTCCTACTTGTCCTGTGTCTTTGTCTCAGTGTACGCTGTTTTCTTTTCTATACGTACGTGTGACAGCGTGGCTCCAATTTGATATCTATGTCGTCCGACTGAAAATCAGCCTGGCTAGCACTGTTATCGCAATTGTATGCATTCGTGCATTCGACGCTGCCAGCGTGCGTTCCGCCAGGATTGTGCATACTCGCCAAGAGCAAAAGGTCGCCACAAAGAACGTGTCATGTGTTCCTATTATCATCCCTTGTATCAAGAGACAAAGGGTCCGCAAAGTTGGAAAAGCTGTTGGCTGAGGGCCTACGTTTAACCTGCTCCTCTGCTACCATGCAGAAACCATGTTGGGAGCCAGTTCAGAGGATCTAGGTTACGCCCGACCCGCACCCGTTCTCTGAGCCGGAAAAGTCCGCTTAGATTCGTCTATGTGGCGTTCGAAGGGCTCACTTGATCAGCGTAGAGAATACTCCTAGTGAGGCTAATGACTAGTGAACGTTTATTATACATTATTTACGCTATACAAAGGGGGCTGTCGTGCTGACTAGATGACAGGCAGCCTTCCTAGCCAATCAGTCATGTAACCTCTTTTGTCGCGTCCAGCGAGTCGATATAGGCGGTGGTTCTTGGGCATATTCTTCGTTGAATGGGGATACGAGGTCTCGGGTTGTGTCGGCCTCGATCACGGCATATACGTAGCAACCAGGGGAAGGGAAAAGTTGGCAGTGGATGGGGGAGGAAACGGGAAATGTGCGGCGGAAGGCCGGCTAGGCGGGGTCCCAAAGATGTATTCCGTGGCGCTGGGAGAACCGTGGAACCGACACAGTAATGCCTGATGGAGGCGTGGCTTCGATTCCGGACACGGTGGACGTGCATGAGAGCGTCCTGATGCCGGGAGGAAGCCGGAACGGTCTGCAGGAGAACAGGCTTGGCCTCGTGTGCGCCTGGTTAGAACTATGCGATGACTTTGGATATTTTGGCGCTGCCCGCAGGAAGCCTCCACGTGGGAGCCGGTGGTGGCTGGGGGAGACTGTAAGGAACTACTACTGGACAGCCGCTCTCCAGGCTGCGCTGGGGACTGTTGTTTTAAGCGGCGCGCTAAGGGCCCATGTGTTCAAGAATGCAAAGGGGTACCGTCGTCCACAGGAATGAAAGGCAGCAGAAGGAGTGCAGGATAAGCCTGGTAAGTAGCTCAGGGCGTAAATGAATCGTCCGGGACCTGAGGAACCCGCAGCGGATCGCTGCGAGTGGCGCAGGAGACTTCCACTGCCAGCGGCATAATGGTGTCCATTCACCCGGAAAAACATGAAAATGCTTACAGGAGCCAGCGAGAAGGACGGGTGTAACTTGGGGCTACATTTCTGAGTGGTAGGGGAGCAATAAGGAATGTAGCAAGAAGCCACAGCGGAGGAGTCGGGCGGTGGCTGGAGGAATCTGCTGGAGGATCGCTGCACGAGCAGCAGCGTGACGGGTAGGACTACGGGAGACTTGGGCCGAATGTGGTCTGCTGCGGAGTAGCCCAGTGGGTGTAATGTAATGCGATTGTAGGACAGCCTGGAAGCTGGGTGGCGCGCGGCGTGATCGGAAGCACGCTGGCCCGCCTTAGCGAGTGTCCCGCGCGACCGGCGGCGCCGAGCGCAGGGGAGTGAATGAAGGTAATGATAGTGAATTGACTAGAAGGATGCGCGATGCAGAAGAGAGCGACCCACTCACTTCCCTTTTTCTCGAAGGTCCTCGAGAGAATGCGACTCGGCATAACTTGTTCTCGCCGGTGAACGCGCACACACTTCTAGTAGTAGAAGTGGGGCTGCTCCCTCATCCGGAGTGAAGGAAGAATAAGCATGCAGGGCGATGGTTCTGGCAGCATAGTGTCTCACTGGGGCAGGACAGCCAGCTCATGATGCCACCTGCCTAACATCCTAGCCCTCTGGGAATACGTTGACGGCCGCAGGCCTAGCCGCATGCGAATTAGGGATCTATGGGTCCCTGCAGGATTTAAGGCGGAATTTTGGTGCTCACAAATCTCTTTTTGCACACCCGCACAACTGGTTTGATTTTGTTTATGAGGACAACATCCGAACGCAACGCTGGCTATATAAGACGCCGTAGTGGAAGGCTCCGCAAATTTATACCACCTAGGGTTCCTTAACGCTCACTGACATCGCAGGACAGACGGGCGCCTTGCTTTTTTGCTTCTATTGAAAAAATGGACAATTTGTCACGAGGGTGTCAAATCGGAACAAAAACCGGACCGAAAACAAAAACCAAACCCGAATTTTTCCCGCCATTTGGAATTCAACCCGAGCTGTTACAAATCGGAGAAACCGTTCCGAACAGGTGCGTGGTGCGGTTCCGACCTACTTTTGATCCAGATTGCCTTCATTATTTTCTTTTATTGCTGCTTCTTAAGCGCTCTTCTGGCCTATTTTCAAAGTGCCGCTGCTCATTGCAAACACTACAACCATATTGAAAAATCGTCCTTTGCAAAAAGATGACAAGACCAAAGAA
>JAJIZL010020483.1:732422-781739 GCA_023969395.1 Amblyomma maculatum | reverse complement strand
ATATATATATATATATATATATTGTCACAAGCATAGCTCCAACTTGTGATGTCGAGCTATCGTTTTATCCCGAACACGGGTGACCCTGCGCTGCGTAATGCGCCGCTCATAGACAATGGTGCCTCCTTCGAGAGCCTAGCTTCCTAAGCAGTGAAAAATTAGCATATAATCCGTAATTTGAATTATACATTTAGATGAATAAATACATAACCGTGTACAACTAAAAAGCAAACTTGGGAATCTGTTAAAAAATGTCACACAAATCATTGTTTCCTACGTTCGACAACGTTGCAATAAGCCACATATCACGTGCATAGCAGCCGCATGCGATGCGACGTCAGCAGATGCAATTTGGTTCACCGAGGTATCTGAATGATAAGCCGACGCTGATGGTGTGGAGCATTTTACTGGTCTGTTCCTTAGTTGTATCTGAACTTAGCACAAAGACGATTTTGTAAGTCGATTTTCCTTTTTTTTCTTCCTTTTGTCCCTAGCGAAGTGTGCTTGTTTTATTTGTCTTTGTAAATTAAAGTATTACAGGAGATGAAGCTCCGATGTTCAAATGTGAAGGCTGGGTGGAGCAAGGTCCCGAGTGGAGTTACAGGCAGGAGTAACAATTCACAAGTTCTGTTTGGTGTGCAATCGTTTTGGCCCATACAACTACGGTGTCAAAAAGGAATGTCTTTCATCACTTTATCTAGAATCACTGATGCGAATACTTAAGACAGTCTAGAAAGGTGGCACTGAAAGCTAGAAGTGCACTACTCAGACAAAACGTAATAGGTACATGGCCTACGGGTTGAGTGGTGACGGGGGATTTCGAGACAAAAACTTTGAAAAGCAGTAGGAGGGACGAGGTCAAGCGGACAGAAGGAAGCTGCGATTAGGCCCTAAGAAAAACGAAACAAAGGTGAGAAAAGCAGCACATGTGCAATTGGCGAACTGCAGCGTGAAAAACTCAAATAAGGAAAAAAGCTAGTGAGGCGGTAGAAGACGAAGATGAGCTCTGATCGGAAGAAGATACAAAACACGTTAACCACTTTGTCACCAGCAGAGAAAGCAACTGTTGAACTACGAAGTGAGCGACTAGCAGTTGGTGATTTCTACGGTGATTTCTAAGCTGTCCAAAGTTGACACCTCAATAGCGAGTATGGCGAAAGTTGCCATGAAAAGGTGTGAGAAGATTTTGTTGATGTGTCCTCTGCTTTGCGCACCGTATCAGCGAGCAAAAGTGCCGAGCAAAACAGCGTTTGACTACCAAATGGAAGCAGCTTCGTAGGCGGCAACAGAATCCCCCCTCATGAATTACGAGGTGAGGATGAACTTGAAGCATCTGTTATGAAAAGAAAAAAATATGGTCTGCAAAGACTTGGAGAAAGCGGAAGTTCTCTCAAAAGTGAAGGTGTAGAGAGCCTGCTGGACGCATTTGAAAAGGTGTCCAGTCGAGGGCCTTGGAATTTCGGAAGGAGAAGCGTCGAGAGAAATTTTCTGGAACAAAGAAAATCTCTGGACATCGAACACGGATCACTTCAACACTCCTCGACAATGTCCTCTTCTTTCGATCTTTCTATTCTGGAAAACAAATGGCAGCATTTACTGAGCATATAATAAAATATTAACTAGCAGCCATGTTGTCATTTAAGCTTGTTGTAACTTATGCGAGCAAACATACCAGTCTCACGCCAAAGTGGTTCAGAAGGTATTTAGCGCACCTATGCAGGCAACCATGACTCGCAGCAAGAGAGTGATCGCATTGTGTCGCGGCCACAGCAGCGAGACAAAACAATTCGATTCTGCACCAAATACGATGACTAAAACCCTAACACATGGCGGAAGAGACTTTGTCACCGCTTTTCAGGACATAACACACGGGTGCCTTTGCGTTTCACCTCCATAGAAACATGAAGTGCAAAGGCGTCCGCGTTCTTTGGGATATATTAGTCACACATATGGCATATGCATCATCAGTCTTCTGGTGTGTACTTGGTTTGACCTTGATTTGATTTCAAAGTCCTGTAGTGGAAGCCAGACAAAACATTGCTGTATATGTGGTAGTAGAGGTTTTATTTGTCAAATAAAATATATATGAAATTCTGTGTACCTGAAAAGGGCTGCAGGAAAAATTATTTTTTCAACATTTTGCTCGTGACAGCTTCAGTTGTTTATGTGCCAATTAATATAATAATTATTTTATTTATCCTGCTATAATCGTTGGTCACTCCTTATAAATATTTCGCTCAGGTCGGTACAGCCAATTGGAGCCTGTCACATCTGAAGACAAAAATCGTTGACGGATACTACATTAATTTTCAGCTTTTATTATATGTTGGAGCAGGAAAGAAAACTCACTATTGAAAAGTGCAGTAATAAATACACCGGAAGTTTTTTTTCTGAACCCGTTTGAGCCGCTTCAGGAAGGGTCGAACTGGTTCGAACCAGAAGGGATTGTGTCTCTGAAGACGAAACCGAATCCGAAAGGCGTGAACACAAACTTGAACTCCAACCCGAAAGACGTAAACCGAAGCCCGAACCGAACCCGAAAAAAATCCGGTTTGACACCATGTTTGTAACGTAATAGTAGTTTTATAACTGATTTCTAAGGAAATGTCGTCAGCGCAGCTTTTTTCGCAACAAATCCTACTTAAAGGGCCACTGTCCAGGGAAGGCCCTTTTAAGAAAAGGAGCCCAGTGTTTCGATCAGGTACCGGAGATAGTCTGTGCAAAATTCTACAGCGACACGCGCGCCGCAAAGCATCGAAAATACAATTCAAAGCTCCCTCATGCTCTCCATTGAGAAGCCAGCTTCACCGCTTCCTGCGCTGGCCCGACGGGCACCGATAATGACGTACGTACCGGGAACGACGTCCATTGGTCCGTCTCGCTGACTGACGGAAGAAGGATGGGTGTCTACCGCTCGCAGCGCGCTTTTCCCTCACCACGTCCAGACTGAATCCAACGGCGCGCGCTCCCTCGACCATTGATTTTTTTTTTCGCGCTCGCGGAGAGCCACGCCCCACCTCCCGCCAAACGCGGAGGAGGAAGGGGAATTTGTATTCCGGAGGCTAGATGACCTCGGGCAGGAGAGTGAAAAATCTTTGCGAGGGAACGGAAGGAGAGAGGCATGATAGAATCGGGTGATTGCGGTGGCTGTAACTGCGTTATTAGTTACTCTTTTCAAAAACATTTTGAGGCCTTGCGTTCCAGGGGCGAAGTCTCACAGTCACCGGGGAAGAAAATATTTTCGACCGGAGGGTGGACAGTGGGCCTTTAAGGGAGTGAATAAAAAAGAAACAGGAGTTATGGCTCAGATGGGAAGGTGCAATAGGAATACAGTCTTCCTAGAACCTAGAATTACGAGTTAGAAAAACTGACCTTGGGTCATGCAGTAGGTTTGTACGGATTGGTCAATGAGGTGCTTTATATATATGTCGCTCCGGGTCTGCTGGGCAGCGTATATCATGGTCCATCTCACGACCGTGCTTCTGGCAGGCGCTGGATTCTAGGGGACATGTGCGGTGACTTATTGGTCGGTTATTTTTCCTACGTCATCTGTCTTTTTTGTTTTGTTTGGGTTTTCTACATTAAGCGGATGTACGACGTCAGCAGTGACGTATGTTGCACATGGCCTAGCCATATAAACTTGCGCAATGAGCTGGGTGAACTCAGTCTGTTTTGAAGTAATACAAGAGCGAGTGAGAAACCAACAATAACATTGTCCCCATGTAGCATCTACGGAGAGAAACTACGCCAAGTTAGTGCCTTCACACATTACCCTTTGTTTACCCACATGAACTTCTGAACGTTTCTTATTTTCAGGCTAAATAATAAATTAGCCTTTGCGCGAAGGTCCTGCACTGCTTCATTCCGGATACGACCATATTTCAGTGCCTTATTATCCCTTACGCTTTTTAGCCGAAGCACAGAGCTCAGCTGCGAATGGCAACATGGTGTCGTCTTGTGCGCAGGTCCTCACTGACGGTCTCAACGCGCCCCGCGCCGAGACCAGCAGCTCACAGCCTCGGCTAGCGGAGGCCTTGGGCGTCGCCCTGTCGGCTGCGCTGGGCATGGCGCTAGTAGCTGCTCTCTGGGTTTACGTCTTCCAGCTAACCATTACCGTGCTTCGGGTTTTCAACGAGCTCGCCGAGAAGTCTACACACAAAGATGTCATTCCGGCTTCCCTCGGCCTGGCGGCGCGGTATTCCCAGCCGGCCTTAGAAGCGACCACGGAGAGTGGCGCGAATAAGACTGGCCCGCGAAGTGCCAACTGTGACCTGCCTTGATGGTGGGCTATACGCCTGTGACGCCGCGACCTTTGGCCTTCGTACAATTCGGAGCTCGACTGGAGCGATGCGAAGGCAGATAATTTATCGCCGAATGTCGGGAAGAGACTGCGTTACGTCTACAACACAGCAAACAGCTCTCCTTGTTCTCACCGTATGGTACTTTTCCTCATGTACCACGCACAGCTGTTGCATGTTGGAGCAGAGCCTGCTTTACAATATCTAATTAAAATGAATCTCACGGGTGAGTTGTTTTACACTGTGCACCGAAAGTGTGAGTGGCAAAGTTATTTCGTTTTCTGTGCCTGCTCTGGTGTTGGCATGTTGCGAGATAGACTAGTAGTTTACTGCAATATTTAGCGTGTCTTTGTGGCTAGAAAGTAGGGAAATTCGTTAGAGTACGAGCTACACGATCTCTCAGTTTATAGCACGGTGGCATCAACGGTGAAGAGCGAGTGTGCCCAGCGCTAAGTGCATATTTATCGTATTAGGACGTAATCTAGGAATAGTGTTGTAATCAATTTGATGCGATTTCTGAGATACGTACTGTGTTCACCTTATCATGCTTGAAGGCGTGTGCAAATCCCATTAGCCTTTACACGTTCATATAGAGTTCTCATTTATAATTCCGCGAAATTCTCCTTCGGCATAAAGAGTTCCTCTCGCGGCAGTGAAAAGCCGATGCTTCTTTAAGTTGCTAATGAAGCCAATGCCCAGATCTCTGGTGTCCGGGCATGAACCACGGATAAGCTATTGCTTTAGGCGGCATGCAGTGCGGCGAGGGACATATGTCCAAGAGACGGTCAGAAGAAGGCAGCGGGGTCAGCACAGTGCGTTCCCTCGAGACTGCGTCTTCGCCTGCCCTTGTCTGCGCTGCCGTTCATGCGTTTCGTCAGTACAAGTAGAAACGGAAAGCGAAATAAAGAAAGCATTGTATATGTGAAAAATGAGCGGCAGATTATTTACCAAGCACGCGGATTTTTACTTGTCCTACAGGGATTTGATAAAGCAGCAGAATTCTCAACAATATGCAGGTTTGGCAAACAGGAATGTGATCGATCAGTAATGGGCCTAATACAACTTTTAAAGCAGGCGAACTATGAAAAATAGTCCTTATTTAGAATAGAAGTGGCTGTGTGCAGATAGAGCGATAATGGAATGCACCTGCTTAGTCCCTGCAAAGCTTCAGGTCGCAAAATGTCAGGCTATCTAAGCTGAGGATGATACGAGTTTGTCCAAGGTAATCTTCTAGGGTAGTGTTGGCCAGTGGTTCACCACCGGCAGAGCAGGTCGCGCTCATTTGGACACCGGCGCACCAGGGGTTGAGGGGGAACGAGAAAGCGCACGTACTGGCCCGAGGATTAGCTACATTCCGGGATCCCAGTGACGACTTATGCGCAACCCCGTACCCCTTGCGCGATGAAGAGCCCCTGCAGTTCGACGATGACCTTAGCACTTACCAAGATATCCTAAATCATTACAAATTAGGCAGAACAGTACTACCAAAAGCGTGTAAGCAACTCACCAAAAGCGAGGAGGTTATGTGGCGTAAGCTACAGACTGGAGTATTCCCGAACCCCCAGCTTTACAGCAAGTGGCACCCGGAAATTTTTAGCCCCAGGTGCAAACGTTGCGATGGCATAGCGGACATGATCCATATGATATGGACGTGTCCTAGATTTGGAGAACCTGACCGAACAGATGAGTCCTGGGAGGCATTACTTCTCAAGCAGGACGAAAAAGGGCAACGAGAAGTCATCCGTCTTGCCCTGGCCGCTGCTAAGATCCAAGGGATCCAGGTCGACGGCTGAGAGGGAGGACATGGTTGGGACAGAGCTTCGCCTCGGATCCTCACCAACCTTTTGACGGGTGCAATAAATGTTATTTCTCTCTCTCTCTCTCTAGGGTATTAAAATGCCATGGTTTGAAGTTTATGAACTTTGTCCAATGAAACGTCTGACGTTTATGTCCAATGAATTTTTTCTTTATTTTTCCTGCACAAGTGATGGAATGCTTTCGTTATTTATATTTCAATTTGCGTCCAATCAAACACTATGGACGATACATGTGCAACTCAGGATGTTTTGAAAAAGAATAATTAAGCTTTTTGTGAAATTACCGTCACAGTTTTATTGCTCAAAATCAAGGAGGAAATGTGGGCGTGCATCGGAAGCCACAAACGATACTCCGCCAACAATAGAAATGCTATGCGTGGCTTATATTCATACTTCCAATCGCTTTTTTACTTTTGTCTACACGAACAACTTTCGGATAAAATACGCCCTAGTCGCTAGGGGAACATAAACATTGATTAAACGTAACGGCGCATATTGCGTGCCGTTCAGCCAAGCATTGACTAGCCTCAGAATAAACTGGTGGTTTATTCAGAATCCCCCTGTCAGTTTTGCGCATTATAATGTTTTCTTGCATATATTTTTTAATGCGGAGAAGATTTTTTGCCGTCTAATACGTCTTTCATGGCAGACGAGTTTGTCGGTTGTGAGCGTAAAAGCTCAACAAAACTATAGTTTCTGATTGTGAACAGAAACTTATTATAAACGAAGAAATGAAATGAATTGATATTTAGCCCACATAAAGCAAATACTTTGCGATAATTTAATTTTCTAGCATCCGACACAGAGGAGTTCCCATATTGTGCGTACGTTACGCGAAAATTATTTCCTAGTTTTCTAGACTTAGTTATCAAGAACCGATTGCCACATCTGCTCTTCTCGAGTCTCCAATAAACTTAGCTGGCTTTCCGGCAGTGCTTAGTGCTTTCCGCCAAAATACACAGTCATAATTGGTAAGTAATTGTTGCCCCTGCCCACCAAGCAGTAGGTAAAAAGTAGTTAAGCTGAATAGTGTACGACAAGCTTTGCCGTCATTTCAAAGTATTTTGTGACTGCCAAAGCATAAGCGCAAATAATTTTGTTTAGTAATGCACACAATTCGCTCTAAAGCTCGCAGACACCCTATCAATTACGTTTAATTATGCGATGGTTTAATGTTTCAAGACACGAAAGGGAAAATTGTGTTGTAATTATAAAGTTACTCTTTGGCACCCCTTATTTGCATTTATCTCCTTCCACTTCGTAGTGAAAACTCACCACAGATGCATTTCTCGGTCTTGAGCTCGTGACATAGATCATGCGGTCCTTACATCATGACAATGATGACAAACTAGGATTTTCCGCTCATGGCTTTTCTGCGACACGGGGCTGTTACGCTAGGGTGCAAAATCTACGGCTACGACGCAGTCACAGCTGAAAAGGTTTCCATTAACGCGCAAGCATTATATGTAATGTTCACGAGAACTCAGGGAATATTTCGTTCGGTAATTCTTGAGCACAAACTCACCGTGAGATAGCGGTCCAACCATTTCTGTCACCACACTCGCCAGAAGCGGGAAATAAGGTGTCCAACCAATGTTTGTTGCAGTGATGAGTATTTCACCTTTCTGCATGCACAAGAGAAGATGAGCATTAGACTAGCAATGAAGGGTTGGTGTCTGCACCTCATTCAGCAGGTAATAAAGCTAAGCAGGCAAGGTTGGAGTCACTACAGGGCTTCAGTCTGATTAGCTTCGCCGCATGACAATGAGGTGTCGAAGAAAAAAAGAAACATAAACTGGAGATACATCCATTTCAATTTTTAAACAAGACTAGAGATTTATTGCTGCTAACAGGCATCCAACACTGCGCAGACGACCCACCATCGCGCGCCAAAAGTGTTTGAAATGTTTCGTTTGAAAAAACTGATGGCGCGCCACACGCAGTCAGTTGTATGACGGGCGATATCGGATTCTGATGCAACGTGTGACTTCTGGGTACTTTTGCGTCTATTCTTCAAGAGATAATCTGCATGTTCAATACTATGCATTGCGTATTTTTTATCGGATGTCTGTTCATTCTCAAAGGATCTATTATTATGAGGTGACATTGAATCTAACCCCGGTCCAACGCAGGAAGAAATGTTGCTTCAGCTTGTTGCAGGCCAAACCAATATGACTGCCTCTATTAACATGTTACTGGAAAAACAGAATAAGCTCGAGAATAAAATTGGCGGTTTAACTGTTCGGATTACCAACCTGGAAGACAAACTATCCTGCCTGGCAACAATAAACAAAGTTGTCAGTGATCTAAAAGCAACGGTAGCTCAGCTTGAAGAAGATAATTCATTCATGCTAAAAACAATTGATGATTTAGAAAACAGAAGTAGGAAAAACAACTTGATTGTTTATGGTTTGGAGGAGGACGACGAAGAAAATCCTACCAGTCTTCAGAATGCAATCAGGAAAGAACTCTTTGAAGAAAAATTGGAAGTTCAAATCAATAGCGTAGAGAGGTGTCACAGGCTGGAAAAAAAGAAGAAAGATCAAAGCCGTCCCATAATAATGAGGTTTCAGGACTACAGAGAAAAACTTGCGGTGTTACAGGTATGTTCGAAGCTGAAAGGAACCAAATTCTCTGTGGCTGAAGACTTCTCCAGCCGAGTTCGTGAAATTAGAAAAAAGCTGTGGCAAAGCTGCTCACTGGAGAAGGGTAACGGCGCTAAAGCCAAACTGATATTTGATAAGCTATAGTTGTTGACGGTTCTATGTTCGGATGGGACGAAGTGAAGAATGAGCGCTATCGTATATCAAAAAAGAGGGAACGACGGAGACATATTAAGAACAAAAAGTTCACACTGATAAACGTCAACTGTAGAAGTATTGTCAGCAAAGCTACGCAACTTGAGGCCTGCTTTTCACACATGATGTAGAAATCGCTGCACTCACTGAAACATGGTTGGGAAAACATATTTTTGACAGCGAATTCGTGCCACAAAACTACGAAGTTTTTCGAAAAGACCGAGATGGAAGGGGCGTTGGAGTGGCCATACTGTTCAAATCTTCAGTGCAAATCTTTAGAATGCCAGATATTGACGATGTAGAAGGCATCTTTTGTAAATTTTACAAGAATAATGTTCGTTACATTTTAGGAGCCGTGTACAGGCCACCTAATTCTTCTGTGGAACTCCTACTGAATCTAAAAAAAATATATTGAGCGCCATATAAAACAGAATGATAGGCTAATCTTGACTGGCGATTTTAATTTACCAAACATAGACTGGACGGCCTTTTCGTATTCTATTAACATCATTGAGCAAACTATGCTTGATATTTCCATTGACTTTGACCTGCTTCAGGTAGTTAAAGATTGTACTAGAGTTCACAATGGTTCACATTCAATTCTTGATCTATTTTCTGTAAATGGTATTATCAAAGGAAACGTCGAATGGTATGTAACGAGCGGTATTTCTGATCACAAAGCTGTTGTACTAACATTGATGAATTCAAACTTTGATCGCCGAAATACTGTCAGTTTCTTTCCTAATTTTTCTCGTGCACATGATGAATCTATTCTTGATATGCTTGACTTTCATTATGACCGCTTTATAAATTTTAATGGAAATGTGAATGACTTGTGGCTATTTTTCAAAAGTGTCGTCTTTCAGTGCATTGAACGCTTCGTTCCAAAAATTGCCAAAAAGTCTCCAAATGTAACCCGTGGATTACACGAGAGACATTATGCTCACAACGAAAACTAAAAAGAAGGAAAAAAAGATTAAGAGTAGGAAACTGTTCCCAAACGATCATTGATGAACAAAAAGAAAAACTAAAACAGTTGATTGCCCATGATAAGGAAAGGTACTTTTCTACTCAGCTACCTACCTTCATTAAAACATCCCCTGAGAAATTCTGGAGGCAGATAACTCCAGCTTCACGATCTCATGATACTTTTTAAATTAATGGTATGTGTGAGCGTGATGATGCTTTGGTGTCCATGGCTTTCAATGATTACTTCAAATCGGTGTTTACGCAGGATGACGGCTCCCTTCCTTGCTATTCCGTGAATTTGCCTTCAATTCCTGATGTTGTGATTTCCGAGGCAGGTGTTCTCAATTTATTATTGAAGCTTGATTTAAAAAAAATCTCCCGGACCAGATGACATTCCCATCGCATTCCTGAAGCGTTATGCAGAATGGTGTGCCAAGTATTTATGCATCTTATTTAACAAATCATTAAATGAAGGTTCATTACCGGATGACTGGAGAACGGCAAGAATTAAACCAATCCATAAAACTGGAGACAAAACATCTATTCAGAATTACCGTCCGATATCATTAACATCTACAGCATGCAAGGTTTTAGAGCACATTATTCATAAACATATAGCAGATTTTCTTGAACAAAACGAGTTTCTAACTAATGCACAGCATGGCTTCAGACGAGGATTTTCCACTGCCACTCAGCTAGTACAAACGATACATGATTTTGCGCAGGCAATAAATGAAAGAAAGCAGACTGACGCTATATTTATGGACTTTAAAAAAGCATTTGATAAAGTTTCGCATAACAAGCTTCTTCACCAATTAGGCAATGTACTAAAAAATGACAAATTACTCGCTTGGATTGCAGCCTACTTAAGAAACCGTCGTCAGTTAATAATAAATAATTCCTCTTCCTCTCCAGTTCCTGTAGATTCCGGCGTTCCCCAAGGATCTGTTCTTGGGCCACTCCTCTTCTTGATTTTTATTAATGATATTTTCGATAACATCTCAGTTTCTGTTAGATTGTATGCTGATGATTGTGTGTTATATGAAAAGATTACTACTGCTGAGGACCAAGTCCAGTAATAACGATTTCACTAAGGTAATAGCGTGGTGTGACCAATGGTAAATGTGTGTTAATTATGATAAAACAGTGTTCATGCGTATAATTCAGAAAAAGAAGCCTCTCTTGTTTAACTATACTGCTAAAAACAATGTTCTCTCTCAAGTGTATACACACAAGTACCTTGGCCTGCGGATCTGCCATAACCTCTCCTGGACAGAGCATGTTGACAACGTTGCAGCAACTGCCCTACGCAAACTATTTTTCCTCCGACGTGCTCTGAAGCTCAGCCCCCCCAGTGTACGTTCACTTTCATATAACACTATTATTCGCCATATGCTAGAATATGCCGTCATAATATGGGAACCTTTCACTAAATCTAACATTGCTAAATTAGGCAGTGTCCGAAAGAAAGCAGTACGGTTTATTTACAATTCATATAACCGCACATCTATCACTGCTCTTCTTAATCAAAGTGGTTTGCTTCCAGTCTCTCACAGAAACCGCATTTGTCGCCTAAAGTTCTTTTTTCAGTTAATCAAAGGCCAGTACAATATTGACACATCCAACATTATATCGTTCTCCTCGGGGTACAACACTAGACAACGGCATGATTTTACAGTGACACCATTACACGCACGAGTTAACACCTTTAAGTACTCCCTTTTCCCCAGAACCATTACAGACTGGAATAATCTAACTAATGATGCAGTAAACGCAAACTTCACTAAAAAGGTTTGAAAACCACCTTTAACTTTTTTATATTGTTGTACCGCTACATTCCTGTGTTTCGTTTGTACTTTTGCAATTGTGTTGTTCATATTTAAGATCGTTGTGTTGTTTCCAGCACTGATGTACTTCCATATTGTGTGCCCACCCTGCGAAGGTCTTGTAAAAGATCGCAGTACCAATAAATAAATAAATAAATAAATAAATAAATAAATAAATAAATAAATAAATAAATAAATAAATAAATAAATAAATAAATAAATAAATAAATAAGACGAAATATCCATTTGCTAGAGAATGTCTTAGGTGTTATATTTTCTGTCCCTAACCCGTACTTTCTGCTGAAATCTTCCCGTAATGATTTATGCGGGCTTGACTGCATTACAAAAAATTAGATATTAGCATTTTATAGCTGCTTCACTTACGCTTTCTTCAGACTAATTTTCTCAAAATAGCACCCGTGTGCTGTGTGACGTCTGCGTATTTAAGGAACCCCAGGTGGTCGCAATTGCCGGAGCCCTCCACTACGGCGTGTCTTATAGCCTGAGTCGCTTTGGGACGTTGAACACAATAAACGAAACCAAGCCCATCTTTAATTTCGTTTTCCATAGAGGACCATCGCACATGCATCCAATGCAGGTATATGCTATATACAAAAATTTGTGAAAAAAGAGCGATGAGAAGCTTTGTCTGATAAGAAAATTCCACTGTGTAAGTTCCTTTCTCTATAAAAGACAGCTTGCAACCTCACTAATCTTTCTGAGTGGAATAGCCATAGCTAAACGTTTAAAAGGCGCTGCGTAGCGCCATGGGCATAGAAGCTGCTCCGTCCTTAAGCTGTTTACGAACGTGTGATGATGTGCCTCTTCAAAGGTCGCAGCCACACGAGCCTTGCCCTCTGTAACACCCTGGGACATTGGGTTGCCTGGAAGGAGTCGGTGAAGAAAAGAGAATAGTGCCAAAAGGAAAACAAAGTTATGGCAAAACCACGGCTGCTCCTCTGTGGTTGTGGTTGCCTATTGGGATGGTTTAACAAGAATACGATGTGAAAATCGCGTAGCAATCCAACATGTTCGACCCATACGTCTCGTAGGAAGTATGTTCTTACAGAGCTCTTGCTCGATGAATTACAGACTTCAGCTGCCTGTTCCGCTTGAGAGTGGTATAGGCGGGTGCTTATTAGTTTACAATTTTTGTTCGCAGTACACGGCAATGAAATATATATTCAGCGAGATTTCACAGCGTTTATTCTGTACAAAATTTTACATATTCTTTTCAGCAGTCTTTTGCAAATGAAACACGAGTAAAGGCTATAATAATTTTTTTAACACTGAAGTTCACACACTATTTGGAAGTCGGATATTTTTCACGGTATGTTCTTTAATGGACAGAGAGAATATGCATGCTTCATACTTGGTAATAAGTAGCGATAGTTTTCGAAGGCATGGTAATCATTATAACAATACCAATTCTTCACAAATAAATGTAGACTGTGCAATTATCCACTGCTTAATGAATAATTTGCCTGGTGAGACAGGAAAAAGCAATAAGAAACCATATCTTGACCTCCACTTTTAACGCTGGTAGAGAGCGCGAAGGAGACGCACGTTTAACGATAGTAGGAAGGAAGGGGAGCGTGCGGAGGGGAAGCAAGTGGCAAGAATGGAAAGTTATTTCGAAACGATCAGCATCGCTTGCTTGCTAGTGCGAGGCCCTTTGTTCTTTTCTTTCGAGTTGATTAGAAAACGTGCATCTCTCGTCGCCTGGCGATAGCGGACGGCGATGCTCAGCACCTGTATGGACGCGTTCAGGGCCATCATAGAAAACAACGACCTCTTTAGGACACCATATTTTCTGCAGAGGAGAATGCGAAACAATTGGTCTTGGGCGATCTAAAAACGCCATATGTGGCTGAAGACTGCTGATGGTGTTGTGCTCAAACTTAAAGAACCTCGGGTACAAGCGGAAGCCAACGAAGCTTTGAGGAAGTAAAAAAAAAACTTTTGTGAGAGAGCCTCCTAATTTGAAGTTCGTCTATACATCTGGTCCCCTGTGCTTACGCATTAGCATGATGGCATCGACATCGGGTTGCCAGCCACAATGCCGCAACGTTGCTTTATATCCTTCTCTGTTCACACATTACACACTGAGATGTAGACACCTGTCACAATGAGACAAATTGAGCGCAGATAAAATATGATGCGTTGGAAGACAAAAGAGCTACAGCAAACCGAGGTCCATCCCACTGGGTGGTCACCTTGCGAAGTCGGCCACAACTTTCCGCTGAATACTGAGTAATCGGCGCCAGTGTCAACGAGTGCAGTGAGCGCATGACCGTCGAATTTAACGCCTACATTTCTAGAGGCGCCAAACCGTTTTCGTTTCCGCGTGTGTCATTGTCCGTGGTGTCAGATGTTAACGGAGGCTCTTTCTTTAGGCCGAATTCGGGAACGCCACCTCCAGGCGTCACCGTACTAAGTTTTCTTAACGAGGAAGAGGAGAGAAGCTCTTACAGGGAGACCCGTTAGGAGGCGTGGCAGGGCGGTGTGGCGATTGCGAAGGGGATCAGTTTGCATCGGCGATGAAGAGCGTGGAAGATGTTCACGGTCATCGGTTCGCATCGGGGATGAAGTGCTTCGAAGATATTCTTGGATATCTCGGGGTTGTTCACCGTAACAAGGTAGCCGGTCGCTCCGCCTCAATTCTCGCAGAGCGAGATTTCAGTATGGGCAGCAGCGATACATGTAGTCAGGTTCACAACAGTGGAAACATAGCGGCCGGCTGTCGGCAGCCCTCCAGATGTCGGCTTTTTGTCGTCTCCGCGACTCCGAGTATGTGTCATGCTGCGCCAGGAATCCACGGCCTAGAGG
This sequence comes from Amblyomma maculatum, assembly GCA_023969395.1. Lineage (NCBI taxonomy): Eukaryota > Metazoa > Arthropoda > Arachnida > Ixodida > Ixodidae > Amblyomma > Amblyomma maculatum. The sequence goes on along the minus strand of JAJIZL010020483.1, from coordinate 767,202 downwards.
TTCAGAATCCGTAGGCCGTTGGTACTGGTGAGGTGCGGGCGGAGGCCGACGGAGAACGGCAGCACACCTCTCAGCCGGTTGTTGTTCTGCAGTAGTAACCATTGGCCCAGTAGAGATGGCTTCGAGTGTGAGTGCCTGTCTCAGTTCCTCACGAAAGGCCGTAGCAATGGATAACGGTGAAAGCTGCTCCTAGAAAAATCCTCTGGTGCTCTTCGCGCACGACTTTGCGAATGCTTTCGCGGACGTCGGTGAGGCCAGCACACCATTAGGGCCAGACGAGGTAAGGCTCGATACGTCGGGGTAAGTGCCAGTCGCTGATAGTATTTTGTTCTCGTGGCCAATGCGCGCTCAATGTTAGTCACATCGGCTTCAAAACTCGCTATTGTAATCGGCGGATCGAGTATAAGTCCGCCAAAGACCTCGTTTCGGACGACCCTGCATCAAGGCGAGCACTTTTTCTTCCTCAGAGCACTTAGGCGCAGCAGGTCCTCTACAAAGTTTCTCACACTTTCGGCAGGGCCCTGGATTTTTGGGCTTGGAGGAATAGGACAGCATGCTGTCGCTGGTGCTGCAAACATGCACATCAATTCGTCCTTGTAGAGCTTCCAAAATGTCAACGAGGCCTCGTGGTTCTCGAACCGGTATCATTCCGTTGCCTCCAGAGAGAAATAAATATTTCGAAGGCAATAATTACGGGTCCACCCGTTTTGGCGCGCAACCCGTTCGTAATGTTGAACCCAGTTTTCAGCACCATCCAGGCCATCACCATGAAACCGCGCAGCAGCCGCACTGTCTGTTTGTAGCGGCTGGAAGGTCATGGTGACATTAGCCCTGGCGGTCTTCCCCTCGGGCAAGAGTCTGAATTGCGGAATTTGGCCTTTTTGACGTCGACTAGCGCGGCTTTCAGGTACTGCTGCAGATTCTAATAAAATTCGGTGGCCTGAACTAGAGACCAGGCTCGAGCTACGTGTAGGGCTATGCTACATGGGATTCGTACCTGGCAACCCCACCAAATGTCACGTCTTAGCCAAAGGACAGGACGATAACTGCAACCGCAGGTCAGCAGAACCAGCGCGACGGCGGGGATTCTCAAACCACCGAAAGGATCGCCCGCAACGGCGTCTTCTTTCTTCACCGAACACTCACACTTTCTCTTCTTCGGCTACACTATCGTATAGCTAACGAAACATTAAGGCTCCCTTTCCTTAAGTTCCTCGTGAGTAATCACGTGAAACCAGCGAATAGGAAAAGTGTGCGATTGTACGTAAAATCCTGGCCTGTTATGGACGTTTTGGAGCGCATACCTGCTGTGGGTATTTCTCTCCGTATCTGTAGCCTCGGAATCCCGCTTATGGGCCGCATTCCGACAAGGACGCTCCGTCTCGGCTGTGCTTGCGGCCACTGTTCCGACCGCATTTGTCTAAGTGTTCAAAATGTCCCGAAGTCAAAGTTGGTGGGTAATTTATTTTCAAGTAATTTATTGTCATCCTCCGGTAGTGAACGTTCAAGAGACAAGTGCGATCTTCTTCTAGGCAAGACCTATCGCATGAGCACCCCTAAGGCCTCAAAGATCGCCGCATGCTGACAAAATCGCGAAACTCCTGAAGGGGTTTTTATATAAGCAGGCTGTTTGGCTTCGATGAGAGGTGGGGGGGGGGGGGGGGGGGGTTACATTTTCCGGACCACACACGTCTATACGGGGCTGCATCAAACTTCTTCACCGACAGTCTGTAAACAGCTCGCTGTAGTTTTCCAGCAAAGTCAAAGCGGCCATGCTGCGGCTCTTCTAGCTACCGGCATCAGCCGGTTATTTGCGCATTACCTCTTCCAACCGCATGCAGAAAGCAACTACGCCGGCATGCTCGCGTTACTTAGCAACCAACTGCGAATCCCGCTCTCTGCTAGTTCGCCGCATCTCCATTTTGATGGGCATTTTGACCTCCGTCTTTCGAGAATACTGATTGCAATAGACCACCGTTGCATCCGCGCTTGCACCGTTTTCAGCAGGACCATAAATGTAGCCCTAGCTGTACCGGACCAACAAAAGAAAGAGGCAAGTTAGTTGCTTCTTCAACAGGAATTACGAATCTGATGAAGATCTGTTTCCGAGGGTTCATAGCTCCCAGTGGTGTTGCTAACGTTGACTAGCCTTATTTCTAGATGTTGAGCGACATAATCTTGCCATGTGAGTACTCTTCCCTATTTCAAGAAACACATGGGTCTGCATAGTTCTTGCTGCGAGGGTCGGTGGGACTAGGCTTTACTCTCAACACAGCACTCACCTCCAAACACATTTCCCTAAGAGCAATTTTTCCAGTAAAGCTCCACACCATACTTAAAGAAAAACAGGATTTGCTAGAATTGTTAAGCGGGGATAAATCTGTAATATACTAATAATAGTGTAGGCGGTCAATAAATTCAACGAATCATGTTACCTATTACAGGCAAACGCCAAGAAATTTCTGCCCGGTCATCAGTAACAGCAAATCAGATTTCAGAACTTTAAAAACACCTTATCGTTTGCAATATGGGCCGACCAATTTGGTCGATTTCTGGCGCCTTTCGAAATTTCCTAACATAAAGAGGGCACCTAATGATGTCCATTGAAGCGCGTCGTACATTAAAGCACATGCCATATGACGTCCGTCGCGCTCCGGTTAGAGCAGCAAGCTAGCAGCGGTGAGCACAGGAGCTTGGCGGGGAGAACATTTTCGCTTAATGCGTGTGACGCATCGCGAAGCTTTTTCATGAACATCGCTGAACTATTGAACAACTTAACTGCGCCAAAAGGACGGGACAAGAACAACTAGCCGCCCCCCATCGCACTCTATTAGACATCGCTGAACGTTCTCCGCACGCGAGCCCCCAGTTCGCCATAGTCGCAGCGTGAAGCTTAATTTTGTTTACTAAATTCTAAACCCTGGTGCCGTGATTTGCATGACGACGCGTTACGAGTTTCTGATTCCAACTATAACGGCATTTATTTATTAGTCCAAATATTAACTTTTATCGGTTAGCAGCCACTTTGGCGATATTATTCACGCACGTTTTAGTTCAGCGACAGCATTTGTACTATTACGGCGAAAAAGTAATCTCTTCATATGACGCAAATCTCCTCATATTCGCATCAGCGCTTTTTCATCACGCAAAAGCGCTGATGCGAATGAGGCGCATTTCATAAGGCATTCAGTCTAGCCTTGGATCAGACGCAGTTGCAGGTGACGCGCCTATATTTCTTGTACCGCGCTCACTTCGCGCGTTCGAACAAAAAGCGCCCTTTCATTTTCTACAATCAGGAAGTAATTAGTTAACACCTTATGTTTTCCGTCTCTCCGAGTGCTGGAATACGTACATTTCTAATGCAATAGAAGAGGCGCCATAGTACGTAAACACCACATCCAATTCTAGTGGTTTTCGGTGCAGCAGAGAGAAAGCAACACAAGACTGCCGTAGTCTGTCCTTCTTTTATCTCCTTTCTCTCAAAGGTCCAATATTTACCCCCAAAATCTACGCAGCGTTGCTGCTTTGCACAATGAGTTTTCCGCAAGTCAATTTTTCCCCTCAGAGGCTAATTTACAATCGTAACTATTTCCGAATAGATCGAAAAATTCCTTACATTGCACAAAGGGTAACACGGAATTCGGTCCGCTGTCTGACAGAAAGTGCTACACTGACCTAAAAGTTACGGCGTCTGGTATTTTTGTTAACACAAACTTCTGTATAGAATGTCTGTTGCTGCGGAAACCCGGAGACCAGTTCCCACTTTATATAGAAGCGCAAAAAATGAGTGAATAAAGAAAGTGAAAAGTGGAGACAGGTTGTAGTCCTGCCCTACGTACATGGCATCTCACATCGTCTTAAGAACATCGTGAGCCGATTTGATATTAGGGTCGTGGAGTGAGCCCAAGGAAGGATGCGGCGTGCTGCATAAGGAGCGCTTCGTTAAATGCAGCGAAGGTGTTATGTACAAGATTCCTATACAGGTCGATGCCTCAATGAGATGTCAAGGGAGCACAGGAATGCGTGTGCAGTTTTGTCGGCTTCAGCAAACCTGGCGACCCCTTGCTCTCTTTGTGGAAGGGATGGCACTCCCCAGGACCCAAGAGGTAAACATTGTGTAGCCAGGTTCACGGAAACCAAGGGGCTGGCTCGGGCAAAAGACGTTTTAAAAAGAGAGATCATTGAAGCATTTAAGATGATTTCGGGTCAAGAAGGGAAATGCGTTGTGTTTCTTCTCTGCAATGTGCCATTATTTTCGTTATATTTTTTCCTTTAAATATCTTCTCATTTTTTCTGAATTTTCTCAGTTTTCTTCTTATTGTACCCTTATACGTCGTTTTTGTCATGTTTTCTTCTTCAAACCACATATAAATAACCAGTTGGTATTGTGCATATCATCGGTGTTGATGTCTTGTTGTAATCTCTTGTGTTTATGTGTGTGTTTATTAGTGACTATGCAGTTCCAGAAGTCTTCAGGAGGAGGAAGATGAAGAGGAAAGGCAGAGAGGTTAACCAGTAAAAGCAACCGGTTTGCTACCCTGCACTGGGGGAAGGGGATGAGTGGATATAAAAGTTGTGAGAGAGGGATAGTTGAAGTTTATACAGTCACATAACAGACACGCCACATCACATTACTAGATTCGTCTATCTTTGTTAACGGAATCTGAAATTAGTTCTCGAAAGTAGGGGAGAGTTTCCTATAGTCCGCATTGCGGTATCAAATTGATCGACGAGTCACCGCTCTCAAAATTAAGGAGCGACGCACAAAACAGGAAGAATGGATGAGCTGTCCCGAAGCCGGCCGTGTATTCCGTACGTAGCACATTAAGACAAAGTCAGCTCTGAACCACATAAACATATTAGTGTATCACAAAGTAACCTTGTATAAAACTCGGCCCTCACAATCAACTGCAGTTGTCAGTATGCTTGTCTAGGGCGTTCGAACACCGCCTTGTCACAAAACAGTACAAATATTGAACAGACATTACGTTCTACAGGCAGTCATGGTGCTAAACTGAAGACGGGTAGGCGTACTCTTTGCGCTGACAGCACACTGTACAGATTACAATACAACTAAGCCAAATTTCACTTTCGTTGTTCTCTCTCACACCTTCGGACGGTTACCGTAACAAAACTGTTACGCTTCTTTATCAACGTTAGCTTCAAGGAATGTAATCCATTTACATGGGGAATCGCGTGAGTCAAATTCAAACTAGTATTTTGATAGGAATGAAACATAAGACCCAAAGCCAATCAGCTCTCTGTAAGCATTTAATGTTTATTAAATATTGCCACGTGCATAGCGCCGCGCGACAGCCGTGCTTGGGGCCGACGACGACGAAGCGGTTGTTGACACGAGCGGCGCGCTGGTGCTGGACACTGCCATCGGAGCTAGAAACAAACCTGACTCTCGGGTCTTACCTTCACGGTACCGTGTACCTTGACGGCTCCCTGTGGCTTGAGTCGTGACACTGGTGGAGGTGCGGGGTCACCTCCACCAGTGTCAGGCCACCAAGCCAAGCCGCTATCTTAAAAAAGTGATTACCCAATTAAAAAAATTTAATCATACGTTCTTAATCATCTATGAACCGGAGGGCCTTTGTAAACACGCCATTTGATAGCCGAGGTGTTCTTTTGTCAATAAGCCCAACAAAATGTTACCAAGTATAGGAGCAGCCATAGCCCTTTAACACACCTGCCCGCTGAAAAAACAAGTGATTGAATTGATCAATAATAGTGGATTTCCAATAAATAAACAATGTTTCCGAGAAAGCCTTAAAGAGAAGTACCACATCTTTCAATAAACGGCATTTAATATTTCTCTTCAGTAATACATGACTTGACACACCTCATTATTTATTATTCAGCGTTAAGAGGTACGTAAGTATGGAGTAAATTACACTGCCTAGCATTCTTGTCTTACATGTACGTGACCTTTGTGTGCATGGTGTTGATTTTTTTGCGTATAACTGAGGCCTCTGAATACACCCTTTAGTTGCAAGTAAGCGCTATCCCCTTTCCCGGGTAGTTGTTTGGTAAAGTTTTGTTTTTACGGTGAGCTTTACTTCGTTCCGCCCGTTTGCACAAGGTCAATGGGTTCTAGCAGAAATCCGGCAACGATTGAAGCTATTTTTCTGCTCCTATACTTCATCGCCAAGCTTTGGCAGCATGCTGTACGCAAGTCGGCAGTCATAAAATAAGCGTTCCTTTTGTTCGCCACGACTATCTTGAGGCCACATGCCGGCTCATTATCCTCATTCACACCCTCATTCGTTCGATTGTTCACTCACTTATCAACTAATTCACTCATTTACTCAATCAAGCCTGTATTTCACTCTAGACATTTTTTTCTGTATCATCATCATCAGCAGCAGCAGCCTGACTATACCCACTGCAGGGCGAAGGCCTCTCCCATATTTCTCCACTTAACCCGGTTCTGTGCTAGCTGCATCCACTTGACCCCTGCGAACTTCTTAATCTCATCCGCCCACCTAACTTTCTGCCGCCCCCTGCTACGCTTTCCTTCCCTTGGAATCCAGTTTGTTACCCTAAGCGACCATCGGTTATCCTCTCTTCGCACTACATGTCCTGCCCATGTCCATTTCTTCTTCTTAATTTCCACTAGAATGTCGGTAACTTGAGTTATTTCTCTGACACACTCCGCCCGTTTCCTATCTCTTAATGTTACCTCTACCATTTTTCGTTCCATAGCCCTCTGGGTTGCCCTCAACTTAAGTAGAACTCTCTTGGTTAGCCTCCACGTTTCAGCGCCATAGGTGAGTACAGGTAAGATGCAACTGTTGTATACTTTCCTCTTTAGCGATATCGGTAAGCTGCTGTCATAATCTACGAGTGCTTGCCAAATGCGCTCCATCCCAATCTTATTCTTCGTGTTATTTCCTTTTCATGGTCCGGATCAGCGGTTACTACCTGTCCTAAGTAGACATATTCGCCTACTACTTCCAGTATTTCGCTACCTAATGTACGCTGCTTTTCCTTCCCGAGGCTGTTGAACATTACCTTAGTCTTCTGCATATTGATTTTTAAGCCTACCTTTCTACTTTTCCTGTCTAGGTCATCAATCATTATTTGCAGTTCATCCCCCGAGTTGCTTAGCAAGGCAATGTCATCTGTATAATTGCCACCAAGCGGTATTCAGTGGAATGAGACAAACGATCAGGAAAAGAGCCCCGTGTTCTAACACTGGCAGAAGGATGCTCGGTTGTCAAGTCCATGTTGCAATGCTGCAATATTGCCAGTATATAGCCTCTGGTCAAACGTGTGATAAGAACGCACTGTCGTCCCTTATGCTGCTTGAACAATCGACTATAGATAGATATACAAAAGCTCATCGAACGTGATCAGACGTGTACCGTTCACTTTGACTGCGAGGGGTGTTTCACTAAAATCACCGCGAAATTTCGAAGTTCGAATATGTTCCACATCCATTTATTTTGTGTTGAAGCCGGAAGTATTTGTCGTGTGCACAGAAAACATTTTATGGATCATAATTTGCAGCGACGAGGAAGGCTTGGCTTTGATGATCAGCACTTGAGCGCAGAGTTTCTTTTCAAAACTAAATGATTTCTGCAAAATTACGACATAAAAATATCTCCTTTTTAGCAGCGATGCATTGTTAAAGGCTCAAATTATACGACGCAACACGAAGAAAACGACGGGTGAAAGGGAAAAGAATGCCTGCTGCTTGATATCTAGGAACGCTGGGCCAGGCACGTGCAACGGCCCGGATGCTAGAATGGAAGCCAAACGTTTATCGATACCCCAGCCTGCTCCTCTACCTACACTTCTTAACAATAAATATGATATCATGTTCGACGGTTAGTCCCGAGAACGTTGCCTAGTCCTATCTTATCATTTCGAGTTTGGATAGGATCACAGGCTATCCACTTGTCCACTTTTCGCGGATAAGTGGATCCGGGTTGTGCCGACACTTGGTCGCGTGTCCGCTATGGCGGCTGGGGCTCTGGCGTTTGCCCTGTGGGCCGTTCTCGTAGAAAGCTACAACACAGGAATAAGAATATGGCTCGAAAATGGTAGGTGCGCTACATTTTCTGCGTAGTAATATTCATTCTATGTTTTGGAAAATTTTCTTCCCTGGTTGTTGTCGCTCACATATCTATATGAGGACATTAGAGGATATGTCATAAAACACTCGAGAAACATACCATTTGGTGTTGAGGTGGGTTAAAAAGGGGCTAAATAGGGTTTTGGTTCTTTCAGAAGCACTAAAATGGGCCTGCGTCAGACGTCCCGTTTCGTGCGTTTTGTGCAATAGAGCCTGCAACATCCATCCACCTGTTGGAGCAGTCTGATGAGCAACTGTATAGATAACAATATATATCAAAACGAAATTGGGTCCATCTTCAATGGCATGACGAGACAACGTTTATTGCTCCCATGCCACGCTCACCTGATGAATTACCATTCGCGTCCATGCACTTTGTTACTCGCCAATTCATTAAATTGTAACGGTATATTACCACTGGTAACCATCAGCGTATAAAGTGCCACAACTCGTGAAAGGCCACAAAACACAGATATAAAGGCACCTTTTAAACAAGTAGCATGAATGGGCCTAAGCGGCGTCCACTAATCATACCGGAGCAGTTTTTCTCGCTCTTCGATAGCGATTTCGAATTTCTCTGGTCGCCCAAGATAAGTTGCTTGTATTTCGTTGGCCGTCTGGAGCAACCCTTTTCGCAGCGAGGCGCTCTAGATCGATCTGCATGTCAGAGTCAGACCTCGCCGGATCTTCTATAGTCGGCGATGTCTTCACTTCCGAAAAATGCGGGATGTTTTCTTTGTGTTCTTTATTTGGGAGGGGGGGGGGAGGGGGTGGGATTGGTCGTCTTTGTTTAGTGGTTTCAGATTTGTTGAAAGAAGATGCCGGGAATCGCTGTTTTTGCGTCCAGCAAAAAGCGCCTATGGGGTCAACAGAGCGTAAACGCAAGTTGTACAGTGCCCCGTCCTGGCCTAGTTATCATTCACAATCCTAGGATAAGAGCTACACTTCTTGGATAGGTTCAACATCGCTTCTGCGCTTTGTATGTTCTGCTGGTCGACCAAGGCTGACTAACCGTGTAGGACTTTTGGTCGCTCTTTTCCAATTCGAATTCCAACTCAAATCCACCATTGGAAATCAGCATACGAATACAGGGTAATTTTCTCAACCGTTAATAGATGTGTATCTTAAACACTGTGAGGGAAACCTCGATGAGGGCTGTACAGGTATGTTTCACAACAAGGCAGATATTATGTGTTTTAGAGAGCTGAATGGATAGACGATTAATAAATAAAGTTGCTTAAAAGGTTTCGTTTTTCATTTTGAGGGGAAAAATCATACTGAGAATATTTGAAAGCCGCCTTTTATTGGCAATATGGTTCGAAATACCAGAAATCAGAAATAGGCATCTAAAGGCTAATTGATTCAGCATTCAGTCAGTTCAAATGTTATAATATATTGAAGCCTCAAATACGAACGCTGCTTGCGTGTTCGAAGCTGTGGAAGAAGGTATTAGAATTTTATCGCCAGATACAACGCTCAGCAACGCCACTTTATCAGTCACCTATGTGTGAACGCCAACTCAGCGAACTTTTAATGCCTATTTTTGTGTTCTGTATTCAGGCCCCACGCCAACTAAAAAAATTGGAAATGGGTAGTCACCGTTAATGTTTATTCCCTATATAATACAGTCCCCTATATTTGAAATGTGCTCAGTCAATCTATGTAATCGATATTCTAATCGATAAGCTCTGCAAAGTAGACTATGTTATTCTCTATGTACAACCCAGCTGCAAATATTGCACTGTTATACCTAACGCCGTTTTCTCTAGTACGAATGGGAAGCTAAAAACATATCACATGGTATATCTAGGTGTTGACACCGACCGCTCGCGCTGATCGCGGCAGAGTGCTACGAGGTGTACATCTAATAACTGCCATTTCAAAATTAATTGCCCACCAACTTTGACTCCGGGACATTCTGAACACTTAGACAGATACTGTCTGGACAGTGGCCGCAAGCACAGACGAGGCGGAGCGTCCTTGTCGGAATGCGTCACATAAGCGGGGTTCCGAGGCTACCGATACTGGGAACACTCTCAGCCGGAACGCGCTTCAAAACCTTCATAACAGGCCAGAATTTTACGTACACTCGCCCACGTTTCCTATTCGCTGGATCCACATGATTACTCGCAAGTAACTTAAGGAAAGCGAGCCTAAATGTTTCGTTAGCTATACGGTATTGCTCTTGGGGGTCGTATAATATGGACGAAATCAAAGCATTAAACAGCACTAGTATATTCGTGCAGCGCTGCAGTCTAGGCGTAACGCAGAATTAACTGCTATTTTTAGATCACCTGACACGCAAACTGCATGCTTGTTGCGCTGTGTAAAAGATGATCTACCATCACCTCGCCAAGCGTTCCCCATTAGCAAAAAAAGGTGCGTTTAGAAATTTCGCATTTCTTACAAATTTATTGCTGTTGCTTTATTTATTTTTGCACCTCAACCAGGCAGACGTCTGGCGAAAGTTTGTGTGTGGAGCTATTTGAGATACTTGGAAACCACATGCTCATTTTTCCCTCACTGCCTGGATTGAAATGCAGCCGCCGCAGTCGGGCTCAAACCCACAATCTCTCCATCAGCGGACGAACGACAATGCTCCTAAACCTCGTAGAGAGCTGCATATATTGATTCCAAAACTGGTGATGTATTGAAAAGAATACGTATGCTGATAAACTTTCGAACTGAATACGAATATTCATATTATTTTGCGAAAATCCTATGCTCGCCGAAAAGTAGTATATATATATATATATATATATATATATATATATATATACGCCCTTTACGCAGAAGAGATAGTGGTGACATTGGCCACTGATTACGTATGACCCGAAACCCAAGCAGATAACGTGAATGCGCAGTAGCGTAACTGACCCTCAAGCCGCATACCGAGGCATCTCATCCGGCGCATTGTCTCCCGACGCAAACATATCCTTCAGTGCGAAGGTGCTGCTCACGCAATCTCTGTCACTGTTATCGTTTGGGCAGCACGCCATGTGTCCTTTCCTGACAACGAATATATATGCTCGTGCCTTCATGGGCGAACCTACCATCCTCGTACCAGGAAAATATGCACAATAGCCATCGACCAGCAGACGCCTAAACCAAACGTGACTACTCTCCTAAACTACCACAAAGCGCGCTATCCTTCAAGAACACTCAGACGCACATGTACTATCATGAGCAATATGAGCAAGAACACACGAGCGCGAGGCAGATAGCCTTGAAACCCACTTGGGGCGATACGGTGCGGCCGCAGTGGGAAACAAAAGGGAAAAGGGCGCTGCGGTTCCGTTAACTGTTGTCACTCCCGCCTTACTAGCATTACTGCGAAACGGCAGCTGATTGCGAGGCACCGGCCGCTAGCGATGATAAGGCGGTTTTGAAGCGCAGATTGTGAACCGTGGTATCTGTAGTTCTGCGCCAGATACCGCTGTTTACCTTTTCGTTCCTTACTTTTTCTTTCTGGGTGTGTGGCAAGCATGCTGCAATGAGCTTTGACGTTTTTTTAATGGCCTATGATATGGCCAGTCACATGCAAACGTTCAAATCTGCGAAGAACGTAAAAATGCCTCATCACTTCCGACAGGGTGTCTTGCAATCAGCTGCCGTTTCGCAGTAATGCTAGTAAGGCGGGAGTGACAACAGTTAACGGCTCCCTTTCCACTGTTTCCCACAGCGGCCGCACCGTATCGCCCCAAGTGGGTTTCGAGGCTATCTGCCACGCGCTCGTGTGTTCTTGCTCATATTGCTCATGATAGTACACTCGAATATCCCGCCGAATAACCAAGGGCATTGTCTTCGCGCGCAAATATTTATTCAAAGCACGTGCAGTGCAATTCAAAGCGACAGCTTCCAACACGCGCATTCCACAACATATGATCATCCTCTGGTAGAATACTTCGTACTGCCAGCCTTGAGCAGCTCAACCGGCTATCTGCGTCAGTCCGTGTAAGCCTCCCTCAATCCACAATGCTGCTCCTCCTCCCCTTCCTTCCCCTTACCATTCTCAATTACTTCCTACACTGGGAAGATGTTTTGTCGAGTTCAGACCTGTAGACCAGGTACATTTTTGAGCGGGCGCGCAGGATTGCAGCTGCTACCAGCACTTGGACTGAAGACGCCGGGCTAAGAGGAGTCGAAAATCTGTTAAGCAACTGCCAAATATACGTTTCAGCAAATGTACTTAATAATCCTATTCAAACACTGAATTCGGCATGCAGTTTTTAACGCTTTCCTGGCGTCTTCTTCAATAGCGACCAGAGACTATTTCCTCTGTGTCACAGTTTTCTTCTCTATTGGTGATTTATGATAACTAGTGAAGAACTCATGATACATGAATTACTCGAGAATATTATCTCTCTTAGAACAAATACTAGTAAGATACTTAAACTTCTGCTCAGCTATGCAGCTCTCCTTACCATGAATACATATTCTTTGGTGCTGACTTCTTAAGTGGCTACTTGAGTGCAAAATAGACTTCTCTCAGCCGTATATTTTTAAGTCGTATTCAAGCACTCGATTCAATTTGCTAACATTTTCTTGCATTGCCTATTTCTGCTGCGTTTTTTACAGTTATGCAGTTTGTTTCTTCGTTAACGTATCTTGCCTCCTGAGAAAGCTTGTTCTTCTTGTGACTGATAATATTTGGTCATATCTTATTTCTCCATCAGTGCTTATCATCACAGCTAAGTCGTTTCCGACAAACTTTCCAAAAGGGGCGAACATAGAAGAAGGAGGCAGACACACCGGCCGCTAAGGCAACAATTAAGGATTAATAAACGCTTGAACATGTATGAAAACAAAAGCCAACATAGCATCAGGCCAGAAACTGTTCCAGCCTCTCTTAATTCAGGAGCCCTTTTTCTCGCCAAATCTGGGTCATCCACAGCGAGTGCATGCAGGCGCGCTGATGTCGTACACGTCGGATAGGTTAAAGATATAATAGGCTCACATCACTCTCTTAAAGGCCGACTGCAGAAACACAACGGCGACCATAACAGAATACTTTCGCCAAACTAGCCCTCCAACAAGATTCCGAACCAACTTGTTTCCCAACAGCACATCGTACCGCACGTACAACCAGAAAGCCAAACAGGCTGCTGCGGTTTTGCCTCGCTGTGACAGTGTTTGGCAAACAAAACAAACAGGAATCAGGGTCCGTCAACGCTGCGTGGCCTGTTCACCGGCCAGGCGAATTTCCGGGCGACAACACACCAACCAAAGCACTCAGTTTGAGCTCATTGACTCGTTCATGTGCATTTCCTTCTTGCAGATAGGTTTTGTTTGCAGAAAGTTTTCTTGCAAACCGTCTTCGCCGTTTTAGCGTCTTGCAGGCAGAACATGCAGGCGGGCGCTCACACTGCGACGGTCGCTCGTCCGGTTGCCAAGAGCATGAAGAGCAGCGCTTCGTGCTGATTTTGCTGCGAAATAAACAATTGTTGAATATGCCGCACTATAACCAAAACTATACTCGATTGCTCTTTTCATTCACTAAAAGTTGTGAAGGCTGCCGCAGACGATGCGCCGATGGTCCGCGCCTTGTAAGTCGCCGCAGCCGAGTCCACAGAGCGGCGCAGCATGCACTGCTTGGTTGGATGCAGCACACGTTTGTAGAACAAAATGCTGCCAGAAGGACTGCGTGCATTACTTACACAACTGCAGGATGCCTGCACAAAGCGCGGAGCTTTAAGCATCGGCGCCTTCCGCCGGTGCACCAGGCGACGATAGGCGCTGCTGCCTGCCTTCCTTACTCGTCGCTAGGCCTAGCCAGTTTCGACGGACAGATCAACGGCCTCGACGTTATAATAATGATTCGTTTTTCGTCACTGCTTTACAGATTAGCTCATCTCATAGCAAAATATGTCGGATAAGGCGTGTGTTCGGCGGCCGTACTCAATTTGTTCCCCACAAGTAGCACTAACGACTGCTGCCGGCGGCCGCTTTTAGCATGGTTCGGCGGACCGGGTGGCACCGGCGCTTCGTGGTGATTGTACGTGTGTCCTGCAATATAGGTAATCATCGATCTCAGTTCACTGTAGCCACATCAGTACTCTATGATCATTTTCATTTGCAAACATTCATGAGTTGTATTAACAATCAGCAGATGTGCGCACTTGAAACCAGCGCTCAAGACGGTACGCGAAAGCGGTGCCTCAGTGCGATGGAAACTAAAGCCAGCAAGCAATTGCGTTCCTTCATTCATCGTTAAAGCAAGTTCAGACTAGCGGAGAGTCTCTTTTTGATTTTTCCCAGCCCCGCTTATCGCGCAAGAATTTGGCCAAAATTGTAGTGAAGCAGGCGGCTCCTGAGATCGGTGCTGCAAAGAGCAGCAAATGTCCCCGGTGTGACATGGCGTTGCCCTACAATCGAAGAACAATTTCGTCACGGCTGTTGGCGGGAGAGGACATGTTTCTGCATATTTCGTGTTGGCGTGGTATGACCAGAGTCGCCAACACCATGGGAACACGCTGCTGATGGACTCTGTTCAATAACCGTTTCCGCAGTGTGACTCTGCCTTAATAGGAGCATGTCCAAACTTCGCCACTACATTTTCGTAAACTGCGGAGGTATAGGAATGAGGGTGAGAGAGGCTATTGCATTCTTTACAGTTTTTTTGAAAGGTGAATTGCAAGAAGACGAATGTGGAGGTGCTGATGTAAGTAAACGCCGAACACTTTAGCGGTCCAAGTGCAATCACGGCTTCGGTATTGAAAATGAGGCAAGGTTGTTAATTCATTTGATATCTTATTATGGTCTGCTTTCAGAATACATCTACCATTGGTGGCAGTCCCACTGATGCAAAGTGTCATCAGTTGGCGGATAACGTGCTCTGTTTACTTTAGTCCGCGTCTTCTTCGTGCTCTGCCTTGTCAGGACTATTTGATACGCTCCTTGATACGCTGTGCGTACAGCAGCGAGAGAATTCTCACCAAAACGCTTAATTATTCTACTTCAGCCCGGTGGCGCAGTGGTTACGGTGCTCGACTGTTATGCTCAAGGTTGCGGGATGGATATTGGAGAGTACGGCCCCTTTTCCACGGATGCTAAACGCAAGGGGCCCGTATTCGGTGCGACGCCAGTGCATTTACAGAAGTCCAGGTGGTCGAAATTTTCGGAGCGCTGCACTACGATGTCTGTTAAACTCATTAAAACCAAATCAATATTTGGTGAGCATAAGGCGATAGTAGGTTCTATCGTACGGTCCCTCCTAAAGAGACATTTCTTAGCTTCACTGGTGCGTATAAAGCAACATCAAAGTCATAGAACTGTCCTATTGTCTTCGGTTAATTTTAATTATGCCTCAGTGGTACCGCTATTCAATTTTTGTTTTTGCAGACGTGAAGTCCCAGGCAGCTTTCACAGATCGGATTCAAAATTTTACGAGTGATTGTATTATTAGCTACTTGATGTCGTCATTGGTTTTGTTTTTGTCAATAAATGTTTCGTCATTTATGCAACAACAAAGCCCTATTGTTATTCCCCGGAAGTCTGGAACAGCTACAAGAAACGGAACAGAGACTGTACCATTCATATATATCATTATATCTAAAACACTAGCTGAATTGTTTGAAGAAAGCTTGCCTTGAGATGCCTATGCTGATTCAAATTTAGGTACTAAGACTCATTTACAGTTCTATACAGAGTGCCGCCTTTACAAAATTATAAAGTTCCTATAGAAAACTATACAAGGTGTCCAAGCTAACTTTAGTCAAGGCTTTCAGAATGAAACATTTGAGGTAGGCCAGAGAAACCACATGTATACATTTGGCGCGCCACAGGAATGTTTTTCTTTTCCAATTAACTGAGATAACTGACTGAGATAAGTAACTGAGATAACTTTTCTAATTTACTACCTATTGCCTTTTGACAATAAATGGATTTGCATAGTTTCCGATAATTTCCGAACAATAAAGTCTCACGTATGTCGTTTTTTGAAGCCCTAAAGAAAACCCGCGAAATACAAAAAATAACACGTGACTGGATTTGTGAACTATTGCCTTTAGACAATAAATGTATTTGCAAAGTTAGAGAAAGCCCTCTAAAAATTCATTCCATATATTTGGGATAAATAAAGCCTCACATGTATCGATGTTTCCAAGCCCTAAAGAAAACCAGCGAAATACAAAGAAATATCAGGAGACTAGCGCATTCGTGCGCCACGATTGTTCTATTCTCAGCCTGGCCTTCAGTGAATGAAATCAACGGTGGCCTTGGCTCCGCGACCGCATTGCCGCAGCAGGCGATATGCCTGCAATGGTGATATGTCTGCAATATTTAGCAGGCGATATGTCTGCAAAATCAGTGATATAGACAGTTACCAGCAAGTCAGGTTTTCATTCTGGAAGATAGCAGCAGATCAGTGTTTTAGTTAACCTTGGAAATATAGAAATCAAAAAACCTACCAGTTACACTACGTGGAACCATACATTCCGTAAAATAGACTCTCAATGCATAATTTAAACAATACAATCTTGGCCATATAATATGCCAGCTCTTCTCAACCGTTTTCTACATATAAATGTCGTTATCCTCACCAGTGATATTAGGCGTCCAAAACAAGTAATTCTTACTTTGCGATAAGCAATACTCCATCTCGTTATGTTCTATTTTGCTCCAGATAATGAACATTTTAACATATGTTTGCCTGTTATTTTACAACATTATTCTTTGCAGAAAAAAAGACTAAGATATAGAATAGTTTTCTGCTCGTTCTGAAATTTTATGTGTGTCATAATTTGTATATTTTTGCCACCGTGGTGAAATCCTGCGCTGGTGGTGCCCATGCTTATTCCTAATATTTTCTGTACAGTGTTTAAGCAAGTCTTTTTACATCTCATATCATGTTCTCTTCCTTATATGCTTGATTGATTCATATTTCAAAACTTCAGAATGTCTTACTATACCATTACTCGTTCCATATGAAGGCAAGTACTCCTGTCGAAACGTCGGTTCGTTTGGCGGACTGAGGCCCTCTCTCAAAATCTTGTTCAGTGTCCTAATTCTCCCACATGTAGTTACTTGGTCTTGACCGATGTGTAAGTTGCCTCTGTTTTCCTCTTTAGGAGGAAGTGAGGCGCGGTAGAGTCCTTGTGGAGCTCTTTCTCTACTTTTCAGCCCTACCCGTTTCCCTGTGATGAAAATTGCCCATAAATAGTTGCTACTTCCCTGTGTTCAGCGATTCTAGAAGCCACTGAATAAACTAGTTATATTCGCAAACTCAAACCAGTATATTATGAAAATTCAGCAGGTCATTGAAGGCATAAAAGCCACTTTTAAACGAATTTGAACAGTAAACAAACAATTTCACAAATTACTACACCTGCGCTTCTCCTCGATCAGGTTATAATTATAGACAGCACAAGCATTTTCAAAGTCCTAAATAAAGAATTTGCTTCTAAAGCAGCATCTCTAACCCAAGCTGCTCCTCATTCAGCATTATGTACAAAGAAATCCTGACCAACACTGATTAATTTTTAAAATTTAGTTTTCAAGCCTGTCACGAGGCAACAAATAAAGCACGCAACCTTGAAGACGCTTGATCAGTTTGGCGCAGTGACAGGTTAGTATCATTGCTAAAGAAACGTGCGTTGTGCATCAGTCAACGCTAATAGACGTTTTCAATAATATGTTTAAGACAGGCACTTTGAAGTCAAATCTAATATCTAAAATTCCGCTAGTTTTTATTTATTTCAAACACTTTCCAGGCCCGAAGGCATTATAGAAAGGAATGGTACAAAAAAAAAATGCAATGCATAGTTATACAAAACTGAAGTTATATGATGGCAGAAAACGCAGTTTTCTTGAGATTGTCAGCATCAACAATGGCAGCTATGGAGGGAGGAAGGTCGTTCCAGTCAACGCTCGTTTTAGGAACAAAATAATAATGACACATTGTTGCTCTCGAAAATGAAACTCCAGCTTTAAATATATGATCGGAACGGGATGAAATGTATGAAGGGCTCGCTAAAAGATTGTTCTTTCACAGAGGGTTATGATGATACATTCTGTGGAAAATACACAGTCGAAAACACTTTCGGCGCGAAGAAAGGCCTAAGGCAAGTGTTTTTCATGGAAGTAATGCTAGCGTAACGGGAATAGTTAGATGAGATGAAACGTGCCGCACGATTTTGAATGGATTCTAGTGTGTTTATCCGTGTTATTATATTAGGATTCCAAACTGCAGATGCGTATTTTAACTTTGGTAGTACTAATGTTTTATAAAGGGTTAGTTTTGTCGGCAAAGGCGCGGTAGAGAAATTTCGACGCAAGTATCCAAGAGTCCGGTTGGCGTTATTGGTGGAATGTTCGACGTGTCTATGCCATTATAAGTTACGTGAGATGTGAACACCTAATTATTTGTAAGAGTTAACAGATTCCAGGCGAATGCCGTGAAGAACATAAGTACGCTTGTTGTCAGCGATGCTATTGCGATGTGATACACGCAGTTTTACATTGATTATTGCTTAGTATCATGAGCCATTTATCACACCAGTTAGATATGCTTGTGAGATCATCCAGAAGATAAATAGAATCTGTCTTGTTAGATATTTTGTGACAGATGACGCAGTCGTCTGCGCAAAGGCTAATAGAAGAATGAAAAATGCATACAGGAAGGTCGTTATTGTATTTTATAAAGAGAAGAGGACCCGGTACCGATCCTTGTGGTGCACCCGATGTTATGGAAGTGCGAGAGGAGGAGCAGCTGTTAGCAGAGACACACTGGGTACAATTTAATAGGAATCTTTTAATCCAGTTCAGTATGTTAAGGTCAATGTTAAGCATGCTAAGTTTAGGAATTAGGAGATCATGGGAAACATTATCGAAAGCTTTCGCAAAGTACAAAAAAAAAAAAAGCACAGCCTACATCAATGTTCAAGTCAGCGTGGCCAGATAGGTCCTTAGTAAAACATATGAGTTGTGTTTCACATGAAAATGTCTTTCTGAAACCATGTTTTTCTGCCGAAAAGAAGGAATTCGACTCAAGGAAATCAATCAGGGGAAAATATATGATATGATCCAAAATTTTACATGGTATAGTTGTGAGTGATATAGGACGATAGTTATCGGGGGAATGAGCTTTACCTTTTTTAGGTAATGGAACAACCTTGCCAACCCTCCAGTCGCTTGGAAGTACTCAGGAACCTAGAGACCGAGAAAAGAGCATCCAAAGCAAAATGGAAGAATATTGTTCATGGATTTTCAGCATCTTAGAGTTGATTGCATCTTCACCTGATGAAGAAGATATTTTCAAGTTTCTAACCAGCTTTTGTATGCCAACCCAGTCTATACTGATAGAGTTCATTGGTAAATAAGATACATTAGTTACAGACAGTAGAATATTAGGAAAACGTTTGTGGAGAACGGACGCAGATAAATCATTTAAAACGGAACAACACTGTTTTGGAGGAATCGTGACATTGTCAGAACGGGCTAGTTGAATTACCGTGTCTTCTTTGCCCCCAACATCAATACAGAATTTACGCGGATTAGATTGCAGAAGTGATGGGTTTGTGTTTTCAAAAAAGTCTTTTTTTTTTTGCATCTTTAACAGCAATTGGATATTCTGCATGAATGCGATGATATACTGCCCAGCGTTCAGGAAGGTTAGATGCTTTGGCGCGACAAAAAATATGCTTCTTTTTGTTGCATAAGAAAAGTAGGGTTTTAGTAAACCATGCTGAGGTAGGATTTGAGACAATCTTAATTTTAGGTACGTAGCGATCTATTAGTTCCAGCAGTTTATTTTTATACAACGAGCAGTTTGCTTCAACGGTACGTTCGGAAAAGTTTAGAGTCTAGTCGGCAATGAACAATCCTAGGTCAGCTGTGATGGACGAATTGTCGGCGGCATTGTAATCTCATATGGTCTTAACAACTTTCTTGGAACGAACATTCTTCTTAATTGTCAAGTGAAATCGTGAATGGTCACTGAGTTCCTCTATGTATGTTGGCGGAGAGACCGAATAGGGAGTAGTTGTAAAAAAAGATGTCTAAAATATTTGACGAAGTGCTTCTGCTGCGTGGGGGTTTATTAATTAGCAGGGTTAGATTAAAGTCGGCGCGGGTGTCTAAAAAATTAGTGCACCAGGGAACGGTTGCTTAAGGGAGGAAATGCCATTTTGCCACACTATATTTGGGAAAGCCCCGTTGGGGTGGCGCAGTGGTTACGGCACTCGACTACTGTTCCCAATGACGCGGGATCGAATTCCGGTCTTGGCGGCTGCGTTTCGGTGGAGGCGAAAAGCAAGGCGCCCGTGTGCTGTGCGATGTCAGTGCACGTTAAAGAACCCCAGGTGGTCAAAATTTCCGGAGTCCTCTACTACGGTGTCTCTCATAGCCTGAGTCGCTTTGGGACGTTGTGCTGTGCGATGTCAGCGCACGGTAAAGATCCACAGGTGGTCCAAACAACTCCGTAGCCCTCCACTACGGCTCCTCTTTCTCTCTTTCCACTTTCTCTCCCACCTTCCTCCCTTCCCTTACGGCGCGGTTCAGGTGTCCACAGCTACAAGTGTGACAGATACTGCAACTTTCCCTTCCTGTGAACGAATCAATCAATCAATCAATCAATCAAAACCCCACAAACCAACCTACCTATATTTGGGAAATCAAGATCACCAATGAAGAATAAATATGATTTTGGGTATCGAACAATCCATTTATTAAGGGCATCATGAAGGTCAGTGGAGAAAGTAGTATGTGAGGATGGGGACCTATAGCAAGCGCAAATGATAAGGTCGCCCGTTGGAAATGTAACGTGAGTGCAAACTATTTCTAATGGTGAATAGATAGAGATAGCAAAGGAATTGATAGCAGAGTTCACGGCAATCAGTACACCTCCGCCTGTTCGGAAATCATGGCCGTATCTGTAAAAGCTTTATGTTTTTTTTTTTTTGGAATCTATTATTTCATTATTCCTGATTTTTGCCGAGAGCCAAGTTTCAGTGAGCACAACTATATCAGCCGAGCATGCATCGATATATGACGATAGTATGTACGTTTGTTGATGACACTTCGAACATTAGTGAAAAGAATTGATATGCTGTTTGTTTGCTTTCGATCTTGAGATAGCTATGATGAGCTTGAATGTGCGGAGGGGGAACCCGGTGGTGTGATGTCTCTTTTTGGGGTAATCGCTCTCTTACTTGGTCCTACTTCCCATATTCCGTCTGTAGCTGCGCAGTAGACGTAGCACCTTTTACCTATGATCAATGTGTTGTGGCACAAAAAATAGAATTGACCGATAGCCTTGCCAAAATTGCTAGAGGCTTTCCGCGATTTATGGATGGCTCTGCAAAAATCTTCGCCGATAGAAACGCCATCTTCATTAAACTTTGCTTTTTGTGAAAGTATATATTCTCTCATTTTATAGGACGCAAACGTAGCAATAACAGGTCGTACTTTGCCATTTGCAAAGCTACTTAACCTATGAGCCCTATGAATTGTGACTTCCGAGGGATTCAAATCCAGACACTTGGAAAGGAAATGACGGATCTGAGCTTCCGATTGCGCCCACGTTTCAGACGAATAGTGAGAGATGCCATAACATATTAAGTTGGCGCTTCTTCACTAGTCCTCCAGCTTGTCCAGTCTGGACGCGAGCGCAGTGCTCTCATTTGAAACTGCCTCTTGGAATGCTGTAGTAAGATGGCTACTAGAAGGCGCGTTTTCGAGACACTCAATTGCGGATTCCACAGAAGTCATCCTATTAGAAAGATCTGAAACAGTCTGAGATAGCGCTTCTTGGTTAACCTTTAGCTCAGCTATGACATTCATAATTTCTTCATGTCGTGTATCAAACTTATATGACAAAGCAGCTATCGCGGCCATAATGTCGCTATGCTGATGGCCCATTTCCTTGTTAGTACCACGATTTAGTTCTACACCTCCAGAAAGTAAGGACAACATTGCAGTAGGTACACAATCATTCAACGAGGTAGCAAGCACTTGTGGGCAAAGGAAGAGCAGCAAAAATGCGTTGTTTGTAAGTTTGCTAAATAGCGATTCAGATTGACTAACCTGCCTAAGAAAGTAGAATGGAAAACTTAGCGACCGCATGGTAGCCGCTTTCCCATACCCACTGGAAGCGTCTCGTAGATGCCAGTTGCTTAAATAGGCGCGGTGCAGTGCTGCCGCAGACCGTCGATTCAAGGCCGCGACACTTGACACCACTTACCTTACAGACGACCACGTATGCTACGTGGATGTTGCGAGACAAAGTGACAATATCTATGTCGCATGCGTAGCCACGCCACACTCCACAGTTGTTACTGCTGCCATGGTTAGCTCTCCCTCTCCCACCGCGGCGAAAGAAACTGTGATTGCGTTGGCCATCGCCGACCCACGTACGCACACAGTCCTTAGTGACTCTAAACGTGCGATTCAATATTATTCAAAGGCCTTATCTGCCCAACCGCCGCACGCATACTCCGCGGCCGCACTCCCGATCATAAAATACACTTATACCGGTTTCCATTGGGCGAACAGGAACACTTTTAGCTGCACTAAAAGTGCTCTCGCGAGTTTCGGCGCCTACCAGTGGTCGAACAGGAGCAGTAGCGTTGTGTTCTGTTGGCAGAGGAGGCGCGCTTTTGGCGTCCCGAGAGCAGCCGAGAGCAGTCCTCGGTGCTCCGTCGCCAGCGGCGGAGTACCGGGAGAACGGAGGAAGTCACGTGACCTTTTTGACGTCGCGACGGGATACGGGCAACGCGAGCGCGGGAACGTTTGATCACCTGACGCCTGACATCATGCGCTCCCCCTCGCTACGCTGCTCTCCGGGCCAAGGCGGATATCTACCTTGTCCGGGCAGCGTGAACGCGAGGCGGGAAAAGTTTGATCACATGATGCCTAACGTCACGCGCTCTACCTTGCTACGCTGCTCTCCGAGCAGCGTGAATGTTCCATTGGGGAGACGAGAACGCGCGTCCCCAGTGCTCTTGTGCGCTGCTCTGGCTGCTCGTTGCTCTTGCTCCTGTTCGCTCAATGGAACCCGGTATTAGTCTGGGTACCCGCCCACGCGGGGAACTATGGGAACGAAAGGGTCGACCGACTAGCCCGAGGTATAGCAAACCGGGCGGACGGCTCCGCGGATCCAGAGGCCTTCGCCGAGGCCCCCTTGACTTTTGCTCAAATAACCAACCTACGCAGAGAGACGAGACGATGCTTCCCGCCTCCCCATCCTGACCTTGACAGAGCACAGGCCATCATGCTGCGTAAACTTCAAACAAATTTTATTCTCAGCTATTCGAGATTGGCACTGATTACGGACGGGGACTACGACCCAATTTGCCCCAATTGCGACTGTGCAGTAACGGCCACATTGACACACACCCTTTGGGGATGTAGGGGAAGATCACCCCCTCGTACTTTACTGCCAGCTCCCTCCGAGGAGAGCTGGGACCAACTTCTTACGCGCTCAGACAAGAAGACGCAGCTGGAACTTGTCTCATGGGCCCAGGGGGTCGCCCCCACCTGGGGGCCATGCGAGGCCGACATGCCCTAATTATTACTCTTTTGGCATCAAAAGTTGTTTCTTTCTCACTCTCTCTGCCGCTGACGGGTGTGTTGATGTTCTACGAGACACAGGCGTGAAGGTGGTGACGTTTTCCGTGCTGAGATAAGGCCTGTTATCAGCTGTCGGTAGGCGTACATCCAGCTTGAAGTCCCATGCAGCTGTTGACGCATAACACATGTCAGTCGGTGAGAGCCAGAAGCAATAAACAGCAATCTGCACAAGAAAGCAGAATAGAGAACTTAGCGACCGCATGTTAGCCGCTCTCTCATGCCCACTCTTGAAAAAGAAGTCAAGATGAATATATCAAATGGCCGTCCAATATCAGTATTATCATTCCTGGGCAAATATATGCAAAAAGGGTTTTTCGTACGTCCTGAGAAAGCTTTTTCTGTCAAGCACTTTTACACAAAAAAACATTCGGCTACCAGTAGAGAAAATCACATGAAAACGCACCAGTAAACAAAGTCGAGATAATACAGCAGATTATCGAAAGAATCACTGATCTTGCTCTTATCCATAAATTTGAGAAAAACCTATGACTTGCTCAAATTTGGCACGTTTCATAGTAACCTGTATGCTGAAAAATAGTCGCGTATATGAAAGTCGTATTGCTCTTCAGATATGAAAAAAATAGGGTCCACTCTTTTTCGACCTATACAATATATTCATATTACCTGCTCGCCTCTATACTTAGTTTCTAATGTCGCACTGACGACTCATATTAAGTAGAGAGTTTTGCCATTTTGTTTTTGCTTTAGATGCATGGACAGACGCATGACGCAAAACGCAACCGCATGCATATAGTAGCCAACCATTCAAGCTACAATGCTGCAACACTGTTTTGTTGGTCATCTTTGAAAAACGAGTCTGGTATCGTATCGCCTTAGCATTTAAGGATAATTTACATGAGCACCCTCATTTCCCCTTAATAGATCTTCTTGTAGCGTACGGGGGTCTCGGTTCTGGCAGTCTTGAAGCCAAAGGTAGCGTAAGAGGGTTCTAGCACAGCTTTCGCCCTCGCTCTTGATCACGTTCTACGTGACGCTGGCGGTAACACAGGACGTTCCACGTCCGCCGCTTTGGTTGAGGGTGGCGCTGGTGAACACTCTCAGCGTAAACAGGGAACTCCTGTGGAACATATTAAAAGAAGAAGGCATCGGTTATGAGATAATAGAGTTCCTACAGGAAATATACCGGGATAACAAAGTAGAAATTACGTGGGAAGAGATAAGAAGTACGGAGGATGTCAAAGTATGCAAAGGATTAAGACAAGGCTGTCCTCTATCACCGGTGCTGTTCATGCTTTATATGATAAACCTGGAACGGAGGATACAAGACAGTAACCTAGGTTTTAACCTGTCATATAGATTAGGTGGAAAGGCGGTAGAGCAGCGCCTCCCCGGTTTGATGTATGCAGACGATATTGTGCTGCTAGCTGAGAGTCTGGAAGAATTGCAAACCCTAGTTAAGTATTGCGGAGACGAAGGGGACGCTCTAGGCTTCAGTTTCAGCGCCGTTAAGTCGGGTCTGACGATTTTCAACGGCTCAACTGATCAGGGTCTTAAAATACAAGGCCTTGAAATACCTAGAGTAGCAGAATATAAATATCTGGGGGTATGGGTAAACGAAGGATTGGCATACATTGGAAAGCATGAGCAATCACTTAAGGCCAAAGAGCGAAGGAATGCCGGGATAATGAAGCATAAGGCATTGTGGGGATAGAATAGGTATGAGGTTTTGAGGGGTATTTGGAAAGGAATTATGGTGCCCGGACTTACTTTCGGAAATGCGGTTTTGTGCCTAAAATCAGAGGTACAGTCGACATTAGAAACAAATCAGAGATCCGTTGGACGATTAGCACTAGGTGCCCACGGCAAAACTACAAATGAGGCGGTACAGGGAGATATGGGCTGGGCATCTTTCGAAGTACGGGAAGCTCAGAGTAAGATATTATATGAGGAACGCCTGAGGAAATTGGACAGTAACAGATGGGCAGCTAAAGTATTTAAATACCTGTACCTAAAAAGCGTTGACTCACAATGGAGGAAATGAACTAGGAAACTAACCAGTAAGTATGCTAGTAACAAGGACGGAGAAATAAAGAGCATTAGGCAACAGGTGAAAAACACAGAAGGTAAAAATTGGATAAATTCGATGGAAAAGAAACAGAGTGTGGAATTATACCGAAAGTGGAAAATTCAGATCAGGAAGGAAGATTTCTCTAATAACTCAAGAGGCAGTGCCCTACTTTTTGAAGCTAGATCAGGGTGCCTTAGAACACGCAGCTACAAAAAGAAATTTAACAATGGAGATGACGCATGTGCTGTATGTGGAAACTCCAGTGAAACAATTGACCATATTATACTCGAATGTAATGGTATCTATCCGGAAGTTGCTGCAGGCGCAATCACTGTTCCTGAAGCTCTGGGCTTTAGAGATAGCAGTGGCCGGGTGAATAAACCGGCGGTGGAAACTAGCAAAAAACGACTGGAAGATTGGTGGCTTAAAAGCAGATAAGTGACATAATGTTAGTAATGTAGGAACAAAATTTAATAAATAGAATGGTGGTTTAGTTAACCATTCTAAATCAATAATTAAGATATAGGGAGAAAATGAGCATGATAGCTACTGCTACCACCCCGTTCCAAAGGGGACGCTCCTATATTCCATCCATCCATCCATCCATCCATCCATCCATCCATCCATCCATCCATCCATCCATCCATCCATCCATCCATCCATCCATCCATCCAGATTCGTATACAGACAAATACCCAAGAAAGTAGCTGGGGGGACGGCGGCCGATGTAGCTCAGTTGGAAGAGCACCGGACGCGATATTCGGAGGTCGTGGGTTTGGTTCCCACCATCGGCACGTTGTTTTTTCTTCTACTTTGTGTTTAATTATCTTTCCCCTAATCAGATTACATTACTAATTGCTGTGATTATCCAAGTAAACATTAAAAAAAAGATAAAGTACCATCCTCAACGCTTTCCTCGGCCTCGCCGACTGTTGGCTTCTTTCCTTCACGTAAGGTAATTTGTTAGTTTAATAAATCTCTAGCTTTCAAGCAGCAGTAAATTGATTGTTTTTCAGAGGTGGTGCTTATAAATGTTCTCGGTTAAGGTGTGCATACTTGCAGTGCCATAAAGCAGGATGCGTGAATTATTTGTGCCGTGCAGGACTGGTCCACCACTTGCGCTACCTAGTCGCCGTGGCCAGACTGACATACCTGCTGAGGAAGAAGCGTCGACGGTTCGAATACTTGAAGACGGCAATCAGCAGTGACCTTGTGAACATTGGCGCTGTCTGCGCTCCTGTGGAGTGGGAAAAAGAATGTCCATGTCAAAAGGAAGATTTAAAAAAGGCAAGCTCACTGCGATTTTGTCTTCCCATTAATTTGGGCCAGGCATATACATGCCTGAAAGAAATAAAGCAACTGCGGAGGTCACTACCACTGTGCTCAAAATACAATCGATAACAGCTAAGCTTCTATCGACGCAGAAGTCAAGAAGGTCAGTAATGCACTACAAACAAGCAGAACAAAATTAGATCCATATATGTTTACACCATTATAGCGTTTCTACAATAAGAAAGGGAATAAACTGATGTTATATCCAGAAAGCACCCTGAAAAAAAATATTCTGGGTTTCAACGCTGATGAACCGAATGTGGAGCGAAAGCTTTGGCTGCGGGCGACCGAGCGTTGCATCAAACTCAACCAGCGTTCCGTTAAACGCTTCAAAGTTCACCAGCTTTCTAGGCAGAGTACCCGGGCTCGAACCCGATCGCCGATGGCTGCGCTTTGATGGAGGCAATGCGGTGGGTGGAGGCGAAACGGAGGAGTGAAGGGTGGCTCTACGGGGCTGGGATTGGTAGGTCAACGCCGCTTGTGGCAAGGGCTAGCCTGCCATCGAATTGTTATCTGTTGTAGGCCGTCATTGCACCCACCACAGCTTAGGTGGTGGAAGACGGCTCTTGCGGCGGTCGTCTTTCTCTCCTTCTTTTTTAATTCCTCTCTGCTTTCCCTATTCTGTCCGCACGAGCCATCGTAGGTGGCTCAGCTACAGAGCCAATAGCAGGCCCGTGCATTTTCTTTACCTTCTTCCTACAGCCGCAACAACAACAAAACGGAGAGGAGTCAGTGTGCTGTGCGATGTCTGTGCACGTTACAGATCCCCAGGTGGTCGAAATAATTCCGTAGCCCTCTACTATGGTCGAGTGGCTTGAAGGAAAGGTGTAATGAACGCGGCGCGCTTTCCATAAAGAACAGTGGCCCTTCAAGCATGACAGCCGTTGTAGCCAAGCGCAGCGCTGCCGTCTAGGGCCCCGTCAGCATTCCGAAGGAAACTTGAATGCGACCATGGGACGCCACGCGACAGGAGTGGTGGTGTACCGTCCAAACACACTTGCCGGAGAAAGAGTGACAGATACTGCGCCCTAGCTTTCCTGTAAGCAAATTAGCACTGCAACGAACGCCGATAAGAGGCAAACGATGAGAAGCAAATGATCGGAGATTAAGGACAGGCTTTCGCCATTCTCCTCGTAAGAGACACCGCGGTGGAGTCGGCGGTGGCCTCGGCGCGTCAGCTGCGCACAGTGAGACGTCACTCCCTTCTGCCGCATGCGCAGCTGGCGCAGAGGCGGCGGCACCTCTGAGTCACCCGCGCAGCGGAGGAGTTGCTGCTGTTGTTGTGGCTATAGGAAGAAGGAAAAGAAAATGCACGGGCCTGCTACTGGCTCTGTAGCTGAGCCACCTTCGCTGCCTCGTGCGGACAGAAGAGATTGACTGATTTATAGGAAGGGAAAGGCGCGGTAACTGTCTCACTCGTTTTCTGTGGGCACCTCAACCGCGCCGTAAGGGAATGGGGGAAGGTGGGAGTGAAGGTGGAAAGAGAGAAAGAGGAGCCGTAGTGAAGGGCTACGGAGTAATTTCGACCCCCTGGGGATCTTTAACGTGCTCTGACATCGCACAGCACACGACGCCTCTCCGTTTCGCCTCCATCGAAACGCAGCAGCCGAGGTCGGGTTCGAACCCGGGTACTCCGGCACAGTAGTCGGGCATCTTACCACTGCACCACCCCGGCGGGGCACCACCCCGGCGGGGCAGGACAGAAGAGAAGAGAGAGAAGAATGATAAAGAAGAGGGAGAGAAAGATGCGCGCCGCAACAGCCGTCGTCCACCACCGAAGCTGTGGCGGGTAGGGTGCCTCGATGCCCGTGGCGGGTGCAATAACGGCTTAAAATTTGGTGGCAGGCTAGCCCCCGCCGCAAGCGGCGGTGACCTACCTGACACAGCACCCTGCCGGGGTGGTCGAACCCGACCTCGGCGGCTGCGTTTCGACGGAGGCGAAACGGAGTGGCGTCCGTGTGCTGTGCGATGCCAGTGCACGTTAAAGAACCCCAGGTGGTCGAAATTTCCGGAGTCCTCCACTACGGCGTCTCTCATAGCCTGAGTCGCTTTGGGACGTTAAACCCCACAAACCAAACCAAACCAAACCTACCTGACCCAGCCCCATTAGGGCCAGGAGCAGTCCCCCTCCTCTTCAGAGGGGCAGTCGCCGGCGGCTCCAACGCGGCTCTCCAGCTGTGCTTCGTATGACGTCACTCGCTCCTCGTTCATGCGCAGTTGGGGCTCTCCGGGGGTTCCTCAGAATCGCTTAGACCTAGCATAGCGTTGCTTTCGCAACAAAATCTAGATAAAACCTAAAATTCATATCGATCTCAGCAGAACGTTTACGCGACCATCGGGCAATTTCAAACAGAAAGCAAAGCATGAATGGGTAGCGGCAACTGGTTTTCCTTCTAGCAGGTGAGAGGTGCAATGATTTTTTTAAAGCACACAGGGATGCACAAGTAAAAAAAAATTATGTGTTAAAATGAAACTGGAAATTTAAATTACCCATAATCAAACATTTGTCGAATAATGAAGAGTCAAATCACGCTTTAACGTCACGCGGTAACTCCAAAACTTGTTCGCTACTTTGAAATACCTTTGTAATCAAAGCAACCTTGTGATTTTGAGCCAATGGTTGGTAGAATATTTAGAGCAATTAACGTGCCTTGGCAGTACACACTTGTGAAGAAAAGCCAAATCTTCAATAGAAATGTTACACTAACTTCAAAACTGTTATATTTCAAAAAAGGAGTTATTTTTTCTCCACCCAGCCATGGAGTCCCGGAGGTGAAGTAGTTAGTTCACTCGACTTCTGTTCTCAAGGATGCGGGATCAATCACGGCTGCGGCGGCCGGTTTCCGATGGAGGTGAAAAACAAGGCGCCCGTGCGCGGTGCGATATCGTTAAACAAAGCCCAGGGCTCCACATTTCAGCTGTGTATCTCACAGCCTGAGTCGCTCTCGGATGTTAAACTCCATAAAGTAAACCAATCAAACCTGTTTTCATTGCTACATGCAACACACACGACCGATTAAAAACATCTCTACATCTGCCACTTTACACGACACCTCATCGGATAAGTGCATCATTGCACCTATCGATGAAAGGGCGGACTTGCTTCTTGCGCATTAAAAGATTGAAGTTCGATATGACCACATCTTCCAGTGAAGTTTTACAGTCTTGTTTCGGTCTTCCAAAATTTTTGCGACAGTCGATGGGGTAATGTCAACGTCTGCAGAGATACGTTTTCTTTTCCCCTTCGTCAATTTCTTGCAACATGTCAACTATTTCCTGCAGCCAAAAGTTTCGCTTCTTCTTGGTGCCAGCGCTGGACCTCGGTCATTTTCGCGCATTATCTAGTCATGCATGGAGCTGACACCGAATCGCCTCCATTCACCGTGTGCCATACATCTAGGCATCTGCCAAACCCATCGAATAAAACATCAGCCTGAACGCGTGCACCACAAATTAGCATGACCTGCACTGCACTAAGTGATATTTTCAGCCGCATGTGGACAGTGTGTGGCCTCTTCCATAGCGCACCTCTGACAGAGTGTTCTACAAAAACAGGCATCTGAATCCGGCTGCTTATGCAGATCGAGGACAGAGTGCTCTTCTGTGGAGTGAACACCGATGGGGACCGGATCATGGTCAGCATGCGCCGCTTCCACAACTACGTGGCTGAGCTCTGGTTGGCGCTTTACACCTCGGACGGAGCGCACTACACGCTTCCCACCTTTTTCACCCTGGACCGCAGTGCCGGAAGCAATTTCTCGGCGGCCGGGCTGCGCCTTCAGTGTCTGGCGCCCAACCGCCGTTGGAGAATAGCCTTCAATGGACTGCTAAGGTAACATTCGAGTGCTTGCTGACAAACATTACTCAGTTACACCTTCGTTGACGTCCACTCCAAAAAAATGTGCACAAAGAAGTGTATTGAAATCATGTTCTTATTCGTTAAAACCAGTTAACCTGTGACGCTGTATGCGCCCCGTCTAAGGCGTTTTAGCAACACGTTGTCCTAGCGTTATTCATGGCAGCCAGTTGGTTTGGTATCACCTATTCGAGCTTAGGACTGGCCGCACTGGAGCCAAGGCTTCTATTTTCCTCCTTGATGGCTTGCTTAAACTTCCTTCTTAGGTAAAAAGAACAACATATTGCTAAAGCTGATTAGATTCTGAATTAACATTTCAAAACGTAGTACAAGTCAACTGCCGCTGATATTAAGGCGCTATTGTCGGACTGGCACTATCCCCTTTTGGGATTTACCAGAGTGGTTGGCAGGCCATTCCCGACTTTTTAATTACAATACAGGGACACTCCAAACAGTTGACTCGAATTATTTTATTCATACAAATATATTCGCGTACACATTATGAGTCCGTCAAAAAACCTCCAGCGCCCCGCATCGGTAGCCGAGTGGTTATGGCTTTCAAATACTGATATCCAGGACGCGGATTCGATACTGATCGCGGCGGCCGTTTTTTCATGGCAGAGAAAAGCAAGGCGACCGTGTCAGTGCATTTTTATTAAGAACACGGGTAGTGAATGTTTTCCTAGTTTACTACATTCTTCATATCCTCAATCGCTTACAGAACATTTGTCTGGTAAGGAACTGCGTACACTACTTAAGAAATTCGATTTTTTAAATTTTCTGCTTACTCTGTTCATGCATGTGACGACTGACCCATAATTATTCGATAGTTTCCATAATCAAGAGGAGAGCGGTGCGGCATAGCGTCACAGGATACGCGTAAACATTTGCTGACTGCAAGCCCTTCATTTGTAAAATTAGCCGTTGATGATGAATCCTGTTACATACCTTTAGCTTTTCTCTGGTTGTTGTGCAAAGCCAGCTGCATTTTGTGACTACATGATAAATTGAAGCAACTTTTGAAATCTCTTTAGCGGTATAGCCAGCGTCGGCTGCGGATAGACTCAAGCAATATACTGAGGAGATGACTCAATTGGGGGGAGGGTGATAAAGCTCTCGCATAGCAGGTATTAGGTGAAAGGCGGCAGATGAAGTAAACAGCCCATGCGCTAGTGCCCAGTGTAATTATGACTATGCAGAGAGATGCCTAAATCATCCTTGGTATAATAAAAAAGATACCAGTTATTTTGTTTTCATTGTACTAACTTTCATCTTTACCATGGACAGTAAAAAGAAAGCACGAAGTGGTGACAAAATATTCTTTTTTCTATTTTACCTCGCCGGGGTGGCGCAGTAGTTACGGCGCTCGACTACTGTTCCCAAGGGTGCGGGATCAAATCCCGACCTCGGCGGCCGCTTTTTGATGGCGGCGAAAAGCAAGGCGCCCGTGTGCTGTGCGATGTCAGTGCACGTTAAAGAACCCCAGGTGGTCGAAATTTCTGGAGTCCTCCACTACGGCGTCTCTCATAGTCTGAGTTGCTTTGGGACGTTAAACCCCGAAAACCAAGCCAAAGCAATCTTTTTTTTCTATTTTCATTGCGCACTATTAGAATACATCTCTTTGACTCTCGTCGTGTTCCTTCCTTATTTGTGGGTTTTATATTGTTCGTTCCTTCCTCCGCAGCCAAGCGACATACATGAACGAAATAAACAGCCTACTGAAGGCTGTAATTTTGTCGATAGATCAGTACCGCTTAGCCTGCGTTTTCTATGAATATAGCAAGGAAATTTCATGTTTGATGCGCAACAGCTTCTAGCCTAGCACAAATTGACTTCGCCGGTTTCCGGATTCATTGCTCCTAACCAAACGTTGTTAAGGTAAAAGCCAAGCCTTTTTAACATGTTTACACTACTATTATGACTGGCTGCGAGTGACCATGACCAGGTTCAATGGCAAAACCAATTGGGCTTCACCAATCAGACGTTGGCAAATGAACTTTCAATGTACCTAGAGCACACTGTCATATTTACATCTTTCTAAGCCTATAAGTGTTTTAAGGGTTCATTAGGCCGCTCTTTTGCTTAGTCAAGGCTCAAACCATTGTAATTTTCGTGCGAAATCACTCACGCTCACCGCCACCTGCCAAGAAACTTGCCGGTTCTTCCTGTTTGTGCCTTTGCTTTGATCGGCTGAACTGCTTCGTGAGGTCGTAACTAAGTGGCCTCACGCGGGTAATTCAAATCCTGATCAGCAAACCTCCAATTTGGTTCACCCACCTCAAAGTTTAGATCTCGGACGACTGTGGCCAAACTTGATGTCCAACCTAATTCGACTGCAGCGAACACGATTATGGCCTCCACGCTCGCCTGGGCCACCATAAATATGACCCACCACACCCAGAATTTGGGTTTGGCCATTGTTTAGCAAAGCTGACGTCCATCAATAATTTGTCATGATCGACGCGATAGTGTTCTTCAAATTTGTGCACAGCCATTCCCAAAATTTGGTTTCAGCATACTAAAAAAGTCCGTATTTTCGTGCTACAATCGATTGCACAGAGTAAGTAACTGCCATTTTCTTTTTGTGCATTGTGAAGGTTTGTTCTAATTAATATATCTTTATAGCTTCTGTGAAGCTCTTTAATCAAACCTTTTGGTGAGCTGAACGCATAATTTCCTCAGTTATACGACATCAAACAATGCTTTTTTAAGTGTTTGTGGACGTCAAAATAAGGGTGTAAACTCCAATCATTAAGTATTTATAGGCATTATGCTGCTATGATGTCCTACGTTTCAATATAGGTGGACCACCTTCTTTCCAATATAAAATTTTTCATGTGTTCATATAAGTTCCTTAGGTGTTAGCGAGACGAGAGCTCGAGAAAACTGCTTGATCCATCGTCTTACCTATAGGCTTCCAAAGCATCGTCGAGCGGCGCTGCTGCTCCTGACAGGGAGCGCCATCCCTGACAGAAAAATATAAACCGGGGATAAACGCGGCGGCCCCACCTAGGCATCCCGTGCGAGTTTTCTCCTTTCGCTCGCTCGCTTCTGCGCACGTGCAGACGTCTCGCGCTGCTTTGTCGCGCGGGCACTCACTGGACGCCGCCGGCTCGCTCGCTGCCTTCACGGCGTGCGCCGTGCGCTTTCTCTCGCACGAGCACGCGCATTGACGCGCCCCCGCAGGCGCACCGCGACATGCAACCCGCATTCCGTCTTGATTGGGCAACCTGACGCGTACTTCCATGAAGGATACTTTAATATAAGCGGGAAACTTTTTATTCACGTCTGCACTGTAGAGCAGACGACAGACGGGGATGAGTAAATATTGATTGTGAATGCGTCCCACGTTAGCAAAAAGGTAGGAATGCATCTCGAGGTAAGTCCGCTATGTAATTATATTGTCGTACATAATATCTTTAAAAACTGCTAAAGTATCATCAGTACTGTGGAATAAAGTGGCCCGCTCGTTGACCATCGTTTTGGCCTGTAGCATGCGATCTATATACGGATTTGTTTTTTTATTATTACGACGTTAGCAAAGGAAATGTCGCAGTAGAAGAGTAAGTATATAGTCCGAAGGAGGTGTTTCATCATAGACAAGAACGCTAGCAATCTCATAAGCACATGCGTGCTCCGTGCGCTACACGCGATATAACCGGCTTGCTGGCTCGGAAGGCAGGTGAAATCCATGCTTGTACTACACAGTGTTTTATTTCGGTTCTTATTAAATGGTTGCGCTTCATTTATGACAATATTTGGTTTGCACTCACGAACCTTGTGACTCGAATGGGATGCTCCGTGCGAGTAGTGTTAGTCGAGCCATAGCTAGGATCACTTTTGTACTGCACTTCCGACATATCCTCGTTAATAATAATAATAATAATAATAATAATAATAATAATAATAA
>JAJIZL010020483.1:661348-732322 GCA_023969395.1 Amblyomma maculatum | reverse complement strand
ATTGGTTCACTTATTGGCCAATTTGCGAAAATCTGTAAAAGCGTCTCAGCAAGGCATGTTTTTCAACGCCGCCCCCAACCCCGAAAAAAAAAAAAAAAGGTCTCGTTCCTAGATATTTTCTTGGTCAATCTAAAAATGAAAAGGCAGCTGTGGACACTTAGGGCACTCACACATCAGTCTCGATTGCGGACGTCACATCTGTTGATTTGGTTGCTCTCAGAGCACTCACAAAGCAGGGAGAGAGCACAAAAAATCGGCAAAACTAGACACGCGGGGAGCGACGAGCAGGATAATCTTCCATCCTCTTCACTTTTTATGCATGGTGTTTAACCACTGTACTTTTTTGATGGCTCTCCAAGCCGTCTTTGTCAACTGTCAACATTTCTGAGTTTACGAAGAAAGGGGAAATTGGCTCTTTTCGTTTCCACAAAGAACGCGAGACTTCTCAGAACGCTGTCATGGTGTTGGAAAACAGGTCTTGCGGACACGCTTCCACAGGAATCTGCTAAGTTTCACACGTGGGCCTCAAAATTTGGTGCTTCGCCTACTATTGTGGCTTCCCATGACACAATGCTACTTAGTACATCCGTTCCGCATCAGCGGAAGCGTTTTTGTATCGCCAAATAACCGCCAGACGCAACGCGATCGCCGCGCGTGAACAGGAATCTAGCGGAGCGTCTGCTCCGGCGAAGCCCCATCGTTTCACATTTCGCCACCACGCCAGGAATGCGGCGCTGCCGTCGCGCGGCGAAACTTGAGCTTGGGTTCCCTATAGGAGTGAATAGGAAAGGATTTAGGTTCATTTAGATCTATTGTTAGAACGCAAGAGATTTAATTCTGGTTAAGTCTGATTTTATGATACGGTGCCCTGTGTCAAAGAAAACTTTGTTTTATGACTGCTAATCAAAGCCCATATTCTAGCTATGCAAGATGCCGTTATATGCCTGCTTGGACTTTTTCTGAGGTGCGTTTATGATGTCCTCAAGACGTATCCTGTCATTATCATACAAAAAGAATCATAATGATAACGTAACGAAACTTAGGCAATCTCTATTAAGGCAATGAGATTTACGCCAGTAGTAAAGCAATTCATCACCAAGTTTTGAACTGGAATTTTGACACTTATTGCATTCTTATTTCTTATCATTTGACGCAAGCTCGCAAAAGTTCCTTCTACGAACAAATCTCAAGGTATGCGCAGTAGTTCCATATCTCTGGACGTTTCACTTTGTCATTTTCCACCCAGTCCCAAAAGAGATACGCGTATCCGAAAACAAATGCTGATAAGAACGTTTCTTTGCTATCAACCGTAGTACAAATAGCATTGTTCATGTAAAACATGGAGTTTTACTTTACTGTGTTTCAAATTTTGACTAGCTATTAGAAAGTATCTTCAACGAAGATTTTACATTATAAATTCCGTGAGTTTTGGGACGTGATGAAATTGCTGTTTAACTGAAATTATTATCTCCATTTTGATCTACGTGTTCACATAAACTGATGTATTGTTATTGAGGGGACTGCGCCACTGGGAAATGTGACCCATATGATATTGAGACGTATTGGCCCTGTTTTTTAACGTTACTTCTGAGACCCCAAATCTTTAAACAATTATTTAATGGTGGTTTCAAACACAGGAAAGTTTGCCTATTCTACAAAAAAAGGTTTTTCTGGGATTTCGCGTAAAACTGCTGCATTTAATATACTTGGTAATATGATTATAATTTTAAGACTCTTTAAGATTGAATTAATTACTCGAAATAGTAGACATAAGTTTTTTTAAAACCAGTCATGGGCTGTTAAAATCAGGAAAACCTTTTTCGCAATTATCTCTTAAAATTTGTCAGCGGTATGCTCATAAAATAATTAATATATGATATGTGTATTTTGTTATACATGACATGATTTGTGCAATAAACTTTTATCTTGGTGGATTTCACGGCTACTGCATTACTTACCTCCGACAACTGCTCTGTCAAAAACTTCCTATTTCTGGTAGCTCTGTTTTTCTGAGTGCTGCTCTTGTCGCGTATAAATTTCTATTTAACTTAACTATTTTTGGCATTGTTTTGACTTACGTTCACTTTTTTGTTTGATATATATATATATATATATATATATATATATATATATATATATATACATTCCCAACGGCTGTTCCTCACAAATATTGCGTGATAATTGCACTGAACTTCTTCAATATAGAAGCGGTTACCTTCCATGCTTTGTAATGAAAATTTAGCATTTGACTCTTCATCTTATCTGTTTCTTTCAACATCTACGCTTACTCGACACCAGCATCCGATTTCACTAACATCTTATTTTACATGGACGGATGTATTATTCAAGTTTTCGTTTTTTCCCCCGAATTATAGCAGATTGGAATGACTCGCTTTTGCCTGTTTCTACTGATTCATGCATTGTTTATTTGTAATAATGTTGTATTTTACTACCCTGCTGGGACCTGGCAAGGTCTGCAGCATGAAATCATCATCATCATCATCAGCCTGACTATACCTACTGCAGGGCGAAGGCCTATCCCATATTTCTCCAATTTACCCGGTTCTGTGCTAGCTGCATCCACTTGACCCCTGCGAACTCTTAACCTCATCCGCCCACCTAACTTTCTGCCGCCCCTTGCAACGCTTTCCTTCCCTTGGAATCCAGTTTGTTACCCTCAGCGACCATCGGTTATCCTCTCTTCGCACTACATGTCCTGCCCATGTCCATTTCTTCTTCTTAATTTCCACTAGAATGTCGGTAACTTGAGTTATTTCTCTGACCCACTCTGCACGCTTCCTATCCCTTAATGTTACCCCTACCATTTTTCGTTCCATAGCCCTCTGGGTTGTCCTCAACTTAAGTAGAACTCTCTTGGTTAGCCTCCACGTTTCAGCGCCTTAGGTGAGTACAGGTACGATGCAACTGTTATATACTTTCCTCTTTGGCGATACCGGTAAGCTGCTAGACATAATCTGCGAGTGCTTGCCAAATGCGCTCCATCCCAATCTTATTCTTCTTGTTGTTTCCTTTTCATGGTCCGGATCTGCGGTTACTACCTGTCCTAAGTAGACATATTCGCCAACGACTTCCAGTACTTCGCTACCTAATGTAAACTGCTGTTCCTTTCCGAGGCTGTTGAACATTATCTTAGTCTTCTGCATATTGATTTTCAAGCCTACCTTTCTACTTTTCCTGTCTAGGTCACCAATCATTATTTGCAGTTCATCCCGCGAGTTGCTTAGCAAGACAATGTCATCAGCAAATCGCAGATTACTGAGGTATTCTCCATCTACCCTTATCCCTAACTGCTCCCATTCCAAGTTTCTGAATACTTCCTCTAAGCAAGCTGTGAATAGTACTGAGGAGATTGTGTCTCCTTGCCTAACACCTTTCTTTATGGGAATTTTGTTACTTTCTTTATGCAGAACTATGGTTGCTGTGCAGCCACTATATATATCTTCCAGCACTTTCACGTACGGCTCGTCTACCCCCTGATTTCGGAATGCCTGCATCACCGCCGAGGTTTCAACTGAGTCAAATGCTTTTTCGTAATCAATGAATGCTATGTATAAGGGCTGGTTATATTCCGAGCATTTTTCTATCACCTGATTGATGGTATGGATATGATCGATAGTAGAGTCCCGTTTCCGAAAACCTGCTTGATCCTTTGCTTGATTGCAGTCTAAGGTTGTCCTGATTCTATTAGTGATTACCTTAGTAAATACCTTATACGTAACAGACAGTAAGCTGATTGGTCTGTAATTTTTAAGGTCCTTAGAGTCCCCTTTCTTATGAATGAGGATTATGTTTGCATTTTTTCATGGTTCCGGTACCGTCGATGACACCAGGCACTGCGTTCAGGGTGGCCAGCTTATCTAACACGATATCCCCCCCCCCCCCCCGTCCTTCAGCAAATCTGTAGTTAACTGATCCTCTCCAGCTGATTTCCCCCTTTTCATAGTTTCTAATGCTTTCTTGACCTCGTCCTTCGTAACTGGTGGAACGTCCGACTGTTTTTCCCTACCGCCAATCTTCTTACGGTCCTGACTACTTTGGCAACTGTAGAGATCTGTATAAAACTCCTCGGCTACTTCGACTATCTTGTCCATATTCGTAATGACGTTGCCCTCCTTGTCCCTTATCGCATACATCTGGTTTTTGCCTATGCCCAATTTTTTCTTTACCGCTTTAAGGCTTCCCCCGGTCTTTATAGCATGCTCAATTTTCTCCATGTTATACTTCCTTATATCGGCCACCTTGCGCTTATTGATTAGCTTTGATATCTCGGCCAATTCATTCTGGTCTGTTGGATGGGAAGCTTTCATACTCTGGCGTTTCTTAATCAAGTCTTTCGTCTCCTTAGACAGCTTACCGGTATCGTCTCTAGCTATCCTACCGCCTACTTCTACCGCACTTTGGAGCATGGAATAAATAATGTAAAATAAACCATTCTGTTTAATAACCTTCCATGTAATCATAAAATTGTGTCTGGTGAATATGTTTGTGATTAGAAGCCTCCCCTTTCCCAAATAGGGTCGCAATGGTAAATAGTTCAATTCACCTATATTTTAAATGGTCTTTAGTGGTTCGTAATATAACACTTCAGAAGACAATACGCCGAAAACCCGCGACAATGACCTCTACAATCTGTTAAATTACTCATCGTAACATGGTGAATGCAAGATTTTGTTGTGTTTCAAAATTTCAGCTGTAATTATTTTCTTAATAGTAGTCTCTAGATACATGTGCACCAATCTATATGCATCGGTGGTTTCTGGTATCATTTTCGTTTGGATTGGTTGGTTGGTATTATAACAACGCGCTTGTGTTAACACTTTTCAAACTAACCCTGAAGCTTTTCTTTACTTTCAACGCGGCGAACAGTTAAATGTAATCGCGTTCGATTTTCCTTTTGTGTTCCGCTTGTCTTCTCATAAATAGCCCCAGAACAATGAATGTTTCTTTGAGGAGTTGGAAGTTAGACGCACATTTCATATTTTTTGTTTCTTTTTTTTTTTTCTGCTTGTCAGGAAAGATTCTGCCGCTCAAGAGCCAACAGGAGAGGGATCTCAGGTTCATGTCAAGATTGGGTTCATGTAAGTAAGGGGCACGTTAAGTGTCCGTCTTGTTAATTTAAACTCAAGACAGCCGCTAGCATGCGGTCATATTACCGTGAATCTAGCACGC
Organism: Amblyomma maculatum; assembly: GCA_023969395.1. Taxonomy (NCBI): domain Eukaryota; kingdom Metazoa; phylum Arthropoda; class Arachnida; order Ixodida; family Ixodidae; genus Amblyomma; species Amblyomma maculatum. The sequence goes on along the minus strand of JAJIZL010020483.1, from coordinate 727,132 downwards.
CAACCGATTCTGTATTGTTTGTTTATTCATGCCTGTTGTCCCGAGACGATGCTGTTTCATTTTATTTACCGCGCAAGATGAGTCAAGCTGTATTTTGAAGATTCCAGCCTGTCTCGTGCGTTTCTATATATGTCCAAGGTTGTGCTAGTCACCGTTTGCGGCTTTATCTAGACTTTTCCTCGTCGCCTGTAAATTGAGCGTTGACGGGCGCGACAAGCATTTCTTGCTCGACGAACAGCGAACAAGACCACTGTTATCGCCGCCGCCGAATCGCTTTGTTCTTTTGCGGGCGTTAGCCAGCCCAATAAAGAGTTTATTTAGTGCACTCCCGAATCTTTAATTTGTTATCAACAGCCTTGTCACCACCACGTGACATCTATTAGAGTTGAATCGGTTTAAGCTCGACACTCCAACAATGCCGCTGAGCCCCGAAAATGAACCAAATTCATTTGCGACAACCAATAGGTGGGTTCATCTAGTTGTTACATTGTATCAGAAAGCTGTTAGTTTAAGTAAACTTCCACCCCGCCGCGGTGGTGCAGTGGTTAAGATGACCGACTACGACGACCACTACTGTGCTATCGTACGCGGGTTCGATCCTGACCACCGGCGGCTGCGTTTCGATGAAAGCGAAATGGTAGAGTTGAGTTGTTTTATGCTACAGGTAGAATTAGCCTTACTTATTCTGCCGGAAATTGCTTCACCATAACGTCACTTATGTGTTTAAAAAAATACTAATGTCTGTGAAATCTACCCCACCATACGCACAGTCATTAAAACCCTACATATTCCACTCCAGCAGTCACCGTCTATGCACGCATTTACTCACAGTAAAATAGTCCATTCCAGCTGCCACCATCTATACACACATTCACTCACAGTATAACATAGTCCACTGCAGAAATCACCACCTACGCACACATTCACTCACGATGCCAAGCACGTCTCATGTATCTAGGAGGAGCACGAGCAGAGCCCGTGCGAATTCGATGTAGTAGAGTGGCCTGATGTCTTCTCAGACCCTTGGTCACACATGGCTTGTGGGGGGCACTCCACAGGGCACTAAAATGGTTGAGTACCATTTCTCTGAAGATTATTTTTTTATCTTGAGGAAAGCGTCCGTGTGCTGTACCATGCCAGTGTTGTTGTTGTGGCAGTAGCAAGAAGGAAAAGAAAACGCACGGGCCTGCTACTGGCTGTGTAGCTGAGCCACCTCCGCTAATAATAATAATTGCTTCACGGGAAGGGATAGGCGCAGTATCTGTCACACTTGTTTCTGTGGACACCACCGTAATTTCGAACACCTGGGGATTTTTAACGTGCACTGACATCGCACAGCACACGGACGCCTCTTCGTTTCGCCTCCATCGAAACGCAGCCGCCGAGGCCGGGTTCGAACCCGGGTACTCCGGCACAGTAGTCGGGCGTCTTACCACTGCACCACCTCGGCGGGGCTTTTCTCGTGCGGACAGAAGAAAGTAGAGAAGAAAGAAAAGGAAGAGGGAAAGAAAGACCGCGCGCCGCAACAGCCGTCGTCCACCACCTAAGCGGTGGCGGGTGCAATGACGGCCTACAACAGATAAATATTTGGTGGCCGGCTAGCCCCTGCTGCAAGCGGCGTTGACCTACCTATCCCAGCCCCATCAGGGCCAGGAGCTTTAGGGTGTGTCTTAGGCTTGAAGGCCGATTTCTCAGTGCACACTGAGCGTCTACGTCGATTTCTAAATGCTGAAGCATCCTAGAGGACCACAGCCAACTATAACGTCATACCCTCGAGGCGGAGCGTGTTCGTAATATTATTAATGCGTGAGCATTAAGTGGGTATGTCAGCAGGTTCGTGTCATCTCGAGTTCGTCCGCATGATTACGTTTGATCTAAACACGTTATAATAAAAAGAATGGTTGCATTATATAGAGGATGAAAAAATCTAGCTGGGGAACCATTTTGTGCATGTGGGTTATTTAAGTAATTAATTAGGGCAAATTAAGTCAATCAGACGTCGAAATAGCCGGGAGGTGTAATGCCGACGTCCGAATGGAGCCACCTGGTACTCGGCTTCCGGTTACGTAAGCCTAACTTCCGGTGGCGGGAAATTTTGAATTTTTGAACGTGAACGAGCTGGAAAGGGCATGATTTGCGTATACATATAGGTGGGAGTGGTTGGAAAGTGTGCAAAGAGAGATTTTTCAACCAACTGCAGTCCGAAAAATTCTGAGGAATATGCAGAATCTACAGGGGAAAATTGCGAGAGCCTGAGCGTTGGTGCTACACATGATACATAATGCGCTCCTTGTCGAACACAACCAGCGTTCTGTTGAACATATCGAAGTTCATCGACGTTCTATCATTCCTTTACAGCAAAGGAAAGGCGTTGTATCTGTTAGTCGCACTCAGAGGTTCCAGAACCCCTTTCCTAAATTATGCCAGAGACCGGGTTGATGCCCTGGCGCTCTGCTTGCTCCACATTCCCACACCTCACCTCCACTGAAGGGTTGAGCTCATCTGGGTGGCAGCGCATTCAGGAAATCCCGGCAACGAGGCCGCCAACTCCTTAGCCCGAGGGTCTAGAAAACGGGCACAGGCAGACCTCGTGGGGGAGTTCTCGAAGAAGCGTATGCACTCGTTTGCTGCGTTCACTGAAACCTCCCGCGCTGGGCGTCTCATCTATCCTTCACCCCACCCATCTCTCATTACCAGAGAACAGTCAATCTGTCGTCGCCTCAGCACGAACGCTGCCAAAACCAGCTCTACATACCAATTTCGAGCCCATTTCTTCCATATGCTTTTGTGCTCCCGCCCCAAGACCACCCCTACCCAGAATTTTATATCCTGCCGGCGTCTGCTCCCCCCGCCGGGCCGGTGCTTCTCCGAACCTGGGAGAACTGGGAGACCTCACTGCGGTCTGCGGTTGCGGCCAGGCAGAAAATCGTCGTCAGCTGGGCGGCATACTTCATGGATCAACATGACATGAAAGTTTAGATCGCGAATGGGGTCGTGGAGAGACCCAAGTGGCCTGCGTGCCTCGAATTTTTCGATAAAATAGTTTTTCCTCCTCCTCTTCGCGGAATCCCGCTGATACAGATGTTTCTTCAACCCATACGTGTTGAGCAAAATCTACCCGGACGTTCAGCCGGAGTGCAAATGGTGTCAGGAATTGGCAACCTATGACCACATATTATGGAGCTGTAGCATAGCACCGCCACCGGCGGATATTATGCGTGATCCTTCCCTCGCGCAGTGGGAGACCGTGTTGGCCAGCTCAGACCCGGTCGTCCAGACCAGGGCCGTGGAGTGGGCCACCCAGGTCGCCGTCAGCCATGGGTTGATGGCCATCTAACACGGAATCGTCCACACATGCTCTCTGACGAAAATAAAGTTTTTCCATCCACCCATCCATCCGCTGATACATCTCGCGGACGCTCAGGCTTACGCATTTCTCTAGTGCAGACTCTGCAGTGTCCTCTGAATTTTTGCCCTGCTCTAACTGATAGATAACGTTTATTAATATATGTTTTTAAATATTGTTCACTGACCCAAAAAGTGAAACACAAAGGTGTCCGTGGAGCACCGTCAGTAATCCTTTCATTAATAGTTTCTGACGCGTACGCCCCCCGCGATCTTGTTTTTATGCTTTCCAGACAGAGGTCGATGTCTGACATTAGGGTCTTCGACTACGGCTCCCGTCTTATGACGCCACAAATACCTGCTGCTGGTCGAGAGGTCCTTCGTTTAAGCAGAATCAAAGCCTGTTTTCTGATGTTCTTTCGCAACCTTGGACGTTTTATCGCTTTCGTTTTCCCGCCTTCATACATTGTTAACAAAGTGTGAATATGCCTTTCATAAAACTGGAGTCAATTTTTTCGGCACTGGTACATTACCTATGCCCTCATTTATCTTTGCCAAACTGGGGAAATTTTCGCGCATTATTCCCACGGATGTTCTTTTTACGCAGTTGGTCCGCGGGCTCGCACACCCTGGAGATGCCGACTGAACTGTGTCCCTCACAGCTCGCCGCTGACCTTGCCAGCCTATCTTTGGTACAGATGCTTCGCGCTATCAGCAGGTGAGAAGACACATAGACGGTTCTAAAGCAGGACGCCTCTCTCGGCAATGCTAACAATTATCATTAGGGAGCAGTAGCCGCTCCACTTGGTGCTTGCTGACAGAGTGCTAAACCCAAAGTAGCTTTAACACCCTTGCTCGTGAGGCGTTGCATAAATGCACGCCACTCGTCCAAGCAATTTTTAAAGCAGTGCTTCTTAACATTTTAACGATAAGAACAAAGATCTGTTCTTGAGATCGTCTTTGTTGCCTTTCAAATAGCCCGGAGCGCACGCTTCAGTGGTAGATGAAGTCTTTTCTGACTTTAAAGTAAAGCAAATATAGACTTCTACAACAGCAACCACGAGGAAATGTCTTGCCGTTCACGGGCGGTTGCTAAAACGCTTCTGCTTCCAACCAAACCATACCTTGCTCTGTTTTTCCTTCAGGAGTGATGTGAAAACGCTGCTCAGAATATCACCGATTTCACCACTAAAATACTTCCAGTAAGCATAAACTGTAAAAAAGCAGGATGGTGTGGCTCGTCACTCGACTACGAAAGCTAGGTGCTTCAGACTCTAGTGAAGGTCAAAATGAAATAGGAGGCGTTGCACAATTATTGCAGTTTTAGGATTGCCACTGCTGTATAAAATAAAATTGTTTCTCTCCCTTAGCAGGCCACCTAATGCAATAAAATACAGAAGTGCGTCGCCTCACCTGGTAAGCGGTCTTGAGGGAAGAATGTCACATCTTTGTTTATGCTTTCTTGAAGATACTGAAATTGACTAAAAAAATATCTTTAATCGAAGATATTGTGAGGCGTTTTGTCAAGGAAACTTCAAGTAATTCAAAATATTTCCAAATTATTTTATGCTGATGCGTCAACCATACTTTGTGCATACAATATGCTTGTCTTTTTTTCCTCTTGCAGGCTGGTTCATGATATGGACACGTACGATCAAACTGGTATGATGGCCGGGGAGTTCACAGTCGGAGGCCAGACCAAGGAAACTTGTCTGTGGGGCTACAAAGTCAGGACACGAGGTACTGCCTTTTAATATTGCCGCAGTGTCAAATACTGATGGCGAAGCTCGATACTGACACGCACTCGTATTTGTCTATGTGCGGCTCGATGACGGATCGGTTAGCCTAGCCTTGTTGGCTCTCGGCAGTGAGTTTGTGTTGGTGCCCAGTATATCAAGCTACCAGCTTCTGCGACATTTTAGAGGAGGTGCTGGGTGTACGAGGAGCATCAAAAAGCAGCTGCTGTACACTTGAAGGAAGATGAACGGACTGGCTTACCGCAGTGATCACCATGGTTCGAAGTGGGGAATGAAGGGGACGACACTCGGGAGCTAAGCCATTCAAGCGGCGGCTCGCCGTGTGCACAAGTGTTGTGTCCACTGTGTATAGCTGGGCGTTAGAGGCGCCCATTAGTTATTCGTACATGGAATGTACCCAGCACGATCCACAAAAATATCACAGAAGCCAGTGGAGATAAGAAAGCAGATTTCCTGGGCACCAACCTACACCCCGTCAAGAAGTGGTTCGAAAACGATGAGACTAACATCATCACCTGACAAGATTTCCGACGGCAGCTGCTCGGAAGTTTGGGCAGCAATGAAAGAAAGCGATAGCTGAACTGGCTCTACAGTTCCGAGCGCAGCGGCATAATGAGAGCGTCTCCATGTTCGTGGAAGAGATGACTCGGATTTTCAGCCGTATAGATCCGTAATGTGAGAGGCAAAGCAGTGCGCCATCAAGTTAGGCGTCAAGGAGCTACTGTTCGCCGACCTTTCTACTGTGGCTCATTTATCGAGGGAAACGACAAGCTTAGAGAGTATCCTGAAGCAGCGACTTACGCATTTTGACCATCCGGCCAACATCACTGCTGTGGACTTTCACTTTCCTTTGTCCGGAAATTTATTCGAAGTATCGTGCGCGAAGACCTGCAAAAGCTGCCCTCTTTCGAGCAATATCAGTGTTCGAAGCATGTTTGTTCTTGAAACCCTCAGCCCATAAATGCCGGCAGTGCCATCTTTCCAGCCGCCTGCGCCATATGTTATGACCTGCAGCGAAATGTTGCGCACTTCTGCGCCAGCACAATCGTCCTCCCGCTGCCCCTTCCCTTCCCATCCACGACCAATATCCGGTTTCGACGGGTGTGCCTCCCATTCGACCGCCCGTTAGGAAAGCACACACGTGACGCAAGCCAAACAACCTACCCATGAGGCGCGCTTCCCGATGAAGCCAATCACATACTGCATCACTGCCCTGATCATCGGCCTTGATTTGCTTTTTTTTGGGAAAATGACGCTTCATCGACCTCCGCGAACTCATGGTGACAGTTTCCATCCAGAACGCAATTTCCGACGACTGTGCACCAGGCAGGCCAGTCTTCCACGTGTGTGATGACCTCATCACTGTACCTCTGCGCGCAGCTTGTTTTGTTGCAGTCCAGAACAATAATTCCCCGTGCCTTAAGGCATTGAGGAAAGAAACGTATCTATATTGTTGAGCCTAAATGTCTACGTCGCTCGAGGGTTATTTTCTTGCAAAACAAGCGGTCTGAACTTCACTTTACGAGCATTTGCTCTGAACACCACCACGTATCGCAAGGTACTACCGTCGCCTGTTTTGAAGAAGCCAGAGTCCTCCGCCACGGTGTGACACCACTGGTCATCGAGAATTTTCCGAAAGCACTGGTCATGCAGTTAAAATTGACGTAAATCATGACTTTTTTTCTTGATCTGAAGCGCTACCTTCAAGTTATTGTTCAGTCTTACAATGACTGCTTTGTCATCACTCCCAGGAGCAAAGAGACGTGAGTAGTAAAGCACCACATTAAAATATATCCCACCGAATGCCCTATCCGCCAAAACCTATACCGAATGTCTGCGAAGCAACATGAGGCTATTGTGTGCAAGTTGTTGAAATGCTTCGAGATTATGTAACAAAGCCGTCCACAAGCCCGTAGACCTCGCCAGTTTTGCTGGTCGCAAAAAAGGACAGAAAATTAAGATTTTGTGTCGACTACAGCAGGCTGAGCAAAATCAAGATCGTATACCCATCGCCTCGAATTGGTGAATAATTAAACCGACTCCGCACGCCGAATACCTTTTCATCAGTGGCTACTGGCAGATTGAAGTCGGAGAGCATGATCGCGAAACGGCCGAGTTATTTACTCCTGACGCATTGCACGTGTTTAAGGTGCTTTCCTTCGGCTTGCGCTCCTCTCCTGCCACCTTTCAAATAATGATGGATACTCGCCTAGAGGGCCTCAAATAGCAGTGGTGCCTCGTCTACCTTGACGACGACGTTGTCATTTTGTCTGCGACCAACGACTATCTGAAGCGCTTGACGGCATTACTGGATGCCATCCGCTCTACTGCCCTCTCGTTAAAACCAGAAAGGTGCACTTCGCATCCCAAGGCTGTAGCTTCTGGGCCACATCGTGACTGCTGGGGGTATTAACCCTGATCCAGAGAGGACAGAGGCCCCTAGCTGTTTTCGCTACCCAGACAGATAAGGCTTTTGGCGTCCTTTTTGGTGGCCCTTTGCGCATATCAGACAGGCTCTGTGCATAACTTCTTCTGGATAGCCAAACCACTAACTACTTCAACAAAGGACGAACAATATTTCATCTGGGCCAATGAGCAGCAAAGGGCTTTCGAGGGGCTTCGAAAACGCCATCCAAACAACGACCATTAGATCACTTCAACCAGAATGCAGAGAGATTCGCATACTGACTTCAACAACTTCGGCCTCAATGCAGTAGTCGTTCAGTAACAAGATTTTGTTGAGCAGGCGATTGCTTACGCCAGCCGCACTCTGATCGTATTTTGGCTGTATTTTCATTGTCGACCGTTTAGGGTTTTAAGTGATCACTGCTCACGTTATTGGATAGAGAACATAAATACCCTTCGGAGTGGTTATCCCGCTAGAGCCTCTGCCTACAGGAGGTCGACGTGACTATAGTACATAATCTCGACAGGAAACAATGACGCTGACTTTCTGTGCCGTGATGTTATCCCGTGGTCTTCCTTTGAGATAGATGACTCCGTTTTTTTCCTCGCTTTCACGAAGCCTGCTTTCGCTCAGCAGCAGCAAGACTGCACCGCACTGCGGCCCCACACGACCGCTTCGATGGAAGCGCCCTGTCGCCGTCTCGCCTTTTTAGGCGCGGCCTATTGTCGTTCTGCTTGAGAGACGGCGTCATCTACATAAGAAACCAAGCTTCCACAGACCCTCAGACCTGCTACTGGTACCGAAGCTGCTCCGGAACGACATTTTGTAAGCATACGGCGATAAGTTTTCTGCCGGGAATCTCGATTTTTCTCTGACATTGGCACGGGTATCGCAAATGTACTAATGATCCAAGCATACTGCTGCTGTCAGCTCTGTGTTAAGACTTGCCTTGATTGCCAACGTCGGAAGACACATTGATCCCATTCGTGTACATTTTCGCCAAAACAATATGGACGTGCTCTGGCCGTTTCCTACATCAGCATTGAACAACTGGTACAATGTAGTCGTATTACCTCACTCAATATTGTGAAAAAAAAAAAAAAAAAACTCCCCTCCCAGGCACCCCTATTGATATTGCTCACTTTTATATCTTTAATCCAGTCCTTCGTCACGATGCTTCGCGGTGGTTTAACTGGTCCTTTTAATATTTACTTTTAGTTCTAACCCAAGAAGAGGTGCAGCTCGGTGGCACTACTGTATAAAAATAGCATACAATCATCAGACGAATAGCTTTACTGAGCGGCTGAAAAGACCATATCCGATATAAATTCTATGCGCTTAGACGTTGATCACAAGAACAGGGACCAGACACTACTGTATGTCGCATTTCCATATAACACTGCAGGTCAGGAGACGACGCGGTTAACGCCGTGTCGCTTAGTGTACAGTAGGGAAACCGTCACAATTGTGGACGCAGTGTTACGGCCAGGCGTTGCCCACCACCCTCGATGGCGCTGACCAATTCGTTCAGTACACTGAAATAACCCGCAAACTGCCTATACTTAGAACGCGTATACACAGCAAGCGAGTGACGCTGAACGCCACAAACTTTGTCACAGGAAGGTAATTTACAGCACTGGCTACCAAATTTGCTTGTGGATCCCAGTTTACCAGCGGGGTCGCTCCGAGAAGCTTCTGTTCCCCTACTTCGGCCCATAGGAGATGTTGCGAAAACTCAATGACGGCCCTTACGAAGTGCTTCCGCAAGTTACTTTTCGCTCCTCGAGACGGCAGACACAATCCGAAGTCGTACACGGTGCCAGAATGAAGCCATTCCACGCCCAGTAAGCCAAGCCCCATACTTTTTCCCTCGAGTTACTGCGTCCCTCTATTTTTTCATGCGAATTTGTTATTCACGCACCCGGCGGTTCTGGTTCTTTTCACCTCTCCGCCCGAATAAGGAGGATCCTCTTTCTACCGGTAGGGGTGATCTCCGTACTCTACTACACTTAAGTGAAGATCGGGAAACTGGCACGCGCTCGTCGTCGTCTCACTGGGCCTCGGTAATGTATCGGTTGCCTAGCTGTGTCTCCCTTCGTAGGTGCTTGTGTATTGGTGAGCAGTAAATCTTATAACGGCTTCTGGGACAATATGTAGGTGGGCAGAATTTCGTATTTGACAATTGTGGGAGTTCCATGGCGATGAATACTCGGCAGCGGCGGTGACATCTCAGTGAATGATCCACCTGCCAGCCGTCGTAGGTGTGACAAGTGGCCTTGGTGAGATGAATTTTGCTATCTACACTTGCCACACTAAACCACAGTAGTATGCTATTGGTCCACTCACAAAGTAAATTTAGGAAGCGATCAGAATAAGGATGACTAGGCAAATTTGTGTGAATGAATCGGTGGCGAATATGAATGTGACTACTATTTTTCCTGCACCTTATAGATTCCTTTGCTTTTGTTTTATTTTATGTAGTGCCCAGGAACGCCTAATTCATGCGTGTTTTGGTATCAGGTTACGTCGCTCTTGCCTTTCTGCTCACTAATGTACAATCACAGCAGCACATGTCTAGAGGTGCGACATTTAACGCGACAAAACATGGCCCCGTTGTAAAAAGAAAGAGGCGCTGGAGTTCAAGGATCACGAGCATGGCCTTGGATTGTGAAGGTTGGCAGATGACATGGCTTTGCACTGATTGGGAGCAGGTTTGGTGATGTCACAAACTGAGAGGAGGTCTCAACTTGGGAAGAATTTGATATACGAGGATAGAAAGCAATCGAATTCTGCAGAAACGTTTTCCTACGTCAAGGCTTAAGCGGAGCCTTATTTCTGTGTCGGATGGTCTTTCCCGTTAAAGTTCCGGATTCCGGCAGGTGGCTCATGAGCACGGGTGTTATAATAATACAGATTAAGGGCATGGTGATTAGGACAATAGCAAAGCGCGCGGACGTGCCCTCAACAGGTGAAGCACACTGGAGCCGTCAGTGGTGCCTTCTCGTAACTATAAGGTGATGCTTGAGGTTCTAACCCGAATTATTTTTTTTTTTCTATTTCCTCTTATTGATTTCAGCCTCCGATCCCTCTCTGCTGCTGATATTGTTATCGGTGCTACTCGTTTAAGGTTCTTCAATATTATCTTATAATATTTCTGCCAATATCTGTAGCCGTATGCATTTAACAACTTGTCAATATTTTGAGATACTTCCCACACTTATTGCAGACTTTGCATCATAGCTCAAGCATAAATGATGCACCGGAGATTGGGTATACATTTGCAGAATTTTTGGAACGCCTGTTGCAGTGTCTGACAGGAAATGCAACGAACTTTGACGTTGTGTGACAGGCAACCCTGGAGTACCAAACCGACCACACATACTGCAGAATATATTAGTATACAGTACGTTTTAGGTATTATCGAATAAAGCTCTTTAAATGCACCCATGACGCATTCAATATTAGTGTCAAAGGAAGACATGTCTGAGGACGGAAGTATCTAATACCAATTTTTCTCCTTCTTCATTGTGCGCACATTGTAATCAAGCACTCCAAGAAAGCATCTAGCCAAAAAATAACATAAACAACAATTCCAAACCGAGATAATGTATGACTGTAAGAACAATCAAATCTCCTATTGAAGTAAATATCACGCATTATAAACAGCTGATGACAGTGAGCGTGTGCGTGCTTTCCTATTTATCTGTGCTGTGTCAAGTGAAACTGATTGATATTGATTTTGCAGGCCGCCCCTCTGATGGCCCACAAGCTCAGGAACATCACTTTGGATATTTAGAGGTGGAGTAAATTAACTTCTACAGATGCCCATAGCTCTGCGTTTTATGTAACCAGTCCAGAAGAAATTTATAAGTTTTCTCTTAACTACACGTATTAACGTCCATAACTTAGTGAAATATCCTGATAAGTGCTTGATGAATGGCGTCGGTTTTTTCATTCGTCTGGTCTCACACTCAATAAAGAATTCGAAATATTTTTCTATGAATATGAATTCTTCTGACAACGGTTATTTTTACCGCGTTGTTGATGTTTTCTAGCAGAATTTAAATATGCGACATGTAAAGAATCGCTGCTTGCATCACGTATTTCTTGCAGCGCTGTAGAGTTTATGCATCGCAAAAATCAGCAATGCTGACACCATGATAAGACCTTTTCGGTCACAGCGCATAAATTGACTGGAAACCCAGCCTTTTTTGGCTTGCTTTTTAACTGTTAAAGCCAGAACGATAGATAATGTTGTTAAACTGTACAAACAAATATTTTTTTTTAATTGCAATGTGTACAATAATTTGATTAGCATTGGCCATGTCGTGTTTCCCACAGAGGGATAAATGAAACCTCTAAAAAAAACTCACCGTACTTCATTGTAATTTCGAATTACAAAACAATTACAGGACTTCACTTAGCTTCGCTTAAGAGTTTACTGCATGGCGAAATCCTGTGGTCCTGCTCCTCTTCGCTTTCTTCCCTTCACCTCTTATGTATATCGCTACTCTGCTAGCTCTATTTTGCATGTTCATGCACTTGTTATAATATCATTTCTTTCTTTTCTTTTTCTTCGTTGTCGGCAACTTCGACATCTCACGACTCCTCGTCAACTTTCGAGAATGAAGGCTATAACTACACGAAAGTGGAACTTATGTCGATGTCAGAATCTATTGCGATGTCTCGCGGACTCATCTCGCGGAATCCCGCGAACACATTTTCGCGAACGCTGGATTTTCACCATGAGTTTTTCTAGACTTTCGCCTTGCCTGCTCGAGCAACCAGGACCTGGCACTATTACACTATCGGTTGGCTGGGGCAACTGTATGATGAATTGAATTAAAGGGGTTTGGATAGTAGTATTTCGTAGCACACAAGCAACAGATAGTTCATCAATCCCTAACGTCTATAGGGAGCTAAGAGTTAAGATATATTCACATCTACTATCTACAATATGTGAACAAATTGCCATTATTTCGCACTGGCGCACACTAGTGGACATGGATCTCGCTAGGCTACGAAAGCCACAATCTATTCATTGCAAAGGTGTAATCCCGGATCAAAGAACGTTCCTCCTTTAATTGGACAGACAAGTATTGGATTTAGAATTAAACAAAAGTTTACCAACAGTATGATATAGGCGATTTGAAACTGAAACAGTGTCAGAATAGTCGAAAAGTCCTTGGAGTTTTCGTCCGTTATTCTCGTTTTCCAGGCCACAGATTTTCAGGGAAGACAGACGGTACCTTCTCATACAGCGTTTTGAAATGGCACCCGCACTAAACACACGTCAGGAACGAACGAAATGGCAGCTCATCTGTTCACTCAACACGCTATTGTGCAGTACGTTTTCCGAAAAAACACACTCAATGAATTCTTCGCATAGGTGAGACAGCCAGATATTTGTTGAGTATCTGTAGAATATTTCCTTTTCCTTTTTTCGATACAAAGTAAAAGGTACACGCCAACTATGTGCTGGCGACTCTCAGCAGTTCCTGTCACAAAGTATGATACAGCCCTCGTCATTAGTATGTCGTTGTACTTAAGTTTCAAGCCTTTGTTTTTTCGTTCCAGAATGGCGACATGTACCACGTCGTGCAAGCTACCGATTACGGAGGACAAAATGGGTGAGCTTTCTTCAATAGTTCCGAAACTGGCGAACAATTTTGCATTGTTTGTATTTCTTTGTAATACGTATATCTCAACGTGCAATATGCCACATGGCCAATCATACGTTACATCGAAGGGTGCCTTCTTCTTCTAAAAGGACTGATCCCATGCAAGCTTGGTAGGAGATTGTCGGGCAGTCATTGCTTGGTCATAAACGAACACTTAGTAAGTAAAGTCGAAGCACTGGCCGAAGCAACGTATCAAGTGGTATATACCATTATGTTCCAAAAGGTTGATGAGAACCGTAAAAGTTTTCGTTGAGTGGAAAGCAGTCCATGATTTCTTTTGTTCACTATCTTTACTTTTTCAGAATCAGCTATGGCTCCGTGTACTCGCCGTCATCAATTATGCAGGCCCTTACCAAAAGCTCCCTCAGGACTAAGCACATGAGAGAATCCGGGTTCGGCAGACTCCGCATTGAAAGCGGTAAGCTAAAGTGGTTCAACGGCTACACAATGGATTTGAACATTACGTGGACAGAATTTTAGCCCCGCGAATTTGTTAGCATTACTCTGAACAGTGCGTATCCATCGCCTGTGTCCGGCAATTCTTTTTGTTTTCTGATATGGCCTCCATAATGGAACAAACTCTAAAAGAAGAAAAAAAAAATGTGGACAGTTAATTTCTCACGAATCGCTAACTTGACAGAAAGTGACATTGGCATCTGTACGCCCTTGTAAAGCACATAAAAACACAGCACCTTTTGTTGGCTTCAAAAACTAGGCATTGTAATGAAGAACCAAATGAAGCAAATATTCACAAATAATTTTCCCACTTATTCTGAAAGACCTCCAGGAGAACAAATGCTGTCAATACTCGGCCACCCCATTATAGGACAATGTATCGCCAGGGTGAAGCTGCGTTTTGCTTGTGGAATTTGAAAGATACAAATCATTGATGAAATAGTTGATTTACTTCAAGACGAGCCAATCCTCTCGCGTTGTTAGGCCACATTTCCTCTCTGGAAATATATTTTTCGTTACCGACCTTCTTGTTTAGCAACAATCCTGTCGGCATGTAAATCGAGAAGATATTTGAAGAGGGGAATTCAGTTTTAGGAGACTCTTTTGTTGCAGCAGAGCCTTGAAATTCGTTAGCATCCAGGGCCACTCAAAAACTTGACAATAACGCTGTCTATAACGAATAGACGCACACAATATTTAGGCAGCTAAACGTATCTTCAATTTAGCTGCCGCTGAGACCATGGATTTTCGTAACTGTGACCTTGACCATACATAAACTTTTTTTTTTGGAAGGTTTAAGCTGCCCGCCGAAATAAATCATGAATTCAACTAAACAACATCCTGGGCGGTACGTTATATTGACGAGAAAATGATTTCGAGATGCCTGAATTTTCTAAAGCTTCACCGATACTATTATATTATTAAATTATTAATGCGACTTATTGCATTAATAATTTATATTTTTCTCTAAGATAAACTGTCCAAAGTTGCATGTTTTTGAAGTAATGATGTTTGCGGGACTAAACTACGAGCATCACTAATTTTTCACAATGCATGTTTCTGCCAGCTTGATTAAAGAGTTCACAACATAGTCACTGTACAAAGAAAAGATGATGCTTGTAATAATGTGGCATCATTGGCCTTCCTACTATTTTCAAATGTGTCTCTTTGTGCGATTTGAATACGCGCTGCGCTATAACAAAAGTAAGAATAGCTTCCGTCACCTTTCATTAGAGAAGTCCAATAGCCCGTGTTTCTCTGCAAGAAGTCATTTATGATTGTCCACAATGTGCTACTTGTATATAAAGGTTGTAAGTGGTAGTGTATCGCTGGATGGCTAAATAATAGTATTGAAGGACACTACCAGACTAAAGGTACAATAAACCCATATTTAAATTGAAACGATTATTTCTTTCAGTTTTAAGAGTTGTAAAGTCTCGTGCAAGGAGACATGTGCAGTTGGTTTTGCTGGCAAACATTTTTTTTCAGCAACAGAGAATTAATAATGACGAAGAGGTGGAGTGTCGCGCTTATCTTCTGGTGTTGGCCAACATTAGCTGGTAATTACACAAAATATAATAAGGTTATGTAGCCGACATTATCTGACTAAATATGTGCATGTTGTTACTTGTATTCAGTTAATTTTCGCTTTTCTAGATATTGTACAAGTTCATTTAAAATTCTCAAAGTCGGGCCAAGAAACGAAGTTTTGCCTATTTGCCGGCCTTTTCCTAAACAAGGTTTAGAGCAGAGCAGCAATAATTTCACACTACGTTCTCAGCACTTTCATCTATCTAGCCGATATAGATCATACTTGTATAACGTTTCAATACAGAGATACAATCGAGCTATTTTCCAGAAAACCACGAGCAATAAAAAGTTCTGAAGACAATTACAAAAATTATTTTAAATACTTTTTTAAACTTTGTTCACTTATTCTCTTTTACTTCAGTCTTCAAATTAATCAAAGAAATGTTGAATAATATTGACGCACTAGTGGCTACGGCCAGTCCAATATGACCCTTATGCAAAATTGGCAATTGATGTAGATCCGACTTCTTGCCCGCTAAGCGTAAATGCTAGCATGATTTAATTTCAGTGTCTTAACAGATGCTCAGCAGTACGGAAAATATGTCGACGGAACTGAGGACGTTAGTTTTGAGACGATTTGGTCACCAGAGCAGCCATGAGCGCGGGGGTATACACATCCCAGTTTTAGGAGACGGCGCAGTGCGAGCTCGTTTTCGCGTCTTCGGAGTGACAGAGTTCGAAACAGTAGCATCTATCGGGTTGCTGTTCAACGCATGTACACTGGAGCTTCGCTATACTATCCGCCCTTTGTTCGCGCGCCGCAGGAAGACGCCGATGACATCGTCGTGAAGGAAGCGAGATCAGAGCACTATCGGGGAGCTTTGAACTCTCGGTTCACTATCGCGGGCGACAGTCGCTGCCGCATGAGAAATTGCTGTGCCAGGTGCGATCGGTGGAAAGCATCTACGTGGTGCTCTAGTGGCAAAGCAAGGTGTCGAATGTAAAAAATATATATATGCACAGCTGCTGATAACCGGATGTTCGCGCTATTTGGATGACGACACCCATACGGCCTGAACAGGGTCTTTTGCCGAGCGTTCGATCTGCTTTTCATACTTCATGCCGGTACGCATACCTGGATCTGAATGGAAGAAACTGTGTGTAAAAGAATGAAGGCAATTGCGCTGTAGAATTATTAGAATAAACCATTGCAACCCGGATTCACTGTGGTTTGGTTGGTTTATAGGGTTTAACGTCTCAAAGCGACTCGGGATATGAGAGACGCCGTAGTGGAGATCTCCGGAAGTTTCGACTACCTTGGGTTCTATAAATTGCGCTGATATCGCACAGCATACGTGTGCCTTGCTTGTCGCCTCCATCGAAAAGCGGCCGCGGCGGCCGGCATTTGATCTCGCATCCTTGAGAACAGTAGTCGAGCGCTCTAATCACTGCCCCGCCACGCCGAGGCAAACACTTTGTTTAATGATTGCTTTGGTTTGGTTTATGGGGTTAACATCCCAAAGAGGCTCAAGGCAATGAGAGATGCCGTAGTGGGGGCTTCGGAAATTTCCACCACCTGGGGTTCTTTAACGTGCTCTGACATCGCACAGCACGCGAGTGCATTGCTTTTCGCCTTCATCGAAAACAGGCCTCCGCGGCCTCCATCTAATCCGCGTTACGGTGAAAGTGAATTGCGAAAACCGTCTGTGTACTCCCCGATGCCTCAGCGCATCAGGTACTTCACGCGTGCTAAATTGATTCTGAATCATTGATTGCGGTGTCACTCACAGCTATAGTCTCCGAACGTTAAGAAAACGCAGCCGAAACACTAGTTCCAGCGCGCGACACCTCCGTCCTTGTCTTCGAACCTCAAGGACACCACAACCGGGTCTAGACGACACGAAGGTATTGAGGGCATCTTGAAGGGGGAAGTCTCAGGAGGCGACCCAGATAGCCAACGGTGGCGGCGGCGGGAATGGATGAAACAAAGGACTGGAAAGCTCTGTGGTATTATGTCAAGTAATGCAGTATATTTATGTAGATGAGTACCGTTACGAATAATGTTTACCAGGTGTGTAAAGGAGGAGACGCAGCGGCAGGGGTTGCGATGCTGAAGAAGCAAACGCCGCTGGCTCTTCGCACTGCAAGTACGAGAAAGAAAGAGCGAGGCATCGGCTCTTCGCCCCGCACCTGAGTTAAATCTGGCCCGCTGATGTCCTGGCTCCTGATAGGTCAGTAAAGTTAAATGTTAGAAAGTGTTTCTAACTGCTCTAAGATTTAGATTTAGAGATTTTGAGCAAAGTAGAAATGTTGCATGTGCGCGGGCCTGGAAAAATTGCGGAATGCCACTACTGATCCTAATGACATTAGTAGTAATAGTGGTCGTACCAGTAGTAGTACTAATAATAGCAGGAGCAGAAGTAGCAGTAGATGACTCATCGGGGCCTGTATTCCGAGTTTGCGTCGTTATCGAAGTGTCGCTATCTCATGTGACCTCGATGCATCTGATTGGTCGAAACACCGGAACCGGGTGCTGTCACTATACGGAACCGGAAGAGGTGGCAGCACGATGTTCCGGCGTTTCCACCAATCAGATGACTCGAGGCCGGGGAGATAGCGACACTTTCGATAACGACGCACACTCGGAATACGGGCCCAGGGCGCCATTATTGTCACGCTCTTAGAAAAGTAATCGTTGCAACTGTATTTACGGGGAGCATGTGACCGCGTTGAATTGCTTGAAAAGCACCGAGGTCTGACCAAAAGTACATAACACCATTTTAAAAAATGAAAGACACTCTCTCTAGCCTCTTCCTTTTATTTCTAGTTGTTGTGTGGAAGGCCGCTTGATATAATATTACAACAATACACACTCTGTGACCGTTGAAGGTTTGTCTGGGTTCGACTGTATTGAACCGATTGACAAAACAAGAGTCTTCGAAATACGTGAATCCAAAGACGGCAGGTCCCCTAAGACCCGCAACAGCTCAAGGCCGAACCGCGTCGCGTATAGCGCCTCCTAAAGGTGTACACGATGCTCATCGAAAGATCCAAGGCTACAGCTCAGTCCACTGTTATTCTAAAGCATTAGTATTTTCCTCATTTCGTGGCTCGATAAACTGTTATCATGACCACCTACCACACGCTCAGCGCGACACATTTATAATAACCTATGAGTCTTAATTTCATTTCATTTCTACTTACTACCTTTATTAGTTTTCTGATCACAGAATCCTTAAAGGTTAAGGGTAAAAGGTACTCATTACCTGACGTGGCCACTGAAAAAAATGTTCCGGTGAGCGTCTCGATAGATAAAGAACTGTGGAAGTTAACGCATTAATAGGGCAGACAAATGCATGCCGTTCTAAAAGAACATACGCATGATATTTGAGTCACACCCACTTCGGGTAGCAAAGCAATTTTTGAGAGTTGTGGCGCGAACATCGCATCGACAAACCGGTAATTCGATCATGGCGGCATCCCGATACACATTAAGGCAAATATGACCCTCTTCCAATTGCAAGTTATGATTTCCTCAGCATGTGCAAAGTTCAAACCATATCGACAGGGCCCTTTATCTACCCATCAGTGCAGCGTTGTTCTCCTCCAGCGCGCCGCAGGTCGACGGCAAATTTCATCTGACCTCAAGTTAAGCGAGAACAAAATGGTATACAAATTAGAGGGGTTTAACGTTGCTGAACCGGATGTGGAGCAAAAGCTTTCGGTGCGGGCAACTCGCTGTTATCGTTCGTCTCTACCAGGTTGGCAACTACCGAGTTGTTATCACCAGCGCCATTTTTTCTTCTAGGCTCAAAGCCATTCGTGGAGTCGGCGCCACAACTAAATGCCTTCCCATTGTGAAAGGTTTTCTGTTGTAAAGTTCCCGCTTAATTATCTCGATGGTCCTTACCTCTCCGTTAAAACAATCTTTATTTATTTTTAACTTTACAACCTTGCGCCCATACTAAAGCACAGAAAACACAATTCATTCATTCGTTTATCCATCAATATGCTCATTAGTTCTTTGGCTAATTTAATTTCATTCACTGTTTAGAGCAAAACTGCTAATTCTTCATGGGTTTGCAGCTTTTGGTAAAGGCCGAGTAATTACAGCGAAAGGAACGTTCTGGACAAAACAAAACAAAAAGCAAGAGTAAATATATCTTTTTAGGAGCCAGCCCCTGGTAACTTAGTCGTCTTACATCACAGTTAACAAGGTAGCTGACAAAGTCCTCTGGTTACTCAATATGGCAAAAATTAGGATATTTTGGGAGCGCTATGTTTCCCTTGTTCACACTGAAGCTATTACAGACTACCACGGAGGGTGGCACACAAGACGTAAACATTAGTCCTAAACGTCTTGGATTTAACGTTGAAACCTATTATCTGTCCTCTGCACTACGCACGCCAAAGTTTGCATGATCAAAAGCACCTTTATACTAGCACGACGGGGCCGCCTCGAGAATCGAGCCCCCTGTACTGTTCTGGCCTAATGTTCCGTAGTACACGTGCTCTGTAAGAAGGTGCTGTCTGAAGGCAGGTCCACACGTTCGCGCGAAGTTGTCTGTGTCCATGCGGGTCACCATCACACAAGCTATCCCTTGCGAAAATGAGCTGGACAGACCGGGTATGGAGCTCAAGTCTGCCAGTTCCTTGAGCGTTGCAGTAGTACTAGTCGCTAGAAAGAAAGCATGGGCGAGACCATTCGGGCGCTTCTTGAAACTAAAGTGGACGACGCATGATCCACCGATACTGTCGTTCCTGCACAATGTTTGTCTGCTACACAGGTCGTGGAGAGATGATATATAAATACCATCTCGTATATCTATAGCGCCCGTGGTTACATTCATATTACCTAAAGTCGTTTTTAATGCTAGGCTTTCGACGATGCACAGCTGTTCGAACCTAACGTGCGATGAATTTTGAGCGTACCGCCGAATATCCTGGTGGATAGGGTCAGTGCATCTTGAGCAGAAAGGGGGAGAGAAAACAGGTAAAGCGGCCAAATACTTGTCCTTGCCGATAAAAAAGTAGTTAACCACATCAGCCACGCTATCCACGAAGTCCGCGTATTGGCGTGATGGGGACCTTTGCAGCACGAAGGAAATAATACCGTCAAACATGCCTTCTTGATCAAATGTTTGCCGTAGATTGCGGAAAAGGGGGGCCAGAACACTTGTAGCATCCGTGGTTCCACAGCCCGCTCTGGGATTTACCCACTCTACGGTTATCCCGTCTAAGCGGTAATACGTCATGGCATGAATGACGCTGCGCATTAGACGTCGCATAGTAGTAGGGTCCCTACCTAGTCTCAGGAAATGGGGGGCATCTTGCTGGTGGCCGCCAAGTGTCAGTAGAATTTTGATGCGGGGGAATCCTAGGCGGTCCGTGATGTTACGAAGCTCGTGAAGGCCATGATGCTGGTCAAAGTTTGGCACTCGGCTAGTCAGGGTTCCGTTCTCTACTCCCACCGACCAGTACACGACATGAGTGCAGAGGGCGAACGGCAAGTTTTCGAACAGGAAATGCCATCGAGACGTCTTGGAACCTACACGTGTGTTTTCGTAGGTGCAAAAGAAAGGCCTCGTGCGCTGAGGTGGCGGTGGGCCGGCGTACTGAGGGCTTCGCCGAAGCTTTGAGGGAGGCTGCGAGATGGTGGGTGGGATTAGACAGCTTGGAGGCACACCATTCCAGACATCAATTGTAGTCGCAGATGATGTCTGTGTAGACGACGTAGAAAATGGTGGCGATCTCTGTGTTGGCGCCGATGGCGAGGCATATGTCGTTAGCGCCGATGCCTGTGTTGGAAGCGTTGATGAAGGATGTGCAGGCAGCGTGAACTCTCCGCCAACTCCAGGCAGATTGGCTCTACTGTTGCGTACCAGGTATGGGACCATCATCAGCCACGATGAGAACACGAGCGGGAACGTCAGGCCTGCGCACAGTATCCAGGCTTGCATGCACAGTCGTTCGTCCAGAGCGGTTTGTTCACCGCGGCTCTCAAATCTGAGCTCTGGAGAAGTCCAAGTCTGCTCTGGAGTGGACTGGGGAGCCGAGGGTGAAGGCAATCCTCCAGGGCTCATGACGACGATTACATCCGGAGCATCTGGCGATGCTCCGGGGTGCAGTTGGGCGGCTGGTACTCTGGCAATAGGGTAGACAGGAATGTCAGTGCCGAGGTCGTCGAATTTATCTGACAGGCCATCACGGCTGATACGGGCAGCCTGGGCATCCCCGACAGACATTGTGTCAGAGCAAGAATAAAACAGCCGCCAGATTTTTCGAGTTCTTCTTTCTTCTCCACGGTTCGCACGCGCCAGGATAATCTCAACGTTGCTGTCGTCCTGTGGGAAACACCAGAGGCGGACGACCCAGAATTAGGAGGGCGGATGGAGCGAGAGCTGTTTCGGTGTTTTTCTCCGTAGCCAACAACATTATTGAAGAAGTGAACAAAAAAAAGATAAAGCACTGCCCCAAACTCATACACAATCCAAAAAGCACAACAGCATTGAACCAGTACCGGCTCACACATCGAAACAAAAATGGCACCAATGTACGTTTATTGACATTTGACCCAAATGTTGCCCGGGTCAATATATTGTCGGGCTAAAAACAGTTGTAGGAATTATATTCAGCAATTGAAAAGCCGCCATACCCAAGACGTTGGTCTTCCAGGTTCAAACCGATAATTATATTTATTCCTATTGACTGGCTGTTCTAGATTGGGAAACAATCATATTTGTCGGCTATCGTAATATTTACCATCCGGTACTTCACTGGCTTGCAAATATTTTCATGATCTGAAATTCATTAGCACCGCAAAATTTGTAAGCCATTCCTGTTAGTATCGGAATTTATATACTGGTTAAAAATTTTCTTGCCACTCCGTTGTTTGTGGCATTCACGAGCATAGAGATGTTCGTGCAACTCATTGGAAAGTGCACTGAAAAGAATTAAGCCAAAAATGTGCATTTTTGAATTAGATTTATTTATTTTTAATAACAGGGCGAGCATAAGGCCTAAAGGTTTGAGTAAGATACGGTGCATAAGTTGTGACCGGTGCCAGGCCCAGTGGCGATGTAGGGGTAGCAGCATGAGTATTTAGGTCGCTGGTAAGGGTGGGTTTCCAAAAGGCGCCGGCGGTATTGCCTCAGAGCAGGGTAAGGGGTTAATGTTAGTCAGTTCAATATGCCGTCTGAGAAAGCGATTCAGCCAGATATCTTCTTCAGTCTCTCCTGCGGTCGATTGCTCCGGTATTCCATCTGATGATGGACACCTGTATTTCAGCGATGTCGATGTCGTCTTTGTAATTGGTATGGCATCTGCAGAAACAAAAATAAAATCAGAACAAGTATACCCTTGCGGGCTCTTCAAGTGTACGTACCGTGTCTATGTCTCCGTCAGAGATATATCAACAGCAGTTTACCTGTCACAATCTTGCTGGACGGGTAATATATGTTTAATCATTTCCTTTTGCAGCGAGGTTTCCAAGTTTATAGTCAAGCTACCAGGAATTTTTTCGTTTTGGCGTTATAAGTCAACACTGCATGGGAACATTATCGCGATATGTGAAGCTTGTAGTTCGGCAACCATCAAGACAAGTTATTTTCTTGGGAAAAATGGTCTCTTGCGCCGCATATGAAAATCATGCACGTGCGACTTTAAAAAACACGTCGTAGGTTACAATTGTGCTTTATTCCAGCTAATTCAAAAGGCGGAACGCTTTCCGACTCAAGAGCGAGCCATATTAAATGTCGGGCAGCCTCAGGCAATTATTGGGAACGAAATGAAGGACACGTTGACGTGATTTCTTTTAGATGCATCTCAAAATTTGTGTACAGCAACGATATTTCCCAGTCGTAAAAAACTATAGAACTGTTTCAAAAATACGACAGAATATTTTGTAGCTCTGTCGTAAACGTCAGATTTGTATGTAGTTCTGCAGTACTTTTCTGTAGTTCTGTAGTTTTTCTGTAGTATATTTCTGTTGTCTGTAGTTCTGTAGCATTTTTCTGTTGTAAATGCAGAAATTTCTGATGTTACTACAGATTATTCTGTTGTCACTGGGTTTCCCGTCAAAAACCGTACAGAACTTCTAGAACATTTTCTGTAGTTTTTTCCGACTGGGTTATGTCATAAAGCACGTGAAGAGGACCAAGGAGGAATAATTATTCCGTTGTTTCATCGAAAAGAAATACACTGAGAGAGCTTGACTGCTGAGAGGCATTGGACACCTGATACGCTTTAATGAAGAGGAAAAGCACCAATGGAATGTACTAAGCGCTGGCCAATAAAAAACGCAGGACTGTTATAAGCTGAAGGGAAGCATGACTAGCGTGTCTAAAGCATCACCTGTGACCGCTTCACACCGCTTCCAAATGGCTAAATGATTGATTTCTTTCTCTCCATTCTTCCTCACGACGGCGATGCTGATGATACTCAAGGTACTGCATTACACTCGTCGGAGGGATGGACAGCGTGATTGAATAGTGCAGACCCTGAAAGGAGAATTTATGGTCAGGTGGGCACTGCAAGGAAAACGAAATGAAACCTTCGTGAAGAAACGGATCAGTTTAAATATTTCTGGTCATAAAGAAGGAAGTTACAGAATAGTAAGATTTTTTTTTTTAAAGCAGACCTCAAAAAAAAAAAAAGGTCGCTCAGAACAGCCTTGAGGCTGGGAAATTCACGCCACACTACAGCATTTTACTCATAACGTTCGCTCAATAACGTGCTTGCATTTTTGGAGCTAATTCCATCTTTCCAGAACACAAATTTATACAACAAACAATAGTATTGTGTGCAGCAAATGAATCCCTAATTTTGGCATCAACAGAGAAATATTCCGAACTAAGTCGGCTGAGGCTGAGCGAAAAGTAACTCTTTCGACCATCGTCAGCGATCACTTTTACGGTGACGACGTAAAAAAGAAAAAAAATAAGGGTAACCTGCAGCATATAACTTAAGATCGCTTGCTTTTGTATGCGGTCTCTCAGCCATGGCGTACAAAAGCGTGGAGCACGAAAATTTATAGAAGCAAATACATATGAGGGCCATCCGTGAAAATTTCAGCTATTTCAGTTGAAGAGCACATCTACGAGTACATTAAAAAAAAAGTTAGGATATGCTCCGCATATTAAAAAAAAAAAAAAAAATCCGGTTCCTGGTGGATCAGGCAACGAGCTTAAGGAAAGGTAGAAATAAATAATTAGAAATTAGAGTTTCATTTGCTGAAATCGTAAGCGAACATTTCTGTAGGCTTGGAGACTAAGCGGCGATAAATTAATTGTCGTTTTGCATTCTACACCTGGCAAAACTTTGGGAGATAAATGTGCATACAAAATGTTACGTTTCAGTTATTACCAAGAAATACACTCACACATTTAGCGGCCAGTGCTGATAAGCGCATCGACGCAATGTAAAAATTTGGTTGCGGTCAGACGTGAAAGTCCTTGGTCGAAAAGGCACAGCTGTGTTCCACCGTCCATTTGGTCAGTCGGTCGCAGCATGCACGAGGTCAAAAAAAAAAAAAAGGTTGGGGGGTTAAACCCCACAAACTAAACCAAACCAATGCAGCATGAGTCCTTAAACCGTCGAACGAAGCGAGCGCATTCCTTGAGCAGTAACGCGAACAAAGAAGGGTGGTTTCGGGGAGTCAGTAACTGCTGTCAGGTGTCTTCATTGCTTCAGCAGGTTGATGTTGGATGGGGAAGTGGGGGTAGGGCGGAGAGGAAGGAGGTGTATGGCGCTCGTTGATGTCGAGTGCATTGCTTGCACCCACTCCTTTCCAATTCTCGACGAGATTTTTGGCGTCGGCTTCAAGTGCATGCGTATTGGCGGATAGCTTCTGCTGGAGCTGACCAGCACAGAGTGCCTGAAACCGGGCAAGCTTCTTGCTTCAACTGTGCTTGCAAATAAGAAAATATATTTAACAAAATAATTGGAGACTATGGGCAGACATTATGCTACATCTGGAGAGCGCATTCAGTTCACTTAGTAAAATTAGCGCTCAGACATAAATTTCGCAAGCTTGTGAAGCTCCCATATAAAGGAATGGGCTGCAGCACAATTAATTTAGAGTACTTTGTCTTTTCATTCTACATACCCTATCGGGACCTAGACAGGTGAAGTAGAAACGTAGGCTTGAAATTCAATAGGCAGAAGACTAAGGCAATGTTCAACAGCCTCGGGAGGGGAGAGCAGTCCGATGAGGCGAAAGCTATTATAGCGCGGTGGATGGTAGTCCTCCACTACGGCACCTCTATCGGCCTCTCTTCTTTCATACCTCGTCTTCTCATATGGGCCCAGCCCATGAGGCGCTCAGCGGGAACGCACAGGCGCATGCTTTAACCCGAGAACTCAGCTACCGGTCGGAGCACCCTCCTAAGCCTGCCGCTTCCTCTGACACTTCCCAAGGCACTTATTCACGTCTTGTTACGAACACGGACATCCTCCAGCATTTTCGGCTCGAACGGCGTCTCTACCCCCCTGCACACCGTGAACTATCCCGGCGCGAGGCCGTTCATTGGCGCAAAATACAAACAGGAACCTTTCCAAACCCATGGCTATGTAGCAAAATTTTCCCAAATCTTATTGCACCTAGCTGCAAACACTGCTCAGAACCGGCCACATTTATTCACACGGTGTGGACATGTACACGACAAAACGTGCACAATTCAGCTACATTGGACGCGTGGGAGTCCCTGCTGCGTACCACCGAGCTCGCCCAACAGCGCCAGCTCATTCTGCGCGCATTGGAGGCCGCAGAGTACCAAGGGATTCCTGCTGACCTTCTCTAAGCAGTGCAACCAGTCTTTCGGCTGGTTCCCCTTATTTGGGAGTAAATAAAGAGCTTATCATCATCATCATCATCACTCCCACCTTCCTGTTTTATTGCGAAAGCAATACTACTCGCACTTTGAAGCCGTCAGCGCGGTCCCGGCGGTAACCACGTTTGACCTCTCACCTTTAGACGACCCCCGTAGACGACCCCAAGATGGCAGGAGCTGCCAACTTGGGTCTCTCGTGTCACATGGGACGGTTATGTCAGAATCATCTGCTAGGACCCTGGCATTCACGTTACCCCCATAGGCCACTAAGACACGTTCATATCGGTTGGTTAAAGCGGGGATTTATATGTGGGCTGAGGAAGAAGAAAAAGAGAAGAAGAACGCTCGGTCACCCGCAGCTAATGCTTTCGCTCAATATTTGGTTTAGAAACTTTGAACCCTTGTAATTTTTTGTTGTTGTTGTGGCTGTAGGAAGAAGGAAAATAAAATGCTCGGGCCTGCTACTGGCTCTGTAGCTGAGCCACCTCCGCTGCCTGATTGATTTATAGGAAGGGAAAGGCGCGGTAACTGTCTCACTTGTTTTCTGTGGACACCTCAAGCGCGCCGTAAGGGAAGGGAGGAAGGTGGGAGGGAAAGTGGAAAGAGGAGCCGTAGTGAAGGGCTACGGAGCAATTTAGATCGCACAGCACACGGACGCCTCTTCGTTTCGCCTCCATCGAAACGCAGCCGCCGAGGTCGGGTTCGAATCCGGGTATTCCGGCACAGTAGTCGGGCCTCTTACCACTGCACCACCCCGGCGGGGCGAACAGAAGAGAAAATAGAGAAGAAAGGAAAAAGAAGAAGGAGAGAAAGACGCACGCCACAGCAGCCATCGTCCACCACCTAAGCGGTAGCGGGTGCAATGACGGCGTACAAGAGGTTGTTTGTGGTTTGCGGGGTTTAACGTCCCAAAGCGACTTAGTCCCAGCCCCGTATACGGCCAAGAACAGCCATCGGTAAGCATATGACCATTGCCTCTCGGACACCATGCTCAATTCCTTTATAGCATGGTAAATGTATAAGTGACAGGTACTGCGCCTTTTTTAGTCTGTAAATAAATTTCAAACGCCGCTGATGCCTGCTGTGCTAACGTAATCTGACATATGGGTCTGCTTATGTTTGCTATGTGGTGCCGCATTAGGCTGGCTAGCGGCGTTTGAGGAAGCGGCAAATGAAATGCGCCGCACGGACGCCTGGATCGAACGCCCGCCGGGGTCAGCTTCGTATATTCATGAATTGTCTGGTGACATCATGGCCTGTCATGACGGTACTTCGCTCGCCCCTTGTCGAACACGGCCAGCATTTCATTGAACGCATCAAAGATCATCGGCGTTCTATAATTAGTTTACAGGAAAGGAAAGGCGCAGTATCTGTCACTAGCGGAATGCTGCAATCATCACGTTAGACAAGGGGAATTATTGGTTGGTTGGTTGGTTGGTTGGTTCACAGGAAGGGAAAGGCGCGGTAACTGTCTCACTTGTTTTCTATGGACACCGAAACCGCGTAGTAAGGGAAGAAAGGAAGGTGGGAATGAAAGTGGAAAGAGAGAAAGCGGGTCTGGTAGTGGAAGGCTACGGATTAATTTCGACCACCTGGGGATCTTTAACGTGCGCTGACATCGCACAGCACACGGACGCCTCTTCGTTTCGCCTCCATCGAAACGCAGCCGCCGAGGTCGGGTTCGAACCCGGGTACTCCGACACAGTAGTCGGGAGTCTCACCACTGCACCACCCCGGCGGGGCAAGACAAGGAGAAATATGAAGAGCGTGTCAGAATCCGGGGCGTGGCGCAGAAAGTGCTGGGCTCCAAGCTGGCTGGGGATTCAAGGGATGCAGGCTCGATTCCCGGGGGAGACAAGTTTTATTGATTTGTTTTAACTCCCACTCCCGAGTAAACTTGGCAACACATGCAGACATAACCTGGAGACTAATAACAGCACGGCCATTACCCTAGCCAAATACCACCTGTCTGAGTCATCCCCATAACTTTTCTCCACAACACTGACGCCGGATTTTCTGCAGAGCTTGTTGTTGTTGTGGCCGTAGGAAGAAGGAAAAGGAAATGCCCGGGCCTGCTACTGGCTCTGTAGCTGAACCACTTCTGCTGATTGATTGATTTATAGGAAGCGAAAGGCGTGGTAACTGTCTCACTTGTTTTCTATGGACACCTCAACCGCGCCGTAAGGGAAGAAAGGAAGGTGGGAATGAAAGTGGAAAGAGAGAACCTCGTGCAGACAGAATAGAAAATAGAGAAGAAGGGAAAAAGAAGAGCGAGAGAAAGAAGCGCGCCGCAACAACAGCCGTCGTCCACCACCGAAGCAGTGGCGGGTGCAATGACGGCCTACAACGGATAAAATTCGGTGGCTGTCTAGCCTCCGCCGCAAGCGGCTTTGACCTACCGTCCCAGCCCCGTAGGGCCAGGAACTACCACCCTTCATCACCTCCTCATCCGAGTTCTCTGCAGAGCTGGTATTTCAATGCTGTCACTTTAACACCATTGTTGGCGGAAAGGCCGGAATGACGGGCAAATAGGCTGCGATCCATGAAGGCGAAAACTCACGCGATCTCGACGGTGGCAAGCGTCGTACGGAAGAAAAAATCATGGAGTTTCCTCATTGCTCAAGTCTGCTGGCCTAGAAAATTCATAATTCGCCCTGAAGGGCGCGCGCGATAAGTGTATCAGACTCGCTAGTTGTTTTCGGTTTGTCACACAGCTGCCGTATAGTTTTCGCATTATCCGTTGAGGTAGCCGGAAAACTGAAATAAAGGGAACAAATTTTTTGCCAGGGGGTAAGAATTTGGAACGGGCGAAGAGCGAGCGCACCACGGCGATACGCGACTCGACGCGAGACGGGTGCTCGACTTCTAATGTCACTGAGCTCCAGCTGCAGAATATACTCGGGGAGTACATTCTCATTAGCAATGTGTTATTCTCTCGTAAGGTGAACAGTCTACGAATGTGTCTAGGAATTAAGCCTGAGGTCGCTCGCACAGTACGATGGTGCATCTCCCCTTGGGTTCCCAGAATCCATGACTCCTTATAAATGCTGCACTGCTTAGTTGTACACGGGCACCTTAGTTGTACAACTAAGAAGCGCAGAATTTGAGATGTTTCAACAAGCCCAGTACCAAGCACTCCTTAACTTTATGAATCCATGACCTCCCTTTACATATGGAAGCGCTCCGACCTGGCTATCGCCGCGGTACCTACAACAGGTCCGTATGAGGAGAACATTTCTTTCGCCCTAGCTAACTTGATCACCCGGAAAACGTTTCACAAACAGCAGTTTACGGCAGCGCTTAAGAAACACCAGGGTAGGAGAGATATCGATATCATGGACGCCTTCGCCTAAATAAGGGCTGCCCACCAAGCGAGGGAGCGAACGGCGGTTGCCTTACCGAATCGCCTGGTCACCTCGCTTTATTTGGCGGACCTAGTGAAATAACATTTAAGGGCTAGGTTTACAGACTATTTGTGTCCTCAGTTACTGGGAAAGTCATCTGTCGTGACATTTATTATATGCTCAGTAATTTATCCCTATAAGAAAATCTAATTAATGGCTTAAAGTTGGTAGTAATAGCGGATACGACGTTACTATCCCTTCGTTTTCATACCCAAAATGCGACCAGTGGCAATCATTTTTCAAATGGCTGTTTTGAGATCTCTATAAAAATACGTGTCGAGAAGGAAAAAAAAAAGCAAGCTGTTTGTCCGCAACAGCTGGCTTCAAACAAAATTAAAAAAAGCTCTCGTCTAAGGACTGCACTCGCCCAATATCAGTGGGAGCAAGAAACTTGCTGCGGCGGCGCTCGCTTATACATGCGAAAGTTTTGCTATAATTGGTTATGTTGTGTTGCTAATCCAGCTTATACTAAAATAGATAACCTAGTTTGCTGAGTGTAAGCTCGATCAAGCATGATCAGATACGATTTGTTGCAGTTTATTTCCCTACTGAAAAAATAGTATGAGGCAATAACCTCACATTTTCTCACACAGCCTCACACAATTCACGTAAGAAATCACATCATACAAGTGGCATATAACTGCGTAAGATGTCATAGTTTCTTGTGCATTAACATAAATTATGGAAGATATTTTATGATAATGATGTGCACCGTATGAGAGTCTATGTGATTTGATGAGATTGTTGGAGGTTATTGCCCCGTAGAACTTTTCGTTTTTCAGTAGGATAGTTTGCAACGTCAAGACTAAAATGTCTAGATACAATATTGTTACGCGTGGAAAACTATGAGGATGAAATGGCGAGCTCGTGCGTGGAATGTGAAAAGAGAGAAGTAATCGAACGCTGGGCCCTCATTGCCTGGCTCCTTCGCTGTCTCTCATTGTATATATATTAATTCTATTTCTGTAATTATGTTTCTCCCCGTTTCAATACTATGCCATAATTTAAAAATCGTTGGCGATTCACAAATTTAGAATCTTCAGACCTGCCTGGTACGTTTAGCCTAGCGCAAGGGCCTTATTGATGTGGGAAATGCAAGTGCAACAAAATTATGCGATATATTTTAACGATTAGGAACGCTGACGTTGAAGAGAATAGGTGAGTAAAGGCTACAAACTATCAAAAGTTATTTTTATAATTGTTCTCAGAAATATTCACTGTTCGCTGTTTTTTTTTTTAAACTAGCGCTATTGTATCTCTGTTTTGAAATGTGATACAAATACAACCTTTAGCAGTTTGATAGGAAAGTATGTTGAGAATATCATCATCATCATCAGCCTGATTATACCCACTGCAGGGCGAAGGCCTCTCCCATATTTCTCCACTTAACCCGGTTTTGTGCTAGCTGCATCCACTTGACCCCTGCGAACTTCTTAATCTCATCCGCCCACCTAACTTTCTGCCGCCCCCTGCTACGCTTTCCTTCCCTTGGAATCCAGTTTGTTACCCTCAGCGACCATCGGTTATCCTCTCTTCGCACTACATGTCCTGCCCATGTCCATTTCTTCTTCTTAATTTCTACTAGAATGTCGGTAACGTGAGTTATTTCTCTGACCCACTCTGCACGCTTTCTATCTTTTAATGTTACCCCTACCATTTTTCGTTCCATAGCCCTCTGGGTTGTCCTCAATTTAAATAGAACTCTTGTAAGTAGAGCTTTTGTTGAGAATATAGTGGGGAATTATTTCTGCTCTGTTTTAGGCCTTTTTTTAGAACAACGTCTGCAAAAAGTAAATACGTTTCCTGGGCCAATTGTAAGAAATATTATAAAAATATCTACACTACCCAGAAAAGGAAAAATTAACTGAATACAAATAACAAAATGTATATATTTAGTAAGAGAATCTTCATCTACCTATCTAAATTATATTGTGCGTTATTCATAACAAAATTTGGCTAAAACAGCAAACAAGACAAGCGTGGTACCTAAACTCTACGTCATTATTAATTCCGTGTGCCTCGAAAAAAATTTTGGCAGCAAAACCAAATCGCAGATCGCTCGTCTCCAGTCAGCAGGCAACAATATATAACATTTTTAGGTAAATATGAAAAGTCGACCCACCATGCTTTGTTCAATTTTACGTTAAAATTCCAGCTTGCGCCTACACCCCCCTTCCTCTGGCATCATACTTAGCACCTCAAAACTGCTCGAGTAAAAGACCTAAAGTAAGCAGTTTGCCTTTCAGACAACTGCACTTTCGTCCTTCTGTGTCACAATAGCAGGCCCCTGATGTTAAGTACTTTCTCACCTTAGGATTGAATTCTGAAACAATCCTTACATTAGTAAGGGAAATGCAATTAATGTCATGGCAAGAGGTTTTCTTGTGCTTCTCCGTGCGAGCGTCTAGCCCATGTAATGATTATCAAGGATTTTGGCTCAACTTTTATTGTTAATGACGACGATCCTAAATGAGACACGCCGAAGAGGGAACTAATGACAGTGTAATTTTTAATCAATGCATATGCACTGTAATAGGCAGACCGCATAAGTACTTAATAGCTGCAGTAAATGTTACACGTGATGCATTGGAAGTAAGAGCGATAAAAAAGAAATATCTCACTGAAGAAGTAGCGGGTTCGTCGCAAAATGACTGCATTGCTGCTGTGTAGCAAAAACGTTTAGAAGCTTTTGTCGCTAAACAGGCAAGCGGCTAAATGGGCCCTGCTGAATGACCGTGAGCTTTATTCTCTGGACGCCGTAGTGGCGTTGCTTGTTTTCAAGAAACCAAAAGGTGGTAATCTGTCAATACCATGGTGAGGCTCTTCAAAGCAAACTGGGTTTTGTAAATCAAAAATTAATATTTGTTCTGGGGAAAGCGTCCTGGAGAGACTGAAGGCATGGAGATTCATGTTTTTACCCCCTTGCGTTCCGACATCTCGCCTGGGGTTCTTTTGACATGCGCTGATATTGCACAGCACACGGATGCTTTGTGTTTGCCTCCATTGAAAGGTTGCCACTGAGGTCTGGATAGAACTCGCTTGCACTGGCTGAGTAGATACGTACGGTAACCACTGGAACATCGGCTGGGCAGATCAATGCCAGTCTCAGAAGCTAAAAGATCGGAAAATGTTCAGATATGTGGATTATTTTTAATTGTTTTAATCAAAAGTGCACCCTCGATGACTTACCCTGGCACAGATAGGAACCCTGAAAGACACAGTGACGATCTTTTAGATAGTCCATACAAACTACCTAAATATCAATAAATCCGAATATTAAAATAAGGGAAGCTCAGAGAGAGGTAACCTAATTGTCTTATTCTATCTGTCCCAGTTGCAGAATTTATTACTCTATTTGGAGGAACTTCCTGAAAGCGTGGAACAATTCACTGGCACGTCATGTCTTGAATCTAAAATCATGAAGTCGTCTTCTCAGTACACACAAAGAGGTTTCGAACTTTTAATTGAAAGGATTCAATAATCAAGCTCTTGTCTGTCAGTCGTGTCGACAATAGCCGAAATCTTTGCCCGAATATCAAAAGGCAAGATGTCTTGTACTGTGTGGGCTATTGAATATTCAGAGCAGAATTTCAGCTCGACTTGAAGTCGCGCATCATGTAGTACGTATTCTAAACAAAGGGGTCGCATTCAAGTAAAAAAGTATGTTAGCCAATACTCCAGGTCACTTCTGAATGCTACGGTGCCCTTGATAAAATTAAAATAAAGCATAAATTCTGTGGAGTGAAATATACAAAAATGTTCTCGAGCGCATAGAGGGGGTTGTTTATGAAATGCTTTTCACATGAAGCAGAGCTGGCACTCTTCAGACGGGAAGGTGTTTGAACGGGTGTGTTGGACAACATCGGTTGTCATTTGAACAGAGTATGTGGGCACATGTGCTCTTTTTGTTTAAAGGCCGTAAAGAGCTCCTATACTTGCCGCAATCTCGAAAAACGGCTCTCTACAGGCGCCTTCTCTGTGTTGCTCGTAACCTAGGACCCTTTCTTTATCGAAAGCAAAGGCTTTATCTGCAATTTCCTTCCTTCGGTGTCATTTTGTGCTTCTGAAGTCCACAATTTGGGACTTTTCTGTCCACACATCACGTGCAGGTTGCTTGTTAGCTGCCCACAAGTTCGGTTCAAACAACCACATAAAAAACCCTCATTAAGCTCAATATCTCTATAATACGTTCTTAATGCATTTTAATTCACTTTTTACCATGATAGCGTCCTGTACATAGGCCATACTGGCTTGGAATTTTACATAGCGTATCGCACGTCAAATTGTTTTCTGTCTCCTCGCAGTAATGAAATTTGATTTCCTCATACTCACACGATGTAGGCATTGCACACAAATTGGTTCCAAGGATGAAAAAATCAACTGCAAGCTACTTTATCCGCCGAACTTTTTCAGAAGCAGTTGGCACATGTCTACACCACTGTTGCGAGCCCTTAGCATGCATTTTTACCGCTTGTTTGTATGGTACAAACAAATTTTCATGACAAAACGAAAATTGTTCTTAATGGGCCATGGCATCAATATCCAATCAGCGAGAGAAATTGAGACAAGTCAGTGCAAATCAGCGGCGTCTGTCAATTTATGCGCTTCTTGTAACTATAAGCCAAAGCCAGTCACAGCGTCGTCTATATTTTGGACTTATATAAGCTGCTGACGCGCAGCACGAACACCGCTCCCGCTTTTTTTTCGTAATTATGGTTCCGCACACCGCCCGCCAGAACTCCTAATGACTACTAGGCATATTCGTAGAAGGACCTTACAGCTGAGGAATTCTAGTTCTTGCTTTCCATTCACATCCACCTTCACCATGATTATCGTAACTGGACTACTCGCGGAACATGGTGAAATCTGTAGTGATGGCGAGATATTCGGAAAGATTCTTAAGAACATTCTTTAGTAAATAAGACTGCTTAGGGCCACGTACGTGCGAAGAAACTCGTATGCTTATCACTGGATAGTACCAAGATATGTACACACTTACCTTTGAGAAAACTGCAATCTAGTGCACTGTCGAGCTCAATATGCTTCCGTGCGATGTCTTTCAGCAAACATTGCTCTGCGTTTTAGGCTCAAGTTATGTGCCACTTTTAAGATGCTCTCCTCTTTTAATTTAATCAAGTTAACGGAAAGGTCTGTGCATTGCCTGCAATACCGCGTTTTTTTTTTGTTCACAGGATACTTATCTTTAAACAGCCTATATGTGAGCAGAGCAAGCTACAGGCACTCATCAAAAAAATTGGTATCAGACCTCTCAAAGTTTTCGATTGGCTGGCAAGAAGATCAAAAAGAGAACAAGTTGTTTCTGTCATGGCGAATGGCGCGAAGGCGCGATTTTTCTATTTGTCCCACCTGTTGGAAAGCATGTTTACTCCAGACAATGCAAGATTTCTATTAAAACATTGCTTTTTGTAGAAAACGGTTCCTATCAGCAATAGGAATCACAAACACGGTAGGACATGAGATAATCAGCTGTGACCAGGGTTTGCAAACAGAAAAAAAAAAAACGTTTTATTTTATTAAATGAATAAAACCCAGCTTAGTACTGTTGTAATACCGGAAATCAACATCTAGACATATCTTCTTTTTAAGCGTATTGTTCACCGAGTGCATGATACCGCGACCGTATGTCAGGCAGAGCGTTACCTTCCACGTCATTGTTCACAGCCAATATTAGTCATCAGAAGCACTCAAGTACCGCGTAGTGTGAGAACACGATAACGTGGCTCTTGGAGAACAACATGCAACTCATAACACGTGCATAATGTTAATATCTCGCCGGTAATACTAACCTATGATATGAGGCAACCATGCGTTATTGGAGGATATTGTCCAGGCGAGCGTAAATATATCTAGGGCCATTAAATCGGCATGCAGTGGTCAGTGCAAGTAGGTCAGAAAACTGGAAACAATTGTTACTTCGCATGTTATAGCAATATTGAAATATCCGCCATGGACGGCATACAAAGGCATAAGCCAGCGCGAAACATGCAGACATTCAGCAGTCATCGCAGCGCGCGCTGTAGTTGGTTTACATCGTGGATTGTTACGGCAGGCGAATGATTTTCAAGCTCTTCGCGAAGGAACTAAACATTCATTTCGCAATACCTGCAGCACCGATACAGCTATGAATTTCATTAGGGCTGTGGCTCGGAGCATAGTAAATAAAATACGATAGACCGTTTATACATACATCTACCTCGACCGCTTTAAAAGCTGATATAAGGCGACAGACATATAAAAAACATTCCACATTGACGAGTTGTACTAGCCATATTTTTTTTTGCACACCAGTGAACCGCACCAGATTACAAACATGTCATTGCAACAACATACACAAAAGCAAAGTTGCAAAATAAAATACAAACAAAACAATTGCTGCAGGTTCTGTTGCGATATCTCAGTAACTGAGCACATACAATAGTGCATGTATTACAGTCACTGCTCTCCACTTGTCACGCATCAATCAGCGGGGACATAATTCACTTCTACATGTTTCAGGGCCTCTCCCAGTTAAACAATTATCACTGTCATGGTTTTCATATAAACATGTGAATGAGCATACACAGTGTAAAAAACAATTTTTCAATATCGCTTTGTGCAATGTGTCCATTTTGCTATTGCTTTCTGTTGTGTTAAGCCTGTTATCCTATAGGCAACTAATGCGGTTTTGCATCTCATTTTTTTTTATTTCTAGGAGAATGCGACTAGAGCATGTTAATTTTTTCGAGACTCCAGGTTTCTGCTGTTGATGTTTCTGACGTGGCGAATATTTTTTTCAACAGCTGCGACAGTCTTCGCGATCACTGCAGAGTGCAACGTGCCATCGTTAACTTTAAAAGGCACTGCCCACTCAAGCCAAGTGGAACTTACGGCGATCAACTTAAAATGCAAGAGGAATAAGGGTGCTGGCTTCTTGATATCTGAGCAGATGTAAGTATTAAAACCTGGAACATGCATCACTAATACCATTTAGTATCAATATTGTGTGTCGTTTTCTATACGCACTGGCCCCTGTCGGAAATGGCAAGCCGAAATATACAGTATGTGTGACGACGTGTGTAATTTGCCTTGAGCAGCATGTGCATCCCGATTATCAACAGGTACACCAGACTGGCGGGGGGGCGGGGTGGAAGCATGTATTATGGGTTTTCACCAAAGCTATTAAAGCCGGAAATTTTGAAGACAACGCCAATATATACCGCACATCTGAAACCGTGTAGCGTGCTTAATAAGTTCTAAATGCGTAAACAGAAATCACAATATATTTAGTATAATTATTCTGAGCTATATTTATTAAGCTGCAAAAAAAGTAGTTCCTTACTTTGTGATCAGATACCCGCAATGGGCAAGAAAACCATAATAAAATTTATGCAGTACCAATGTATACACATCCTTTGAAATATTCGTTGTCCGTATATTTGCATAAAATGCATACCTTCATGTATGAGTATTTAGGTGCGCCCAAAGTGCATATACCTACTTTACAAACTGAAAATTATTTCATTAGTTCTCTGTAGCCCGTCAGCCCCTTCCAGTAAGGAATTATTGCAGAGGTAAAATACGTTACAGTGATCATTAACTCGCAGCTTTTTTCGAAGAATCCTAGTATACGAGTATCTCAAATAAATATTGCAGAAAAAGGTTTGAAATCCAGTAATATATACAAGTAAAAATCGTCCCCCATAGGCATCTCGACCTCACTAAATAATACGTTGACTTGGTCGCAGGCAAGGACCGCCATCGACCGCCGGTGCTGACCATTTTAGGCACAAGATTGTCCACGGTAAGAACTTGAAATAGATTTTCCAGTTCTTTTTTTCCAAACTTATATGTTAGCTTTAATATTGTGGCATATATGCCCTGCATCACTGGACGTTAAAGAAGACAACGATCAGCAACAGTGACACAGAATAAGACAAAGTGGTAGCAACATTTAGTGCTAGAAGGTTGACGCTGTGCTTCTGTGCTTTGTGTGCTGTGTCGTCCTGGACTAACCTTCGTGCACTAACCTTGCCACGTATCATCTTGGTGGAGGTGAATCAAGATCCCCGTGTGCACACATAAATCCATTTAAGCAGCCGAAAGCTGGATTTGCGTAGTGGCCGCCACCTACCTGGGATCACAACGTCAACGACCACTATGACGTTTGAGGCAGCTCCTACCACCGCAACAACATCGGCGCAACCACTCGTCCTCACAAAAATCCGCCACCCTTCCATCTCCAATGGCGAAGACAAACTGATGTTGACGACTGGCTGAATGAATATGAGCGATGCAGCAGGAACAATCACTGGGACGCGACCAACATGCTGGCCAATCTGGTTTTCTATTTGGCGGGAACCGCTCGCACGTGGTTCCAAAAGCACGAGCACGAGCTGGTGACCTGGGAAATTTGCAAGCAAAAGCTTCACGACTTGTTCGGGAAGCCCGCTGGACGGGCTCTCGCAGCCGAAATCGAACTTTCGCCTCGCGCCCAATCCACTACAGAGTCCTACCTAGCCTACATTCAAGACGTGCTCGCGTTTTGTCGCAAGGCGAACAGCTCCATGTTGGAAAGTGAAAAGGTAGGGCACATCCTCAAGGGCATCGCAGATGACGCGTTCAACATCCTCTTCTGTATGGATTGCTCTACCATCGAGTCGGTGATTCAAGTTTGCCGAAGATTCAAGTAGGCTAAACAACGACGCTTGGTACATCGCTTTGAGAGCCTTCCGAACACGGCAGCTGCACCATCCTGCGATTATCTGGCTCCTCTGCAACAGCCTTCTCAGTCCACAACAATGACTCGGATCGTCAGGCGAGAACTCGAGGCCTTAGCTCCTGCACCACTCCCATCTCCAGTGCCCGACACCGAGGCCATGATACAGGCTGTTGTCCGCCAGGAACTTGCCAACGTCGGTCTTTCATCCAACCTCGTCCCGCCCTCGTCACCATCGCATCCTGTTCCTGTAGTGGCTGCTGCAACTACTAGCCAAGCTCCCCCACGGGGCTACGTTAGTCGCAGTCCTGCAGAGTGGCGCACCTCAGATGACAGGCCAATTTGTTTTATTTGCTGTCGAGCCGGCCATACTTCACGTTATTGCCGCAGTCGCACCTTCCCCACCCCTCGTTCTT
Organism: Amblyomma maculatum; assembly: GCA_023969395.1. NCBI lineage: Eukaryota > Metazoa > Arthropoda > Arachnida > Ixodida > Ixodidae > Amblyomma > Amblyomma maculatum. Next base: position 688,591 of record JAJIZL010020483.1, on the reverse strand, counting down.
ATTACAACGCTGATCATCGGTACTACTACGGACCTCGACGCTACCCTGTCCAACCTGAACAGCTCCGCCCCGCATATGATGAACCTGGACACTCCCTCCTCACCCAGATGAACCTCACACCGAAGCCGTCTCAAGTGCCCGTCACTCCAGCCGATCTCCATCTCCACGGTCTCGTCGACCTCGTTCACCGCTGCCTCGTCGCAACTCCTCCCCATCATACGCCGGCGCCTACTCGGGAAACTAGCGAGTGCAGCGCCCGGGAGTGACGCTACATTACCGACCCGGACTGTCAACTCGGAACTGACCTTCGCACCCAGACGTAATCCCATTGACATTTTTTGGACGTAGTCTAAGTTTATGCCCTTATTGACACTGGCGCCCACATTTCCGTCCTCAGTTCCTCGTTCCGTCAACGCCTCAACAAAGTCCTCACACACGCTTCCTCATCTACCGTTCGTGTTGCTGATGGCAACACAGCTACTGTGATTGGTATGTGTACTGCGAGAATTACCATTGCCGACCGCCATGTCCCTGTGATATTTACAGTGCTCAGTAGTTGCCCTCACGACGTTATATTAGGACTCGACTGCACATTCCGCGCTCATTGACTGTTCCTCTGCACTGGTTCATCTGAACCTGCCACTCTGTCCCGACAAACAGGCCTCTGATACTTCAACGCTCCGTCTCCGATCCTCTACATTTACTCGTCTGCCCCCCAGATGTTGCAGTGTAAGTGCTCATGTCGCCTTTACCCTCCGTTCCTGATGGCGACTACGTTATTTGCCCCATAACCGACGTGACACTGCAGCGTAGAATCGCTCTTCCTCATAACATCATGCACGTAGAAAATAACGACGCTTATGTTCCAGTCTTGAACTTCGGCCTTTTTGTGCACGTCCTTTCTGAGGGCATTACTCTCGCTGAAATGACTCCACTGTCTGACGTCACAGTTGCCGCTCTTTTACCTGACCCTACTGCTGAAGTATCGATACGACTTGCACCGTCCCCCCCTCCGGAGGCCCGCATATCAGGAATGGTTGCACCTAACTTGCGCCCTGACCGTGCTACAGCACTTACGAGTCTTCTGAATTCGTACAGCGATATTTTCGATTTTGGTGACCGCCCCTTAGGAGAAACGTCCCTCGTTACAGATCGTATCGACACCGGGGACGCCCGCCCAATTTACAGAAGACCTTGTTGAGTCGCCATTTCTGAACGACGCGTCATACAAGATGAAGTGGACAAGATGTTAGCAAAAACCATTATAGAGCCTTCGAGAAGTCCCTGGGCGTCGCCTGTCGTGCTTGTTAAAAAGAAGGACAATACCTGGAGATTCTGCGTTGATTACCGACACCTCAACAAAATTACAAAGAAAGACGTTTACCCGATCCCTAGGATAGATGATGCCCTCGACTGCTTGCACGGTGCCAGCTATTTCTCTTCCATTGATCTTCGTTCCGGTTATTGGCAGATCGCAGTCGACGAACGGGGCCGAGAGAAGACCGCCTTCGTGACTCCCGATGGCCTGTATCAATTCAAGGTGATGCCTTTCGGCTTGTGTAATGCGCCCGCTACATTCGAGCGCATGATGGACTCTCTCCTGCGCGGCTTGAAATAGACGGCATGCTTGTGCTACCTCGATGACGTCATTGTATTTTCTTCTACATTCGAAAGCCATCTCCACCGCCTTGATGCCATTCTTGGCATCCTCCGAAGCTTCGGCCGACGTGAACTCAAGGGGCTCGGTCACGTGGTCGACGCCCATGGCGATCCACCTGATCCAGACAAAATACGTCTGTAAGTGCATTTCCTACACCCCGTTGTACCAGTGACGTGCGTAGCTTTCTTGGGCTTTGCTTCTATTTTCGGCGGTTTGTACCCAACTTTGCGGAGACGGCTCGTCCACTCACCAATCTTTTGAAGAACGACGCTCCATTTTCCTAGGACCAAGAACAATCCCAAGCCTTTTCTGCGCTCATTGCAGCCCTCACCAACCCGCCCGTCCTGGCACACTTCAATCCTTCGGCACCAATGGAGGTACGCACCGACGCCAGTGGTCACGGTATTGGTGCCATACTCGCCCAACAACAGATGGGTCGCACTCGCGTCATTGCTTATGCCAATCGCCTCCTTTCTGCGGCTGAACGAAATTACTCGATCACAGAACGTTAGTGCTTAGCCCTAGTGTGGGCCATTACAAAGTTTCGCCCTTATTTGTTTGGCCGCCCGTTCTCCGTCATCACCGACCACCATGCCTTATGCTGGCTTTCTACGCTGAAGGACCCTACTGGTCGCCTGGACCATTGGGCCCTCCGCCTTCAGGAATACACTTTTCCTCTCGTTCACAAGTCTGACCGGCTGCACGCTGACGCCGATTGCCTGTCCCGCAACCCGGTAGATCCGAAACCTGCGAGCGAGTGCGACGATGATAAATATGTGTAAGCCATCTCTGACCTTTCAAACATTCCCCACGAGCAGCGCTTAGACCTTAAGCTTTGTAGCATTATCAATCGCCTCAGCACTGATCCCCTTCATGCTACCGTTGCTCTGTTCGTGCTCCACAACGGCACCTTATACCGACGGAATGTGCAACCAGATGGCGCCGAGCCGCTTATTTTGGCCAGGCCCCTATCGCTCTGTTCGTCGTTACATGGTTTCTTGTGACCGGTGTCAGCGACGGAAGAAGCCCTCGGTTATGCCTGCTGGATCCCGGCAGCCGATCGACATCCCAGTAGACCCGTTTTCCCGAGTTGGCCTTGACCTCCTCGGGCCTTTCCCACTTTCTGCGTCGGGGAATAAATGGATTTTGGCGGCCACGGATTATACTACGCGTTACGCTGTCACCCGAGCGATATCCACCAGCATGGCTGCGTTTCTTTTCCACAACGCCATCCTGCTCCTTGGTGCTCCACGCCAGCTGCTCACTGACCATGGCCGTTGCTTTCTTGCTCGAGTGGTCGACGAAATTCTTCGGTACTGCTCTATTAAACACTATTTTACCACCGCTTACCATCCACAAACGAACGGCCTCACCGAACGCCTCAACCGCACGCTCACGGACATGCTATTAATGTATGTCTCGGATGATCACCGTGACTGGGATATTACTTTGCCGTTTGTAACGTTCGCGTACAATTCCTCTGGTCACGACAAAATGAGCTACTCACCGTTTTATATTTTATACGGCCGCGACCCTCCCCATCCTTTTGACAGTGTACTGCCTCCCACCGCTAACGCCAGTTGCTACGTTCGTGACGCCATCTCCCGAGCTGACACCGCCCGTGTTATTGCTCGCCGCCGACTGGCGTCCTCCCAAAATTCTCAAAAACAGCACGATGATTCTCGCCACCGGGATGTCCACTACTCTCCGAGCTCTCTCGTCTTGCTCTGGACTCCCGCTCGCAAAGTTGGGCTGTGTGAGAAGCTCTTGCCACGCTACGCAGGACCCTACCGTGTTTTACGGCCAATCACTCCTGTGACATACGAGGTCGCCTCTGTATAACCGCCGCGACAGTTCTCTATGCCTCGCACCGAGATTGTTCATGTCGCCAGAATGAAGCCGTACTACTCCTGCAGTAGTTTGTCCTAGTGCGCACCGGGAGTGGGCTTTTCGTGGGGGGGTAATGTGACATATATGCCCTGCATCACTGGACGTTACAGAAGACAGCGATCAGCAACAGTGACACAGAAGAAGGCAAAGTGGTAGCAACGTTTAGTGCTAGAAGAAGGTTGACGCTGCTGCTGTGCTTCTGTGCTTTGTGTGCAGTGTCATCCTGGACTAACCTTCGTGCACTAACCTTGCCACGTATCAATATGTTTCAGATAAGTATAGAGAATATGGGGGCGAAAGCCCATGCAAGCAATAGCCCCGAACATAAAAAATAACTCTGTTGCCAGTCCATTTATTTGGCAAAAACGCCCTGTTTAAGTTTGCATTGCCGAATACGAACATCGTAAATGCGCGCTTTATTATGTTTTGAAAGGTATTCGACTCATTGCTGTTGGAAAGAACTAAAATACGGGATTAAAAAAAGAAACATATATAGTAATGTCCTCTGTAGAGTAGTTCGCTCACTAAGGCGGTTTTCCCGGCTGATGCAGAGTTTTTTTTTTTTTTTTGCAGTGGTAATTAAGCTCCACTTACGTTCTGCAAAACAAGAGTTCCTGTAGACCTCATTCTTTCCTTTTGCTTTCATGGAGGCCCAGGTGCCAAATAAATAAATCTAGTGGTCGGCATAAAGCAATCTCATTGCATACATTCTTATGCGGCATCAGCGGCTTCCGCTACTGCCTATAATCATTCCGGTGTTTCACGTCGGTTTTAATAAAACCGCGAACAAACATTACTTAGTACTTTAGGACGCATCGATTAGACTATTACGTTGCGAGCTTTTTATGTTCATTTCTGAGAAAGTTTGTTGATTCTGTTGTATAATGTTTTGAAAAGCATACTCACTGACCTAACATTCTTCCTTGCTCGCAAACACCAATATCAGTAAACAACGTTTCTATTCAGCTTAGATATTTTTTTTTTCTGTTTCGGTCGTTACATATGGACATTTCACTGTGTCAAGTCACGAACCAAAGCTCCTGTGCTCATTACAGACTCACAGTAGATCATCCTCCTGTGCCCAGTCACGATATCCAAAATAAAAGCACGGGTTTCGTTTATTTAAAAACATTACATTCTCATATTCACAAAGTACTAACTCTCCTCAAAACAATTTTCAGAGTTAGTGCAATCTGCCATGATATCTGTGAGGTCGCTCGTGCATATTGATAAAGTAATTTCCTTCTCTGTGTCCGTATTAGCCACCATTTGTGGAAGTTGACGAGTAGATTTGAAAGACAACTTAAACGAATTCTGAGGGTTTCATTGCCAAAGATGCTTCCCGAATTCACTACCCAATTGTACGAGATTAATAGTTTATTAGAGGACATGTAAAAAGTCTTCTACGCTAACCAAACGTTCTTCTCCTGTTTTTTACCCAGTTATAAGCTTTTCTCATTGGTTCTTAATTTCACACGCACAGAGACAGATATCCCTGAGGTGGCCCCGCTTGTGTCAGATATCCAAGACGCTTGCAGCAAAGTACCTGAGCTGACTGGCGGAAAAGGATCTTCCCTCGCTGTACTGCAGTCTATCGCCACTGATCTCGGCACGGTGAGCGCCACATTGCTAAGAAACATTCTGGGAGGCCCTTTTCTAGGAGGCCTCATCGCACTAAAGTGCACAGAGGCGAAAAGCTTCTGTTGCGCAGTGGTCAGAAGTCCTCCACGACGGCTACTCTTTCTCTCTTTTAAGGCGAAACCTTAATGGCTCATGCTGTCGTGGACGAAGTGTGTCCTGCTTCTGCGGTGTTCTGATCGGCCGAGGCAGCATGCGTCTCTGCCATCTGCAATGCCACACTTGAACGCGCGCCGAGGAATGCCACGCGACAGGAGCGATGGTGTACCGTCCAACTCACACTTGCCGGAGAAAGTGTGATAGTGCTCTTTTCCGTTCCTGTAAACCAATTATAATTATATGTAGCACTGCAATGAATGCCGACAAGAGGCTAACGATGGGAGGCAAATTATAGGATTGGAAGGGTAGGCTTTCGCCATTCTCCTCTTGAGAAACATTTAAGAGACCATCTAATTTCTTTTCACTCCCACCTTCCTCCATTTCTTTACGGCTCGGGTAAGGTGTCCGCGGAAAATTGTGACAGATACGGCGCCTTTTCTTTCCTGTAAACCAATTTGAAACACCGCTCATGCCTTGTACGGTGTCTGCTTCTATTTGCTGTGTGGTGCGGTGTTTGAGGAAGCGCCAAGTGAAAGGCGCCGCACGGACGGCTGAATCGAACGCCCGGCAGGGTCAGCTTCGTATCAGCGTGATGATGATGACTATTAAATCTAATCGTCTGTTGATGTTATTAATAGTCACGCATGGTGACGCCACCTTGTGATGACGTCATAGTCCCACTCATTACAAGACACGATTTACTACGTCATTATTTATTTAAAGGTGCGACATACTACACTTATGAAGTCATCATTATTTCAAGGTACGACATACTGTACCACTGACGACGTCATCATTTTTCTTGAGCGGGCCACAGCATGTTCTTTGAAATATATTCCGTACTTCTTATCCTTATGAACAACCACTGTTTTTACCTCAGACATATATTTCCGTTGGACGTTTTGAAATTGACCAGTGTGCGGAAAAGGACTTTCTTGGTTGCCAATATTGCCATCATTCTAGCATTCTTTATTCAGAACAACGCTTAGACTCTGAAGCATTCGTGACACAATCTCATTAATAGTGCGAGAGCACTAAGAGGTCTTGAAAGTCAAGGAAGACATTTACTATAGTGCCAGGCTGTTTGCCAAAGAAAATGCGACACCAGCGTTTGTTGCGCCACCCAGGCACTGTATAGGACGACAGCATGCACAACCTATGATTTTGGGACATAGCCCCACCGCGTTATCTCCTCTGGCGCACCATTTGCTCGTTTGCCATCACGAACGGGCCTCCATAAGGCACGAGATTTCTCCTCTTCTATATCAAATCCCTGGAATAACAGCTTTCTTGCAGTATTAGAGTGGTATCATAGCATTTCGTTTTCTTTTTAACATCAGTCAGTCAATGCAACCGTAGTCAATTTGGACGCTAGTTTGGTGTAGAAATCCGAACCGAAGAAATATTACCTCTAATTCAACACCGCGCAGCGAAGACGTTCAACATTATGCAGAACTCGTGCCAGTCTCTATAGTATGAACCGGCAAGAAAAAGCATGCGAAAGCGAGCTTTCGCACATCTGAACCAGTTTACGCCAAATTAAACCCCGAGTATTTTTTTACATAATGTGTAGCCCAGTGAAGAGAGAAAATGATGAAGACCGAAATTGTGAAAAGTTGAACGAGTGCTATGCAGATATTTTTGTTTTTATTAAACTTAAAAAATGCTGTCTGCACGCTATGTTGACTCATAGTAGCAATGCCTCTGAATTTAACAGAAGCTTTGTTTTTTACACACAAATTTAGTTTTCAGTTCCACGTGGATTTGTGGTGACAACGAAGGCTTATGAACTCCTTGCCTCAACACCGAAGTTCCAGAAACTGCTGCAGGATATCGAAAACGCGCGGATCAGGTGTGATATTTAATTTCTCTTGACGGAATGATGGTGCGGTACAAAATACTTCATATTCTTCTCATAGAAGAACTGCGGATAGAACCCCTGCCAAGCGTACAGTGCTGTGATTACTGAGCAACAATGCAGAATTCATGCTAACCGGTTGGAACTATACTGGGGGTTGTAACACGCACATAATACGTAGTTACGTAATTGCTGAGCTTTTTGCAGCTATAATACCCAGAAGGCTAAACGCTATTGCTAAGCGGACCTCAATTATACCTGTATTTTTTGTTTGTACTTTCGGTAGCTTAAAATTTAGTGTTGCTTGTATTGTGCTTTTTGTATTCTTATTTTTTTGCCTGAAGAGTGTACCTAACGGAATTAATATAGGTGCAACAAGAGCGGCGGATCAAACATATTGTAGGTCGCGAGTTATCTATAGCTACAAATAAATCATTAGACTATGCCATTCACTGGTGGAGGAAGCTCAGAATGCATTTTTACTTGCCCTTACGGTGTCCTTGCAGCAACAACAATGTATCTCTCCTGAAAGAGGCTTGCAATCGGTGAGTACATCTCTACTGGAATATATTGAACAGAGTAAGATTTTCATAGCGCTATAGCTCCGGGCTGCCAACTCCGCCGAACAGCCGTTGTCTGCCTGGGTGCCTAACCATCCCTCCTAATGAGCATGCCTCTGGCAGGAGATGTAATGGCTGATATGCTAGGAGCTGCCAACCAGGGCATACGTTGTTTAGATATGAATTGAACCAATATTGAAGCTTGCATGGAACCCCGAAACAGACGGGCTGCTCCAAGGTCGTGCAGGCAAGTTTCTGCAGCTAAGTTAAATCTGGGCGTTTTATCTATACGCGATGCGCAAAACGCCGACAACGCCACCTATCGCCAAAGCCGCAAAGCGTAGGCGGGCTCGGTCGGGGCGCTGTTCGTGTCAGCGTCTATGCGCGCGCGTCGTGTTTTCGTCTTTGGTCGCGGTTTAACAGATATAACGCCGCTGTCAACCTTTAGCAATGTCCGGGAAGAATTGCTGCGTAGTTGGTTTTTCGAACACACAATAAACCTTACCAGGAACTTTGGTATAAGTTTCAGTGATGCTTCACGAGAACGACCGGGGCCGTGAATCGCGGCTGTTCGAAGCAGAAAGCAATCAATCGCACCCAAATGACATTTGTTCAGGTTAATGTCATTTTTTCGACGCGCTGCTACACGACCAAAGCTAATGCCATTTCCAAATTATGGCAATTGTGATTGATATGCAAATATTGTAGTACCTTTAATATGTTGCGAAGGGGAAGGCGCTGTAAACGAAAGCAGCCTTTAAATTGACATTCATGTCTTGCATACCTTGTAACCAACCTTTTGATTAGGGCTATCAATTACGAAGTTAGCGGCTGTGTCGGCGGCGTTTGTTTACGAAAGGGTACGGAAGGTGCGCACGTCTGCGCTCGACAGTGAAACGCGTACGAGTTTCAACAACGTACACTTTCCGCACTAAAGCAAGTGTCAAGAGCAACACGTAAAATAGGGAGTATAGTGTACTGTCTGACGGCGATTTTAGAGAAACTTCGAGTATCGCCCTACGGCGCAGCATACTACAACCCAGTTGACTCCCGTACGTTTTCGCCGAATCGTTCGAAAAATGCTCGAGCTTAGCCTCATCAAAAAAGAATATCGGAAATTCGTAACGCCTGCTACATCGGATGCCGCGAGCTTACTGCCCGCGAAGGCGGCCAACGACGGTGCTCTGGCCGTGTGCAAGGCCCTAGTCGTCGCTAGGCTAAACGCCTAAACGGTTTCGCATAAAAGCCGTAGCTGGACGTGCTTTGGAAATAGTAAATTTCCTATTCATAAACTGCCTTACTATCTGTTCAATTCTCACAAATTGTCTTACAGTACACGGAAGGTGTAACTTCGGCGACGCCTTAGCAGCTAGAGAACGAAACAAGGATGAGCTGCGTCAAACCGGCGGCAGCTGCTAAAAGCAGAAATTTGCTTGTATTGCTTTTGTCACTTCTTCCAAAATCTCGTTACAAAACAGCGCTCCTCAGTAACGATAATTTTTTAGATTCCTTCCTCAAAATAAGCGCCTGATATTTAAGATGGACAGAGCAGGCTTTTCTGAAGGTGGCGAAAGAAATCCGTCGTGTCGGCGACTTGGCGCCAACGGACCGTGGCAGCAGAAGCGACCTGTTCCGCCTGCGCTGAGTTGGCTACGGGTTGGCTGGCAGCGATGAGTGGCAGTTTTTTTTTTTACGATGCTATTTGGCATATTTCACATAGATGACTAGCTGCAAACTTACAGGAGCACAGTAGTATTTAATGCAGATGGCACTTTTGTAGTTTATTTTAGGTGTATCTCTCACCGAGTGTCTGGTGTCGACATAACGCCTTTCCTCGTTGATCGCATTCGGATGAGTACCTCAAACTCGTATACCTAATGTCGTTTTCACCAAATGTCATTATATTTTCCCATGTAGTAACAAACAAATATCATTTTGAACGAGCGTCATTCGATGGAAAATACATTAAATTTGCCGTGTAGCAGGGCTGAGTGACAACTATGTTTTCAGTGTTTTCTGCTTGTCATTGCCCCTTCCGTGAACACTTCTTGTTTAAACTTGGTCGCCTCCGCTAGCCGGAAAGATACAATACGCATTAGATTTGTGAATCGCTTAGCCAGACGATCTTTAGCGTCCATTGACATCGCACAGCACGCGTTTGCATTTTGCGTTTCGCCTCCACCTTAACGCGGGCATCATGGTCGACTTCGGTCCGAATAACTCGATCCTCCTCAGTAGCCTGAGCCACTTCGGCAGGTTATTGAACAGATATTTGCCGATGTGCGTTTTGAAACTTGCCATGCAATTACATTAAGTCTAGAGCCAGTGTTCCTGTTGTCTGGCAAGATTACGAAAACATAACATGTCGCTGCACTTGCTATTCAGACTAAGGGCTCTAGAGCTTGTGATGCAGCTTTTCAGATATTGCTTCTGCTGATATCACAATCCCCTATGAAATTATCTACCCGCTCTGCCTTTTTGACGACGGAATACGTGCAATTCATGCCGTACAGGCAGTGGTAAAGCGCAAGCATGAAAAATCTGAACTCTTATTACAGGAGCCCAATATGCGCTATTTTTCTGATGCTCAGAATGCTGGTTTGCAAGCTCGCTGGCTTTTCCTGCGGTCGCACCGGTACGAAACCGCTCGCAGTTTCGACGACGCTGCCTAGTTTATTGTAGCAATATATTGCATATATAAACGAAGCAAGCGTGTACCATTAAGCAAAGAAAGAACATTGGTTCATAGGTCAAAGAATGGACGAATTATGAGCTCCACTTCGTACGCAACCTTGTTGACGCTCGTCTGCAGCAGACACTGATGCATACGGAGGCGATGTAGTTCCAGACGGCCGTGATATCGAACACATGTACACTATTATAAAGTGCGATCCCCTTGCGCACACTGTCACCGCGGAAGTGCCCTCGCGAGAAGCGCACAAAGGGCAGATCGCACGCGCGCACCACTTGCACGCTTGCCGCACGAGGCCCGCCTCGGGTTCCGACGGCCGCCGCTACGCGGCTTTCAGTGGCGCCCCTATAGGCGCTGCGCATGGCGTATACCGCTCCTGCCAACTTGAACGCGTCCTTCATATTTGGCAGCCCAAGTAAGCTCGCTCATGAAAATATAACACGAAAACTCAATGCCATCCATGTCATCGCATGGTAATAAGCGATTACCTCCAAGCTGAACTGCCGGCAGATTTTTCAAACGTTTACTCTACTAGCTGGTCTTAATTGTCTAGAAGAGTACTCAGGCTGCCCGTTTTGAGGCAAACGACTTTATAGACTCATGGGTGTCCACAAGAAGTGTCTGTCTGCAGAGGGTTTCATACCATCCTTTTCGAAGAATGACAGAATTTATGAGTAAAATATTCGTTGTATGATGTTCAAGGTAAAAAAAGTCTGTATGCGAAACTTTCGTTAATGTAGAGTAAATATTTTTTTGGCAAAAAAATAAATTCGATGTTGAAATAGCCGTGGACATCGGTATAGTGTGCAGGTGTCAAAATAGCCACGGACGTCAAAAATTGTGCAAAATAGATAAAATTATGCGAAAACGGCCAAAACGTTCTTCAATTGCAGGTGCGTCATTGATATAAATCGAAAACAGTTCAGAGTAAAAAAAAAAAAGAAAAAATGTAAAACAGTTATCTAGAAAAAAAATTTGTCCAACGCGTAAAAGAAAAGAGAAAAAGGTTCAAAAATAAAACCAGAGAAAAATATAAGAAAATGAGTGAAAAAGCGGCAAATGAATGCAAAGAGTCGCAGGAAAGTCTTACCCCTCTTAAGAGAGCTCTAAGTGCCTATATCGAATTTTTGTATCAGCATGCTCAGGCTATAGGCCGTATTTAATGCAATAAAATAGGTTTTAAAAAGGAACTAAAAGTTGTATATACGAGCATATGACTATTTTTGATTGTGTGAACTTCCTTCAGTCACCTAGCAAACTTCTGTCCTTTTTTCGCAATAGTAGAACCTCTGACCATGGGTGGTTTTGAAAGACAACACTACAGCTGTTGAATGGGTTGCAATAATGAGCCAAAAAACTAGAATTTCTTTTAGGGTAGAACCACAGAGGCCTTCCAAGAAGCCAACAGCCATGAGAACGGAGGGAGTATTTTTGTTTGTAGATTGCGTTGCCTATAGAAAGAACATTAGAGGCCTAATTAACTCTGTTTAGCTGAAGTACGATTGATTAGGCAGCACAGTGAAAAGCAATATCATGTCGATTCTCTGGTAGAATCTCACGATCCGCATGAAGCGTACAAAGCGCTACCTGCTGAAACACGTCAGCGGCTGTCCAACTGTAGTTGCGCGTAAACTATCTTGGAGGTTCTTCGCCACCACCTTCAAGACCGCAGCAGCTCACGTAGAAAATCTAGTATAACTGTAGTGTCACGCACATGCTTTGCCAGGGTCGAGAGAATCGAGCAGACTTTAGAATAGAAATTAGATAATCGGACACCGTATGTAGGAAGCCAATGTCAAGACAATGTTTCTGTGATGGTGATGTTTATAAGGAGACAAATACTAGTTTAAATATTTGTACCTAAAGACAATTATCATAAAAGTAGAAGAAAAGCAATGTGCTCTGAGTGGTATCCGTACTCACAATCTATACTTATGTCGCATAGAATGCTCTGTGCGATATATGTAAACCTCTTCTCAATACCTTATTGTTAGTCAAAACCTTTTTGTAGTATAATTGGTTATAATTGAATTAGTAGAATGTGCGCTCGTCATTGGTCCCTGTGTATTTCGAGAGTACCCTACAGAAAGCAGCCAGTCGATAAAATATTGGGTGCCTTCCTTGCAAAACGGTTCAAGTTAAGTTACTGTCATTTCTATTAATTTCCTTCTACTTAAGCCTACTGTTATACTGTGACTATATATGAAGTCATCATGTGGTAACTGAAACAAAAGATGGAAATACTGTGAATTCACGATGTTTATCAATAATTCATATCATTAGCATGCAAGTCACCGTATGTTCTTCACACTATACTTTCTGAAGCACGACGTTATTAAGTTACGGTTAGTTATCGCTATAATACGTAAAGAGCACGTGTTCTATATTTTGCCCAAAACACGAGAATATATAATGCCCACTAACCAGTTCCTCAGAAATTTGAGAAAAACAAAGCAGCGGTGTAGCGTATATATTACCTCTGCTGTAAGGCACACGTTACTCAGGTGTCAACATCATCATTGCGGAAATTTTCTCAACAAAAACGCACAAGACTCAATTGGTTGTTTACATGGTTCCGCTTCTGCTGCTCTTGTTGATTCATATAAATGTTGCATATGGGATAAACTCTACAGTTTGATAAATTGTTGTTCAAATATCTTATCTGCTTTACATAATAATCATCTTTTCTTCTTTCCTCTAGTATGCTGGTTTTATTTATGTGGCGCATGTGCTTTTGAGTACACATACTCGTTTATACCCACACTTTCACGACCGTTTTTAGCTCCCCTGCAAGCGCACTCCTGTATTTGCAATAGAACCCCTTTAATGACCTTCCTTCTCTTCCATGTTATGACATTCATTACCCTGCCGTAATTGATTATGTTTCTAAAAAAATGCCCAATGGCCTCGCAAGATTTACTATAGACATTTTTTTATTATTTTTCACGCAACCTCTTGTTTTCAAACTGTGACCTTCAAGCACCCCGGCACATGCATATTTAATGGTTGGTGGTATGGTTTAAGATCCGAAGTGACGCTGCTCTCAGAGGAAATATAGCAGGAACACTTTATGAGGACAAAGCACATTTTATCAGCGTTTCGTAATATTTCTACTTAGGTCTCAGGCTGGAAGCTTTATTTACTACCTTTCATTTTGAACAATGCGCAATTACCAAAGCGGTCATTTTTTACCGTCCCTCCACACCACTCACAAGCTGCGCAGATAAGTGCGGTTGAATGGAGGGGGCCTGTACATGCTATAATTGCTGCGTTCAAGTCAAACGCAAAACTGAATATCCCAGCTGAACTCTGCCTCTCGGTTCCTGTTTTATTGGCTGAGTGTTCACGTTTTCACGCGCAGTGTAGTAACTGCAATAGAAGAATTACAAATGCCACAAGAAGTACAAGAAGTGGTAACTGAGCAGCTGACCAAGTTTCCCGCGGACACAAGATTCGCTGTGAGGTCGTCAGCATTGGGTGAGTACCTTAATGAAATCTGGTATGAAATCAGGTATGCTGTAACACACTCCACCGGAGACACTCCTCTTATCTGTACATTGCAGGAGAAGACTCCGAGGATATGTCAGCAGCCGGGCAGATGACTACGTTGCTAGGGCTTGAGGGCCAGGAAAAGGTGAGGAAGAAAGGCTGAAACCTTTTTTTTTCACATGTTTGTAGCAGTCAGTGCTTGCTAAATATGCATTTTATTCCTTGCAAGGTTCTCCGCGGTGTGGTCAAGTGCTGGGCCTCTCAGTTTAGTTTCACTAATGTCAACTACAAACGGTGAGTGGCGGCCCCAATGAAACCTGTGTCAGTAAAGAAAGGTACATTCGGAATGTGGCATGCCATAAGTACAAACTAGCGACTCATTTTCTTAGCGCAGAAAGAACAATAAAAACAAAGTAAATCACGTGAAATTAAAACGTTTCTAATTTAACTTTCATGTTCTGCAGCTAAGGCCTCTAGATGCGCCAAAACGTGCATCAGTCGATTTGCGTTGCTACTTCTGGCTCAGCTGCTTTTTCACGTTTTGTTCGGTAACCACACATTTCTAACATTACATCTCAAAATTTTGAGACGTCTCTATTTTTTCAATTGCACACATAATTATTAATTGAAATATTTAGTCATAATTAGTAATTCAGACGTGAGGGGAATTATTTTTAAAACTACGATATTTTTTTTTGTTTTAAAATTCGTAGCCTGAGTTAGCTGAGTAGCGGTACGCAAGAAGTCTGGGAAACAAAAGATATTTGCAATATGCGCAAACGTCTCTTTTGCTAGAAATAGACCTTGAAATACAAGTAGGCATTGTGGATCAAATGGAAAGTGCGACAGGAAGTCACAATTGTCGACCGTCTACAGGGACACGGATATAAGGAGTAATGACACTAATCGGTTATTCGCGGCCAGCCAGAAGCTGATATCAAATTTTAAAATTACTGAGTAATATTCTGGAAACTTCGCGAAAGACGGTGCAAGCTTAGTAAGAAGCCAGGTAATGTAGTCATCAATGCCAAGGAAAACTTTTGCCCTAAACCGTGAGTTTATTGACCGTTTCCAATCTACTAGGAAGCTAACGACCTGACAGATTCCTGATTCGTGACCACAGATGCACATGTAGTGGTGGTGGAGACGCCTGTGCATAGAGCAGATAATTTACTCCAGCACGCAGGCTGCCAGCGCTCCTACTATCGACAGTGCCATCTGTCGGGCGCACGTGTCCCCGTAACTGATGGTCGTGCGAGCGTGTCGCGTAGAGTGAGGAATTTAATTTTGTCGTCAACGCGCTCTGCCACCTAATAATGTAGGCGTGTGCTAAGCTATGCTACTCATATTTTGGTCGGGTATAGAGATTACTATATAAATCTGAAGTGCCCTATTCCTCCGCTGAGCGATGACTGATAGTCTACAGTGCAGATTATGCTCCAGAAATCACCGTTTATACGCAGATCATTAGCGTTTTTTTTTTCTGTAGCTTCCCTTGATAAATACACATATTTTACTTTTCGATTTCCTTCATGACAGTATAGGTTGTTTATCTCAATAGTGTGATAGATAACCGGATCGCTGACCTTCAACAGGGATCGAGATAAAGTGCGTGTTTTTGGTCTTCAATGGCCCGTCTTTGGCTTTATTTTACCTTTATCGTACGATTATCACTAGGTGCCCACGGAAAAACCACAAATGAGGCGGTACAGAAAGATATGGGCTGGGTATATTTCGAAGTACGGGAAGGTCAGAGTAAAATATTATATGAGGAACGCCTGAAGAAATTGGACAATAACAAGTGGGCAGCTAAAGTATTTAAATACCTATACCTAAAATGCGTTAACTCACAATGGAGGAAAAGAAATAGGAAACTAACCAGTAAGTATGCTGGTCACAAGGACGAAGAAATGAAAGAGCGTTAAGCAACAGGTAAAATATACAGGCGGTAAAAAGTGGATAAATTCTATGGAAATGAAACAGAGTGTAGAACTCTACCAAAGTGGAAAAGGCAGATCAGGAAAGAAGCGTTGTTTGATAAATCAAGAAGCAGTGCCCTACGTTTTGAAGCTAGATCAAGGTGCCTTATACCACGCAGCTACAAAAATAAGGGTAAAGGGGGGTACGCCTCAGTTCGCATGTCGAGCCACCGTTTCGACAAGTGGACTTGTCTTCGTCTGGGAAAAGCGATCATCACTGGCAGGGGTTTAAATACGCTTTTGCTTCCGAAGTAGAAATACTTGGGAGGGGAAAAGTTGGTGAGAAGAAAGTAGGTCAAGGAGTGTGGAGGGGGAGGATGGGTGAGAAGAAAGTAGGATATACAACTACAATACCGGGTAGACGATTATCCACCACTTAAGCAGATTTGATGCAGATACACCTTACAAATGAACAGGCTTTGCAAAGGGCCCTGATAAGGAATATATCTAAGGAGGACAATTCTTAAAACGTTCTGCAAAGGGGGAAGAGAGAAGGACAAGGAAACAGAATATAAACCACACAGTGAACCTCAAATGGTATGCAAAAAAAAAAGAGAAATAAGTTCGAGGGCAAACTCAAGTAACAAGTGATAAGAAAGAAATGTGTTTGGGGAAACATGTGCAGCATGCTATTGCGGAGGGGAATAGAGTGTGCATGTGCTGTGAATAAACTGGACACTTAACGCTATGGGGGATTGTTTTCCTGAATAGTTATGATGCAGAGGGAATATACTTAAGGAATTCTAATGTTGCTTTAGAGATATTTATTCCTTCTGGTTGCAATGGTCTACATTTATGAATTAGATATGCCTCTCTATATTTCTTGTCCCTAACAGATTTAAAGCCTGACTGGAAAATATATAATTTAATTTCTTCGAAATTATGGCCTTTCTGATTAAAATGCTGGGAAACTGCTTTTCGGAGATTTTTGTCTGTGTCTGCCCGATGTCCAGTAAGTCTTATGTTCATTGGTTGTCCTGTCTCTCCGATGTACTGTTTATGACAGAAGGAGCATTCTAGAAGGTAGATAACGTTTGAAGATGTGCAGTTAAAGCCTGATTTTATGTGAAAAGTGAAATCACTTGCATTATTTTTAACTGTGATGTCTTTTTGTATATGACTACACATGTCGAGAGCAAAGATGTGGTTCAGTTGGATGGTTTTTGTCGAGTTTAGAATGTACTAGAATATCTCTGAGGTTCGCGTTAGCAATAATACCCTGCTCCTACATACCCTGTAAACCAACATCTTCCTCTCGTTCTATCTGCAGCCACAAAAAAAAAAAATTATCCATGAGGATGACACATGCGCAGTATGTAGTAAATCCATAGAAACAATTAACCATATTTTATACTCGAATGTGATGGTATCCATCCGGAAGTCAATGCAGGTGCAGCCACTCTTCCTGAGGCTCTGGGGTTCAGAGATACCAGTGGTCGGGTGAATGAACTTGCGGTGGAAGCTAGCAAAAAATGATTGGAAGATTGGTGGCTTAAAAGCAGAAAAGTGACACAATGCTAGTAATGTAGAAACAAAATTTCAATAATCCCAATGATGGTCTAGTTAACCAATCTAAAACAATAATTAAGATATAGGGAAAAAACGAGCATGAGAGCAACTGCTCCTACCCCATTTCAAAGGGGACGCTCCTATATTCCATCCATCGAACCATCCACTCAACAGAGCTGACGCCGGATACACACCGGTGTTTCAGTGGGCACAAGATTCTCCGGCTTGGTGCTCTTCTCTTTTAGGGTGATATTCTTGGGAAAGGGATCATGGACACAAATAGCCGCATATGGGCTTCTGGCGCATTTGCCGGACTTATGGTTATTCGATGGTCCGAAGCGGACCATCGGTCTCGTGGTAGCTTGCGGTTGGCACTGGTGTGTCCATTAGCGGAGACCCTCAATTCCGCTGCTTTCTGGTATAGTCTTGCATAGCTATTGAGCTTAGCGCGCACGAAATAACTCCTCACAAGATGCCTATTTTTGAGCATATATAAACTTCGCTCAACAGTGCTAAAGTACGTGAAGAGCAATGGTTTAATCTTGACTACTGTACAGTGTTCTGCAACTTTATCGGAGCAGTTTTGAAAAATTATCCCACCTCAACCGGAGGCTCATTTTCGCGGAAACGCGCACAAAGCTTGCGTGTCGTCGATCACTTTTTTACGTAGTAAGTTTGTCCACGGTGCTAATCTGGTTTGGCTACGCACTATGAAAAACCACAACTGTCTGCGACGAGATTGAGAAGAAAAGGGTGCAAACAACGAGTTTGCGGTGAAATAAAATTGTGGCTCTTTTTGACGTCGCTGGTGGAAAACGGCGCGATTCTGAAGCGTCTAGGGAGGCGGGAACGTTTTCGTAATGATGCTAGAAGGCGCTACCACTGGCCTTCGCCAAAAATTGGCGTTCGCGTCTATCGCTCCTGTTTTCGCTTCTGGTTTTTCATAATGTGCGGTCAAACAAGGTAGGAAGCACTATAAGACTTACTACACAACTAAAGGGCCAACAGGATGTCTGCACGGTTTCACCGCAAATGTGCCAACGGTGGAGGCGGGGGAATTTTTTAAAATGGTTCCAATAAATTTGCAGAATACTGTATACGAATACGCCCGCTCACCTTACCTTACGGTATACTCACAGGCAGTACGGCCAACCTCTGGACGTGCCAATGGCGGTAGTGGTGC
This sequence comes from Amblyomma maculatum, assembly GCA_023969395.1. NCBI lineage: Eukaryota > Metazoa > Arthropoda > Arachnida > Ixodida > Ixodidae > Amblyomma > Amblyomma maculatum. The sequence continues at coordinate 670,034 of JAJIZL010020483.1, read as the reverse complement.
AGGAACTGGTGGACGCAAGCGCCGCCGGCGTCATGTTTACCTGCGACCCACTCACTGGGAACCCAGCCTTCATCACAGTTACGGCCAACTACGGTTTGGGAGAGGTAGGTGCTTTTACATCCCAGGCGCGAATCATTTAGCGAGAAGATAGCGACTTGTATAATGATCATAATGAATGCTATTTTCACATCATCATTATGTTAAAAATACCGGCGTTCTTTTATACAGTAGGAAATAATGGCAGTAGGAAATACCGGGTCTCGCACAGAAAGCATTACCCTAATAGAGTCTTTTTTGAAGACTGGTTTTGCAAAGCTCATGCAAAGCTCAAAATTGCGCCCCGCGTTAACAGTGCGCGTCTAAGCAATCGGACAAAGCAGGTATTAGAGACTGACGTATTCCAGGCTATAATAACCTGCCGAGTAATCGATTAAGCCCGTCGTTGGACGTTCTCGTTCGAGACATGTTGATAGCTGGACCCGCTTCTGCTTAAGTTTGGTTATGAAATAAGTTTATACGCTTCTCTCTAATAGGTCGCCTAGACACTTGCTTCTACTTACTTACACCGGAACGTTCAGAGGGCTTGTACAACACGCGCTACTTCTCCGTTGATTGCGTGTTGATAGCTGATAATCTCTAAATTTCAAACGCTTTCCCATAAACGGCCTGTTTAGAAACGTAATTGTTTAAACACGCAAACAATAAACTTTATGGCAAACGCAAATAAAACCGGACAACGTTGACAGCGTTGCGAATACGTCTCTGTAGGTGCTTGTTGTTCATAAAACAACAATTGCATTACATCCTTGTTTGAGTGCCTTTCAACTCTGCTCGAGGCATTGTTGAGATTGTTTCGCCTCCCCGATTCCACGGCGGCCGTGGCCTATGCTTCTTCGATGATCATCGACTTCAGTAAACATCTTTCTTTGTTTCTTTACAAAGAAGCCAGCCTCGATTCACGCGCCTCGGTACATGCATTGTGGTGCTCTAGTGACAGGTAGCGAGCCGGTGCCGTCATATTTCGAGCTGCATTTGCATCTAAACTTCCGAAATCTCTGACGGGTACCGTAATGGCGGACGTTAGGATGTGCTCTCTACGAGGCAATTGCCGGACTGACGAGGACAAGGTTAATTGTATACAAATGCCTCACCGCAGCAAACGTACGGCGGGAAACTTAGTGCAGAGCATAACACCCGCTATGAACGAACTTTATACCGCTGTGGAGCATACTTGGAGCTCATTAGACGAAGTACAAAGCGTTGACATGTCTCCTACCTACAATCTGTTCTCTCCAACCGCAAACCTTGCCGCGCTCAAGCACGGATGCCGCAGTCTGCTCTGCCCCCGGATTGTGATCGCAACGCTGCACGGTAACCGATATTCGTCAGCCGATATCATTTCGCAAATCGTTCGCAAACGTAGTTCTGCGCTGCCTGAACCCTTGTCGCATTCCAATCTCAATTTCAATGTCCAATGTCACCAACAGTATTCTCGGGAGCAATAAGTCGTCGAGATCACAGCAGTCAGACAGCGTTCGGCCTGCACGACAGCCCGGTGCCCTGCTGGCTGCGCCAAGCAAGAGCAGCTGTCCTTTTCTTTTGGGCCCGCCCACAGCCGATGCGCGTCTATTACGGCTCCCGTTGCGTTGATTTTGGTCTGTGCTCCAAATTTTAGCTTTCCGCTTGTTTAAATATCACATGAACCTGCGAAACTAGTGATTCGGGATAATGGACCAACATTCAGTCCTTTTCGAGTGTGTGCGTAATTTCCCCACGAACGCGCCGATGGCGACGACTGCGCATAGGAGCGGCGGTAGTTTACTAGCTGTGTACAAACAGATATTGCTGTTTACGCGCAGTGAACTTCAAGCTGATCACAGTTAATATTCAAATACTCCCCCTGCTCCGTCGATAATAACTTCACTTGCTTTTCATAGCGCTGTATATCTGCCGACAGCGACGACTGATTCGAGCGTAATTCCGGAAACGCAGTGGCGCCGTGGGCGATGGTGCTTCCTGATCCTGAGTGTATCTGCTTTAAACAGGGTTGATTTTTTTTTTAATTTAATACTTTGTATCCCATCAGGAATTGCACATCATACATAATACTGCATGGTGCAGAGTGTTACATGCAGCTTAAAACAATCGAAAAAAAAAAAAACGGGAATATCTTAATTACATGCTACGGATGATAAGAACTAGTACAAAAGGCATATGATGAGAACAGTTCCAGTATTTGAGTCAGTGACGGAATCAGTATTAGTTCTAATTAACGGTCATGGCACAATCAAGGTTCAAAATAGAAAAAAAGGAGTAAATCGACTAAATGAATTCACAACTGTGATCAAGCACAAACAGGCGAGAAAAAATAACAAGAGAACAAGAAAGCATGAAAATAAGGAATACAATTATTAGTGTGATGCGTATAGTTCATCTGCAACAAGGGAACTAAACTCAGGTGAGGGCGTGCTGTTAGTAATGCGCGTGTGTGGATTGTTCTATTCTCATGTTGCCCTTGGAAAAAGGAGCATTTGAAGATATCAGTATGGAATGAGAATTCGCCTAATGTATGCCTAAGTAGTCGTGCGGCGAGCGTTTGCCTTATATAAAAAAGCCTAAGCTGTGCTCCGCTAATGACGCGGAATGTATACACCTGCCGGTTGCTTTCAGCCACTCGGTACACCTGGTGACACCGATGCTTTCGCTAGATTTATACGCCTCCTCCAGCTTACGCCATCGCTCACATAGCATCACTCTGGCCACAACTGTACTGTGCTGCTACCTGCATTCGCTAAACTTTCTAAATTCACTTGCCGCTATCGTCAATATCACAATTGCGAATACTACGCACTCTCTCTGCACGCATTTCAAGGCGAAAGTGAAGCTACCTGTTTCTTACTCCGCTAATGCCAGCTACGTTTCTTTCGCCAGCTCCGTCTCATTTGGTACAGGTAACCAGCGAGATATTTTTTGCGCCTTTGTAGTCGGAACGGCGTGCGTAAAACGTGTTCGAAATGGTTCAATGCATACAAATTTCATTACCAGAATGCGAAAATGTACGCGCAAATATCGAACTGGTCATCAAACTAACTGTTAATGCGCCTCCTTCTGGGTCAAAACAGCGTCCATATCCTAGAATAATGCCTTCCAGTGCCCATCGACACTGCGTCGTGGCAGCCGCGAGCGATATACAAAGCTCTCTTATAGCGTTACGAAGAAGTTTTGTGACCAGTAAGCATTTAAGGACTCTGTTAGAGATACCTAGTGCCTTTGGGTCTCAATATTCCTTCCACTACCCTGCAATGCGCATAGCGATCGCTGGCTTTCGGCAATGAAGACACATTCCTTCGGTGGTGTAACAGCTAAAAAAAACTTGCGCCTTAAGCCCGGCGTTAGTACGCCATCGTATGTATGATGGCGGATGACGGATTGCGTGTCAGTCAGTTGTTTCTGTTGAGTAAGGCAAGCGCACTCCTCAATGCGTTATTGTTAAGTGGGATAAAGGGCCCTAGCTCTGACGTCATGTCTTCAGGACTTCTACGAAGGGCTAGGTATCAAGAGTGCCGGCATACGTACATACTCGATAAATGGGCATGTGTTTTCAGTGCTGTTGCCATTTAGTATCCTGATACTCCTGTCTCACTGTTGGCTTCTAATTACCACATGCACGTGTAGTATGCGAGCCTGAAAAATCTGGCTATAATGGTTAGCCTAAAAGTCAGTGCCCGAAATACGACTTCAGCAGTGACGGTGTTCAGATAAGTGAAGGGCTCGCTCCCAACTGTATGCACGTTTCCGCATATTTCAATCAATAGTTGAGAAAGGCGGCCACGGAAAACACAGGCATTCCAAGCAATTTTCGCGGGAGAAGCGCCATACTATACCGTCATACGAGGCGAAGCCGTTGTATGCAGAGTAGATCACCATGTCTAGAAAGCTCGAGTAGTGTGCATCGGAGCAAATGAAGCGAAATAGTGTCGACGATTCTTCGCACTTGGCATAGAACCTGTGACTGATGTTTTCACGCCTCCCTGCGAGCGTAAGCATTATCGACGAAAGCCATCAGCTGCTTTCAAAATTTCGCTTTATACTTCCTCTTGGAACTGTGCGAGCACCCTGAACAAGTGTGATCGACTCTGTACTGCCCCAGAAATACGAACAAACATTTAGGTTTGAACATAGTAAAACCAGGGAGCGTGAAGTGTCATTTCAGAGCACCACGTTATTGGAGAGAGATCACTGCTCTATTCTAGAAATATTATTAGGGCTAAAGCTTTTATGGGTTCCTGTAGCGAAAATCTGTGAGCCAGAGCTGTGCGCGGGATCTGTGCGTCCCATCTGTGCACTGATGTGTCACCCGCAAATAGCAGACGTTTGGAGGGAGATTCAAAATGAACAGGGTTAATTGTGATATTTAATGAATGAGAGTTATAAATAGACAGGTATAGAATAATGTTAGTAACTAAAATGACTTGAGTTTAACAATATGTTAAATTGCCACTTGTAATGACCGCAACTGATTAGAAGTGAGTAAAAATGTTTAGCGATGAGTGTTAACGACTACAATGAGTAGGTATGACTCATCATTACTGCTATTGACAACGAAACGACCAATATGACAAACGACGACTTGTAATGACAGGAACTGACTGAAAATGAGCACAAATACTTAGCTATGAGTGGTAATGACTACAATAACTAGGAGTGACTCTTCACGACTACGAAACAATGTCAAACGACGACCTGAAATAACTGCAACTGATTGGAAGTGAATAAAATAATTAGCTATGAATGATAACGACTACAATGACTAGGCATTACTCATCATAACTAGGAAATGATAAATATGTCAAATGATGACCCGCAATGACCCTAACTGACTGGAAACAATGAGAGGCAAATGGTAAGAAAGGAAGGGTAGGCTTTCGCTATTTTCCTCTTAAGAGATCTCTTAGAGACCCTCCACTTCTTTTGTAAATAATTTGTTTTCAATGCTGTCGGTGATTTCTGCCCCTTAAAATGCAAATTACAATAGTCCTTCGGCGTCATGTTTTGCACAGAACGTCCATCGGCGTAAGTCAAGCGCTCTTCGCATTAACATTTACCAGGAATGCACGACTGAAACAGTAAATTTGCTTTTGTTTATCCCTACCTTGTCACCTGATCCCTCCCAGGCTTTCAAGATATCGGTTCTGTGAATAGTCTCGTTTAGCTCACTCCCAGGTTAATGTGAGCAAGGCAATGTTTTGGCCTTTTGGTTCTCCCTCCGACAGAAACACTGCTTCTGTCCAAATCGCATCTTATTACTCATTGCATATCTCTTATTTTCGTGCGCAGTCGGTAGTGTCGGCATCTGCTGAGCCCGACACTTTCATGCTGAAAAGATCGGAAGACGAGAGACCCCGCATTGAGTCTCAACAGTTGGGCCGCAAGTCAGTCTACACAACATCATCAGGTGCGTATAACATTTCCGCGTAACCCGTAATTCACATGCACAGCTCTTCTTGCATGTATACGTCACGACAAATGGCAGTATTCGTTCAAGGAGCCGTCACGCTAAAGGTTTTATGAGTGTTTTTTACTGAGCTGCGTGGCAATTCATAGCCGAGACTAGATAGAACTGAAAAAATGACAGTAACAAGAAGCAAAACTGGATGCTGTAATTATAAAAACTGTGCCACTGCTACATGTAGTGACGCCAGATCTATACGAAACCAGCAATACTGAAACTGACGACATTAAAAAAATATCACTTTGTAGGCACACAAAGAATCTTATTTAACTTAGCCAAGGACGGGAAAGGCATAACATCCTGCGGGTGTCACTGTAAAATCAACAAAATCGAAAGCTGGGACTGTTGGTATTAATCCATTATAAAACGGCGCACATACAAATGAAGACGCTGAAGAGAACAGCATGGACAGGAGGGCTCCGCCCGTGTGATTCACTTCTGTGTGTCTTTGTTTGTATGTGCGCCGCTTTAAGATGTAAAATCAATGCCGTTTTGTTTCGTGGAAAGTGTACTAAAGAAGAGGAATAGTATTGCAACGTGGCCACGAACGCAAATGGAAACAGAACAACACAATATGCCACCCTGTGTGTTTATAAAAAGTACGAGAACAGCAGCACGCAGCATAGTAGCCGAGAGCTGATTCGATTATTCCACGTGCAGAAAGGAGAACACCCATATATGTGCCATATCCTATGTGTCGTTATACAAAGTACGGATAACTGCTGCACGCATAACGCCGCATTGCAGCCAAGCGTTTAGTAGATTATTCTGCGCACTTGCTGGTGTCGTTCAAAGTCAATCTAGGTTTATGTGACTGAGGAGGAGTAAGTTATATACAAATTTTCTTACTGACCTTGAACTTTCTGTCCATATTTAAAGCTTGGGATGATACCACGGACGGTGCATTTTTAGGTTAAGGGCTCTAGAGCGAATTATTCTACAGTGCCCTCCAAAATGATGCCAGTTGGAAGCAACTTACATCATTTGGTTTGAAAAGCAGGAGCATAAAAACGGTCAATTGGTCAATATGGTAAAAAAAAGCAGGATTTTTTTCAAAATGACCAGAAAATGGCAATGTGCACATGAATTCGAGGTAATCCAGCCCTTGCTACACCTGATATTCGTTTCTGCAATGTTGAGGTTGTTCTGTGCCACTGGACGGATTATTACTTTGGATTTTCCAGCCGCAATGGCTCAATAGTTAGCGCACTCTTTTACGTACTGAGCAAGGCAACTCGGGTACCACCTCGGCCGGGGCAGCACTGATTATGGCCGAGGCGTCCGTGCACTGTGTGAGGTCAGCGAATGTTAAAACACCCATGATCATCGACATTATCTAGAGCCCTGCATTGAGGCGTCCCAGAAAGCTTAAGTTGCATTGTGGCGGTGAACACCATAGAACAAGCTGAACCATACTTACAGATTATGCCGACAATTGCTCAGACGGCTTCGAATGCAACCCCATAAGTGTTCCAAATGCCACTTGTCTAGTGAAGGGTAGATTTTCAGCAGAGTTATGGTAAAAAGTGTTCCACTAATTCCTATGCAACACGCTCCGCCGAGGCATCTTTTTTTTCTTACCCTGTTTAATCTTTTCGCACAGCCGCTTAAGTACCACTGAGAAAAACTCCATCAACTACTGTCCTCAGTCCACATAATTTCCCTCCCTATGTAGTAACTATTCGAGAGCAATATCCGAAACTATTGGTAAGAGAAACTTGGTTTTCAACTTTCATTATTTAAACTCATAATATCAATATTGGAAGAAAAGGGTGTCACTGTTTTGAAATCTATGATGGTGCAGTGCAAGTTTCAGCATTCTGCACGAGTGGTATAGTTTTTATATAGGCCGATGACAGCGATACGTGTATTTCGCTCTTCTTTAGGATTCTGTTGCTTACAAAATCTCTCTCTAGAGTAATGTCCTCCTTGTGACCACAACTCGGTAGGCTGGCGTTACAAACGATGATGTATTTCTAATCAGCGTCCCTTTTACTTCGTTCAGCGTGGCGTCTAACATATTTCCTGCGGCTTTAGTTTTGTCTTCTTCAGCATAAATCTTGCACAACAATTTTGGCATCTATCTCTTACTGCATATATACAATGAAATTGAAGAGAAAGTTTATATATGTTTTGGGATTACATTACAGCATGAAGTTAGGACATGGGGAAAAAAAGCTGTAGGGATAGCCGAAACGGGTGCCCAGTGCATCAAATAACCAGGAACAGCGATATTTCACTTCTATCATATTTACATGCAGTACATAATCCACGAACATAAGGTGCAGAGCTTTACGGTATATAATAAAACAGACATAACAGCGGAAAAAATAACGTACAGTCTTTGTCAAAAGTATACGGCCCAAGGGGTTCGCTTCTAAGCACTCTAGCTAAGCCCCTGGAAGCAATGCTAGAATATATGGATAAGCATATAGAAGAATGGGGACTAGATTTATCGTCTACGAGATTTCGGACGGTGCAGATGTGTACCAAGCCACGCTATGGGACTTAGAAGCAAAGCCCTTGGGCCGTGTATTTTTGGCAAAGACTGTACCTATATGTATATATGCTATAAGATAGATGCCTAACCTGTGACAAAGCAGAAAGAAGAGGAAAACAGAGACATCGCGCACCGAAGACAATGAAGTTGTGAAGACGAAAAGCGGATTAAGCTCGGGCTGTCGCTGTGAACGCTGGCATTCGTAGCTGCTACGAAAAGCTAAATATATTAGAGAGATTTAGCACACCGTGATCCGCGATCCGCTACCGTGATCCGCCATCGCGCGTTCCACTGCGCATGCCCAGATCACTTTGATGTCAATAGATGGCACCACATACTGGATATCGGCACATAGACCTGCCGCATCCGGGCCAATCAGCTTGTGCACCCCGCCCACGAGCGGTAGAGAGTCACGGTGGCCGATCGCAGATCACGGTATGCTAAATCTCTCTATTGCTGTGCAAACTATCTGAACTGCTTTATTACTTGAATATATATAAGGGTGTGTGTATGCATGTATGTATGCATATATTTATGTATGTATAAGGCTTAGAGTTAACGATGTAATTTTTGTGTGATATAGTGATAGACCTGAGATTTATTTTTTCATGCACAACAAATTAAACGCACACAAGGTAATATTCGTAAGGATATAAACATATAAAGTGTCCACT
>JAJIZL010020483.1:624307-661338 GCA_023969395.1 Amblyomma maculatum | reverse complement strand
TTCTCAGTGTATAGCTGTGGTTCCACAGAAGGGCTTTAATGCGGCTTTATTTCCAGGCATGCTATCTGTGCTTATGTCTGAACATAGGTTTAATGAGCCCGAAAGGCATTTTGCTCTGGGCACAACTGCAAAATTTTCCGAATTTATTTTGATATATGTTTTTGCAAGCCTTCTCAAGTTTTTATTTTCTTTTATAGCAATACTAAATAGTCGCAATACTCGAAGCAGGAGTGAACACCTAAAAATCACATGCAGCCCTCAGTCACATCAACTACCTCATATCTAGGTATCAACTGCAGCAACTAAAAACGGACACAGGAGTACAAATACTTCACATACGCATTTTCTTCAAATTTGCCATAAACACTTCAGAACTGCGGCTATCGACAATGCACTTCGTTACTTTATACAAGTTCCTGAGGCTAGAAGGAAATTGAATATTTAAAAGATTTGCTTAGAGCTGAAGAGTATAAAATCAATTTTCTGTTATCAAATCGCAAGTTCGGGCACCAAGTGTGGGCAGTAATTAAGTCGCGATTGTTCAATTTTTTGAGGTAGAATTATAATACGAACTTTAACCGACGGTCAGTACACCTCGCCTTAAATGTGTCATGGCTGAGGTACCTAATCATCTGCGTTGGGCTGTCACGTACTTTATATATGTTACAAATTAACCTAACAGCGGATCTTTGCTCTTGTTCTAATCTGGCGATGGTGGAGTGGAACAGCCAAAACAGCGCCAGTGTCGTTTGTTCCTTTCTTTGTCCTCTGTTTGCGCTGTTTCCTTTTAAGCAATAATAAACCAACTAGCCCGCAGCAACACCCTCGTGTACTTCATAAATGGTCGGAGTAACGCTTTATATGCTGCTAGATTAACATGAACAGGTGCTTTTAATGCTTACGCCACAGAAAGCACGGAGAGTTTAAAGGATTTAATGCATACATTATTGATATGGGCATCCATTCGTATACTGCAATAGCAACACCTAGATAGTTTCGGGTGAGTCATTATCGTAGAATGCCCTTGACAGAGTAAGAATGTTACAGTATGGTTTTATTCCTCGATATATGAAAACTAAGCACTTATATCTATTCAAGTAAATGTCCCAATTCGTGCACCTATCTAACATTTCCTCGAGAGCTTTGTCAGCCTCATTTATTCGGTTTTAGTTTGAACTGATGTGCAAATCACTCAGTCGTCTGTTAAATGTTTATCTTAACATCACTGTTCACAACTTTTACATTAACAATAACACAAATAAAGAATAAATTCCGCCTCAATACTGTATTTTGTGGCACCCCTAACGTCACTTTTATGGTCCTATATCAGTATTTGTTAACTTGAACTTATTGACACTGGTTTTATAGACACCCTCAAACAAATTTAACCATCGCATATTTATTTCGATTGGTAAGGTTTTGTAATAATTTTTATGTGGCGCTTTAGCAAAACGCTTTGTCATAGTCCAACAATATGGTTGCGTCGGCTCTTTATTAATAATAGGGAGTAAAGTAATCGCACGGACTACGCTACTGTGTCACAGTTAACAAGCTGCGCCGTGACTCGTGCGGGACGTCTGCTAACAGCTTTTTGTTTCACAAATGTAGTCAAATTCCTGCTATTTTTGATAATTTTTTATTTGTTTATTTATTACATACTGCAGACCAAACATGGTGCAAGCTGGAGGGGCTCCTTACAAAGCAAAGTACAAACAAACGCGACCCTAGACATCATTTGTATTGACAAAACACATCAAACGAAACACGACGAACAATGACTACTTATACAAGACTAAATAGGCTGAAATCACGCTTCAAGACTCTAGATGTACAGAAACAATACGCGAAGTCAACAACATACCGCATTACGGATAGTGTCGACTAAAAATACAGTCACTCATCGGAAAAGAGCAGTGGAGAATCATGTGGCAGTGCATTCCAGTCCGCAATCGTGTGAGGAAAAAAAAAGGAAAATTTATAGGCATTTGTGCGAGCAAAAATAAATTCTATATAGTGCTTCAGCTTATGGCGAGATTTCGTGTAGCATTAATTATGTATTCTTGTTTATCAATGGCTATATTTAACAAATATAGGCGACTGAGGAATTCGCGCGTTTTTTTCTGCGTTCATTCAAGCACTCAAGATTTGCGCCATAAATACGGCAGATGGATAGTGCCTGCGTTTATAGCGGCTATATATAAAACGAGCGGGCAACCTTTGAAGGTTTTTTAGTTTTACTATTTCTAACTTTGTGTGAGGGTCCCACACAATGATCGCGTACTCCAAAGAGGGTCTCACCATGGCTTTTTAAGCCTTGTTTCTCAGTTCAACTGTTGATCTCCCTCATTTATGTTTGATAAGCCTAGTTTGACGAGCTGAAGAGCACACGTTATGAGTATGCGCTGTCCCCCTAAGTACCTGTCGAGTTGAACTTCGAGTAAATCGGCCGATAGTTGAAAAAGGATATACCATCGGTTTATTTGAGTATATGAATTGTACGGGCGCTCCTCCGCTCTCACGGAAGCGAGCACTGCTGCAACGAAGCCTTGTGAATTATTAGCAAACAGTGCGAAATCAATTGAGCATAATGCCGGAGGACAACTGTTGGCATCTTATCAGGGCAAACTGCTTTTTAGCGTCAAGCATAAGCAGCAAGTTAAATGTAGCTTCCTGGCGCACAATGAGATCAGACATAGGAGACAACGCCTTTCTGGCGCAGTAACAGAGCTATTATTTTTCAAGGCGTGTACGGATCAAGACATTTGTTTACATTCGTCTGCGACTGCTTTAGCTTCTTAAACTGATGAGCAATCATCCAATAATAAATAACACTGAATTTATTGCTGATTAAGTACTTCCAAGTATTTCCTGATGCGTCTTATAGGAAATTGCCTAAAGGGACGATGAAGAAAGTATTCCTACCCCCCCTTGGGTTTTTAAAGGTTTTATTCAAAAAATATGAAAGTACTATTATTCTGAACATGGTGCCTTCAATCATATGATCAAGGTGTATTCTTGGATCTCTTGTTCCTCTGCAGACAGCGGCGGTGTGATCACTCTACCCGTGGAACCAGACAAATCCCAAGCCATTTGCATCTCCGAAGAAGATGTCGAAAGACTGGCTCATATTGGCACGCAGGTAAATATGACCAGCGGATCACATCATACACATATATCTCTCCGCTGCACAGCTTAAGATTAAATATAGGCTGCAAAACGCAATACTGAAATAATCTCTCGTTGTTTGTTTAATAGACCGCTTCTATGCATGATGCAGCAGGAAAACTCGACCGCATTGCATTTTCTTTATTATTTCTCGTCCTCAGCTACTGCTTTTCTTCTTCAACTGCCATCATCTGAGAGGTTCAGGTGCTGAGTTGTTGCTGGCTGCAGGCGGAGTTAGGCTAGCCATTGCCGGTTTTGCTGGCAATTGCTTCACCGTAACACCATCTAAATATCACTTAGTTCCCCAAGTCAAGCAAATCCCCACCATCGAACGTTATAGTTAATAATCAAGGCTACTCTAACCATCTCATGTCCATATTCGTATCCTTTAGTAATACTAATAGAAGGCGCGAAATATTTCTACAAGACCGGTTCTCAAGCGTGTACAAATGTCCTGAAGTGAACTATAGGGAACTCCGATTTTCTAAAGGGAAACGAACAACACTCTTCATTCCACACTACACCCTGGAAAGCACATAAATATAAGTCCCGATATCCCCGCAAACAGCACATATGCATCAAAGCGGAGACGTTGCCATAACTGTCTTGTACATCCAAGCAAGGGTACAAGCAGAGCCCGTAAAAATGCGGTGCCGTAAAGTGACTTAGGATCTCTCTAAACATTTGGTCACGCACAGCTTGTAGGACGAACTGCAAAAGCAATTGAAATGCCTCTGAACTGCTTCTGTTAAGAGCATTTTGATGTCCTGAGGAACTCTTGATGGATGCATCCTCAGAATTCTTTACTGGCTAAGATGTCCGTCATCTACTTCCCTATGACACCTATCTTTCGGACACCAAATGGAAATGTATAGAAAATTCTCTTTTGTGCAAAGTACGCACCAAGCGCAAACATCATCATCATCATCATCATCAGCCTGATTATACCCACTGCAGGGCGAAGGCCTCTCCCATATTTCTCCACTTAACCCGGTTCTGTGCTAGCTGCATCCACTTGACCCCTGCGAACTTCTTAATCTCATCCGCCCACCTAACTTTCTGCCGCCCCCTGCTACGCTTTCCCTCCCTTGGAATCCAGTTTGTTACCCTCAGCGACCATCGGTTATCCTCTCTTCGCACTACATGTCCTGCCCATGTCCATTTTTTTTTCTTCTTAATTTCTACTATAATGTCGGTAACTTGAGTTATTTCTCTGACCCACTCTGCACGCTTTCTATCTCTTAATGTTACCCCTACCATTTTTCGTTCCATAGCCCTCTGGGTTGTCCTCAACTTAAGTAGAACTCTCGTGGTTAGCCTCCACGTTTCAGCCCCATAGGTGAGTACAGGCAAGTTGCAACTGTTGTATACTTTCCTCTTGAGCGATACCGGTAAGCTGCTAGTGATAATCTGCGAGTGCTTGCCAAATGCGCTCCATCCCCATCTTATTCTTCTTGTTATTTCCTTTTCATGACACGGATCTGCGGTTACTACCTGTCCTAAGTAGACATATTCGCCTACTACTTCCAGTATTTCGCTACCTAATGTAAACTGCTGTTCCTTCCCGAGGGTGTTGAACATTACCTTAGTCTTCTGCAAGCGCAAACAGGTGAATGATAAACAGCAATAGAAAGCCCGCGTTCTGACTTTCGAAGGGCGGATTGAGAATTCGTCAGGACCAAAGCCGCCAAAATGACAACGCTTTCGGCCGTTGTGGAGGACGCGACTTAAGTAAAGCGTACAGACCATGAAATATTCAAATACAAAATGTGAGAAGCCGCTCCACTAGCTTCTCTGATCTTTTCGAGAGAACCATGGATGAAAACTTTATGATGAGATGGAGGGCACAATCTGTCTGCAAATGCTCCAGTTGAAGCGAGCGCGTTTACACCAGAGAATAACAGCGTTTAGAGCGCACTGAGGTATAATGACCATATAGATCCAAGACTTGGAAGTGACCAGAGAAGATTCAAATGCTTGCTTTGTCTTCGATCATTAAGGCCTATGGAACGGAGGGTATACAATTCGAAGAAGGCTTGAAACTCAGTTCACTTGCTTAGCCGTTGGAGAATGGCTGGCCCGGCTACCAACTATCCGAGACGGCCAAGTTGCATTATTAGTCTATAAAGCAGTAAGCCCAAGAGATTTTATAGTGCCTGATGAAGCACAGCATTGTTCGCTCCCGCCTGAGTAGCGTCAGTGGCTCTTCTCAAACCCTTTCTGCGGAAAATATCGAGACCTTCTTGTGTGTTACTAAGGGGAAAATTAATTGACTCATAATTCGACTAATCCCCAACGCATTTTGAAGCCTGTCCATTGACGGAGGGTGGGTTTCCCATTGCTCTCTTGCAATTCAATGGATCACGTTGAAGCTCGAAGATAGAGATGGAAGAATTGAGTCAGTAGATTGTCGGCACTGTATGTTGGAGTCAATAATGACACCCAAAAAACGCATATGAATAAATGTTCGTATGCAATAGGGGCCAAGGTCTATCTTCTATCTCGCATAACGTCTTTATAAACACGGAAACCGGAGGAAGCCGTATTTTTTCCCTGAAAGAGACAAACCTAAGCCTTGAAGACAATGCTGTAACGATCGTAGTGCCTTTCAAGCTATCGAGGCATAGCGATTGGGTCAGTAGCCAGCAAATCATATACCTCGCGAAAGAACCATTTCGGCGCATATAGCACTTCCTAACATAACTCGAATCGCACAATCAACGACCTGTCAATAATCTTACAGATGGCCCTCTACACCTGTTCCTTGCAAATTGTGCTCCGGAAAACGCTATCGTACAGCTTTTGCGATTTCAATAAAAATAACTAGTGTGGAGAGCCCGAAAGCCCTATAAAGTCCAATGTGGCTTACCCAATCCAAGCTGTTATCTTGCGCACTTAAGCCTCGACGGAATGCAGTCATACATGTTGGCAACGCTTACTCTCCTCGAGCCACCACGATAAACGTTCACTTGCCAGCTTCTCCTTCAGCTTAGGCTCACAGGATGTCAGTGACAGAGCACAATACGATACCAGATTCGTCATGTCTTAAAGGTAAGCGGAAACGTTTTTAGCAAAAAATGAGTTATGTGAGGCATTTTACAGGTTTTTGTCCTCTGAAGACTATAATACTTAAAAATGACAGAAATGAGCGCAAATGGCAGTGTTTACAAGAAAACGAGCACCAGCGGCACCGCCCTCCAAGCTCACGCCGCAGTTGTCTGTAATTGGCCCGGACCATCATGACGTCATGCTCGGTATGCCAGGCCGCCGCCGGCGGTGTTGCTGCGTGCGCGGTGCTTGAGAGGACTACAGAGCTAGATTCAAAATGCTATTATTTATTCTAAAAATGTGAAACACCTTGAACACTTGCCGTACACGTTCGAGCAACCAGCAAAAAAACAAAACAAAAAAAAAACGAAGCCACGAAATACACTGTCGAGTACGTCGACAGCGAAAGCAAAGTCAGCACAATTGCGCGAGTCGAAAAGCGCAATAGCTAGCCCGCTTTAACAACTGCCCTTTACAAAGTAAAGCTCGTTTCAGTAGCAACAAATTGATTAGTCATTGTAGATGATGCAATCATAGTCGTCAGCGCGTTTATACAACCTTCGTGTATCGCCGAACGGCGGAATGCTGCTGCTGCTGCTGCTGCTGCTGCTGCTGCTGCTGCTGCTGCTGCTGCTGTTGCTGTTGTTGTTGTTGTTGTTGTTGTTGTTGTTGTTGTTGTTGTTGTTGTTGTTGTTGTTGTTGTTGTTGTCTTTGCAGTTAATTTGCGCCGTGCGCTGTTCAACGCAATGCCGAAAATGGTCTGGTTTCCGCCGCATCAGGAAATCAAACATGTTCGCAGCACCTGCACCGCCGGATAAAGCGATCTTACCGGAACGGTGCCGGCAGCGAACGCTCTGGACGGGCGCTCTGGACGAGCGGACTTCCTGGTCGTCGTTAGGCCTATATATTGTTTCGCATCGGCGGCACAGCAAGCGACGCTTTGAAATTGAGCAGCGCTGTAGTAAACGGGCTACTCGTAGAACTGCCTGCTACAAATAACTTTGCCTCACAATGACATGATGACATTGTTTATCAGGGCGCCACCTTAGAAGATGAGCTAATGTATACATACAAGAAGGTCGGATGAGCCGCGACGGTACCCGCGACTCCTGCTACACAGCTGTGAAGTGAAACGTACTTGTGTCACAGTTATCCTACCAGCATCTCAGTACTGGTCAGCAAGCCTCAATAAGGGTTAATTTTCGACATTCCGTTATCCCTCTGCTTACTTTTTTTAAGACAGCAATAAATTTTAGCACGCTTGCTTGACGCTAGAGCAAGGGATCCACGGACAGCATGCGGAAGGCGCGACCGGAGCGGCATGTGGAGGTAATGGTGCGTTCGGACGATGCTTGAGCGCGCTGTTGCCGCTCGAGCAGCACGGCGCTCCAGACACTGCGTTATAAATGACTATTGAAATGCAGCTTCGTTCTACCAATCATGCATTTGGTTTGCTGTACCTAATGGGTAATTGTTGACGCAGCCGAAAACAGCGGTGGGCTGTGTAACAATAGTGAGCCGCGAATCGCGTTTTAAGTTCGGTATCCTCGGGTAAGCGCAACGACGTTGAAGCCAGCCGTGCAACAACCCTATTAACATAATTAACATAATTAGGAGCGGGAAGAATGACAGAACAGCACCGGGCTTCAGTTGCGCTCATCTAATTGGAATGCCAAGTGGCCGCAATCGCTGCCAAGATTCGATTATAGTTATCGGGACAAAAATCATCAGTGCAAAACAAGATTGATTCCAAAAGCAATATTTTTTTTTGCGTTTCATGACAGAGGCCCACAGCTCGGAAAGTGTCTTATTCTTTGGGAGACTATAAAGGATCATGCCGCCTGGTCCACTGATGTTCGCCCAACGAAGCCGTGCTGATAGCCACCAGTTGCTTCACCCACTCACAAGAATGCTTGTTTTTTAATGACACGAGGGAAATATTGTTGGAACATCGAACGACTTTTATTTTGCAACTGAGCAAAAGAGGCTCACTAGCCTGAGGGCGTCGAAGCGAACGGCGCGCCACTCCTCTATAGCTGCTTATCTGCTGGTTGACTTCATTGAATCTTTGAACACGCGGAACCTTCAGAACAGAGCGGTAGAAGTGGAGAAAACAAATGGAACGAGTAGCAGATTTCGCTGATCCGTCGATCACCAAAGAGCGGGATGAAGCGAAGCAAGCGTGGAATACGCGCGGTCGCCATTCCATGATTGACATCACATCCGCCTGTCCCCAGTTTCGGCGCCCCGCCCCCGGTGCTCCCGGCAGCGACGAGGGCGTGACCGCGGCGGGTTTTTAACAAGCGATGTTTGTTTTTCTTATCGAAAGAATTCAAAAACAATTGACCCACATGATTAACAAAACCTCTTTATTCCACGCACCGGGTTTCATGCAATTTAAAAACCATTTCAGCTTCCTATTATTAAGCTTCAGCACTGGCACAATAGACTTCACCTTACATGACGGAGAAACATCACCATGTCTGCCAAAGTTGGTTCAGGCAGTCTAAAATTGTCTTCCTCTGTCATCCTTTCCAGCGGCCTGAGATTATGTACGGTCACTGTTATTAAGCTTTACACATTTTTTCATATTAAGCGCTATAAGTACTTTAATCCACCTCCGTATATAAATTATGCTGTCACGGGTGACAAAACAGGAGATAACATTTGCTGCCAACAGCCCTTTTACTATTATTTACGAACCATAGCCTTGAGCACACTCCCAAGTGCACACTCTGAATGTTCTACGAGCTTATTTGCTACCAACTAGCCATGTCCGAGGCCTTGTTCTATTCACTCGACAAAGTGAAATTTCGTTTTCTAAGTTCTTGCTTACTTTGATTCAACTCCCGGCGACTCAGCGGCCACGATGTCCAGTTGCGGAGGTTAATAAAACAGCGTCGATCCGTTTGCATGCACGACGCATTTCTTCAGGGTTGATACGTGAAAACACCCACAAACTATTGTTTGCGCGCATAACGCCATACATCAGTTTTTATTGCGAAAGCAATACTACTCTAGGTTTCGAGCCTTCAGCGTAGCGCGGCGGTAGCCATGTACGTCTTACCCACGTGACACTGTGACGTCACACCCCACGTGACACTAGGATGAGAGCTAGGCTACCAACTCAAGCGGTCAGTGTGGCGCAGCGGCAACCACGTCTTACCTACGTGACGCTGTGACGTCACACTCCATGTGACACAAAAGCAAGAGATGGGCTCCAAACTTAAGCGGTCGGCGTGGCGCGGTCGGAGCCGCGGCTCAGTTGGCAGGAGCAGCCAACTTGGGTCTCTCGTTTCACATGGGACGGTTATGTTAGAATCAGCCTGCTAGGACCCTGGCATTCACGTTACCCCTATAGGCCACTAAGGCACTTTCATATGGCTTGGTTATAGGGGGGCTTTATATGTGGGCTGAGGACGAAGAGAGAAGGAGAAGAACGCTCGGTCACCCGCAGCTAATGCTTTGGCTCAATATTTGGTTCAGCAGCATTGAAATCCAGTAATTTTTATTTATTTATTTTGCAGCGCCGTATTGGCTTCGTTTCTAGCTTCTATTTGGCAGCTCGTCAAATATGAAAGGATGACTGCGTTTCCGCTCAGTTCAGCGGGGGATTGAACTGTTTGTTCTCAAATTATGTCGGCGCGTTCCAAGAGAAAATGGATCTTACATTTCGAACAACAAAGACTATGCAAAAATGTTACTTTTTATTCAAGTAGTAAAACATTTGTTCTCATTAATAGAAGTTGCTTCTTTTAATAGGCAGCGCAGTAATAAACTGGATGGTTAAAACACGTACTTATATACCTTATAGCAGCCCCTATAGACATATCACCGAAAAAATAAACGATAAATTTATGTTCTGATTCTTATTTTTGCTTCTTCAATAGATCGAAAAGACTTACACCACACCTCAAGACATGGAATGGGCGATAAGTAAAGGAAATATCTTTATGCTTCAGGTAAGTTCTACATGGTTATTTGGCATTTAATAATATTAGGTACCTGAAGATTTTAAAATTGTCGTCTCTTAGAATCCGCGAACGAGCCAAGGGCTCCGAAACGTGTCCGTCATTCGTGAAGGGCATGGTACTTGGCCTTCGAGATATTTTTCCACTGGTCATATTACCCTTCTGTTAGTTAAAAACAAACGAGGGGACTTGCAGATTGTAAAGGTTTTATTAAGCTCAGCAGCAAAGATTCATAAAACCATCGAACAAGAGGAATGGCTTAAAAGTCGACAAGGGGTATAGTCATGTCCATTTTAAAATAAACTGCAACGCTGACATTCTCGTGACCAGGACGTAAATAGGTGGGCTATAGACGTGCAGCTAGAAACGTGGCGGAGAACTGTAGCTACTCGTGAGAGGTGCTCCAAATAAATAGCTGAAGCAGTGGTCAAGTGGACGTAGCCTGTACGCGGCGTGGGAAGAACGTGAAATCACTATGTAGCAAACAAAAATGATGTCAGTCACCTACGGTCACAACTTCCATCGAATACTACTGATTGCATGCACGCTGAGAAAACTGTACTGAGAAAGACTTCTTTTACACTTAATTCACACTTCACCAAACGTTCTATACTGCAGTGTCGACCGGTAACGACCATCTTCAGAGAGTCTGACTGCGAGATGATCCATGAATTTAACCACGGCCTGAAATCCGGAAAAGAAATTCTGAGCAAGGCGAATGTGGCGTGAGGATTCTTTATTTACGTTTCCCCACTTATGCCGCTTTTGGGCTTTATTAAATGGGCTAGACATATTTATTTTCGAGCCGTCGCTAAATATTCCTTCCAGTTTTTTTAGTCTACATTTTACTCTGCAGTGTATTTTTACTTATATCATTTGCCTGTCTGATATAAGGACCGATCATTCAATCGTGTTCTGGCGTCTTACCATTTCAAAGCATACCTTTACACCGTTTATTGGACGCAATTTGTTCTTTTTTGTACATTGGTGTATAATTTCAGGCATGCAAGCAGGTAAAACGCTAACAACAATCCTCTTCCACAATGTACAACGTTACGACTCAGCGCGTAGATATAAAGATGCTAAACTGACTTACGCCCGTCACACCGCGTTCACCAAAAAAGCATGCTATTTATTTTGCAGTTGGGCGTGCCTGTTTTATGGAGGCTTCTAACTCAGTTTTCGTATTTTTTTCACCTTATATTTATGTACTAAATGAATCCAGTATATTAAGAACTCAATTTAAGAGCATACTTGCCTGAAACAGTTTCCTCCCTTGTAGTGAAGTACTTCCAGGGGCAACATCGCCTCTAAGTTTGTCTGTGCTGCTGGTCGCCTTCGACGCATATTGTCGGGTACGTGCACTCACTCTACAAAAATATTGTTGTACTCTCTCAGCAGGTCATTATAATTACTATGCTCTTGGATCCCGTGAAATTCAGGGACGTTTCGTTTTTCTCTCCGGTTAGTGATTGCAGCGTAATGAAAGTCTAGTAGGCCTTCAGACCTCTTTGGTGCTGCAGTGTGCTCAGCTTGAAGAAAAAACTCGAGATTGAGGCACAGCAAAGAGTGTGATGCCTCCGTCCTCTTTTCTTCTGTAAAACGCTAATCGCGTTACATTCCCCCCAATAGGCCTGATCTTGGCAATTGTACAAGTTTTAACTTCCACCCCTATTTTTTTGCGTTCCTGGCTGCGTTCGGTTTACTTTTTATTGCGAACAAATCGGTCGCAGAAAACAGGGAGAAACTGCGCTTGTTTATATGTTTGCTGCACGCTTTTTGGTCACTGTGTAATAATAACTGTCCCAGAACTACACTTTACTTACTTTTTTTCCTACGCTATCGTAACAAATGATAACTTAGCACTTCGCAATAGGTGTCTAGTTTGAAAACCATAATAATTGGAATAGAGGTATATTTATCATTCGATAAATAAGGATGTCTTTTGGCGATGTTTATTACTTCGGCGCGTAAAAGGACATTTTATGATAGATGAAGGGCATGGTCAAATAAATGAGAACAATTTTAGCTGATGTAATGAAGTCCAAGAGTGAACATTTATGCGCGGTCCCTGCGTCCAAGCGGCATATGACGACCGATCTTGGGAGGAGAGACCCGATTACGATATCGTGTTACCTCTGTTACGGAGGCCTTTACACCCAGCGGCTCTAACAGGTAAGAGCACCTGTCGGACACCCATCCCAGGTGCCCAGAAGGCGCTGTTATCTGCTGGAAGCTAGCAAATTCACACAGAGGTTCTTTTCTGGCTGCAGGTTTGAACACTGCACTCGAGCAAATCATTATTTTTAATCTAACCCGCTTACTTCTCGCTTCTTTTCTAAACCAGGAAATAAGCAGGAAGCCAGTGCTCGCATACAACCCGGACCCAACTCAATACATACCCTTAGAGATACGACTACACCGGTACAGCTACTTCCTCTGGATCTCTGGTGTAAGTGTCAGCAATATAAACATAATCGTTTGCATTAAAACTCAATAGACTGTTTGCCAAAGCCTTCGCGGCGAGCATCTTTAGTAAATAGATCTTGATTTCAAAGAGCAAGTTGGAAGGTTGTCATACCCAGACTACTTCTCATGAAAGGATGTAATGGTATCACTGATATAGAAGAAGATAATGTTTTTGTTTTTTTTTTAGTTTTGTGGACGGGGTAAATAGTGTTCTTCGCATAAAAAACGGGAAGCCTTAAGATTATATCTGATTTATTTATTGGTGCAGGTTTCCAATAACATAATTTTATATAGTATTGAGGAAAGCGGTATTAAATTGATAAGCATAAAAGTGGTTTATCAATGTGCGTTTGCGTCCGTCCTTCGGTTGATGTGTTTTAGATGCGTGATCAGTCCTCTAAAGTACCGTCTTGCCAAAACTAACCAGGCTGCAGGATCTGCTTCTCAGCCATTTGGTAGCAGACTCTTACCACTTCTGAAGTTTTAAATATTTGCAATGCAAAGTTGAGCACCTGTCCTCACTTCTCAGCTAGCTGTGATAAAGTGGAAATTCTTATTGGCTTTATATAAAAGTGAGAAGCAAAACATGCAGCCTGGTTACTTTGGCTGGCAAAGACGGTTTATGCACGGTATCGTACAAGAGAGGGGGTGGGGGGGGGGGGGGGCAAAGACTAGGCCAAATCCATTTTGGCCTATTATGGACAGCTGGAGTTTCATATTTTAACTGGACGGCAATCTGAACAACTTGAAGCAATGACTATGTGTGTAGTGATTCAATGGCCGCCGGCCCCAGCGCAAGTGCTCCGCCCACGCCACTGCCCGACTTATATATCCTATAAAATTTAACTTCTGAATGGTGGAAACTATCCAAAGTTATTTGTTGTTGATACGGCGAGATGTTGAATAGTATATGAGGCGCGTGCATAGGCACCGCCGCGGGATGATTACGATGTTATGTACAAATGAAAGAAGATCCGTAGAAAGCTCACACAAACTGCCCGGGGGATCGGAATCGGCCAGCTTGGCCGCTCGTACGGAACTGATGCTCCGCGGCGCATAAACGACTTCAAACGAGAAACATGGACAATTCAGTACAATGGTGGTGTCCATCGGCTGGGTGATAAATATTTGTGTCTGTAGTTTTTTTGTAACGATATTTATTGCCTGAGGGCATCAGTTTAGTATGAGATGAAAAATGAAGATATGGTTAAAGGAATGGAAAAAGGTTGGCTGATATAATGAAATCCAGCAATGGGCGATAATGAAGTCTCTGCGTCCAGGCGATATACGATGTAGGATTGGTTGCTGGTTGGCCAGCTATCGTCAGTTGCCGGATTCTTGTTGGTTTCAGTCCTGGGCAGTCCCACAGCAGGTGATGAATTGTCGGCTTCAACATTTTTGTGTTTACTTATCGGACACCCTGGCCGGGGGCATAAGTGTCGGAAGTGAGACCACGTCCGAGTGACAGCGCTAGTGTGACAGCAACCCCGACCCAGATCTTCCTAAGCGCAACATCTTCTGCACGGGTAAATTCTTGGGAGAGGGTTGCCGCACACGGAGGAATGAGAGCACGTGTGCGGCGCTGGACAAAGGGAGAGTAGCGTCCTTCACATCAGAGTCGTAGCACTGATGATTCTTGAGTCACGATGTAGGTCGCTAAATCTGCGTGACTTTGGGAAGGCAGAAAGTCCCTTTGAACTCACTCAATACGATCTGACTGTGGGATGCATGCCGCAAGCTGGTGGATGTCTTGACATTATTTTGGTGAACGACTTACATGTCGGAGCAACTGTACGGCTTCAAGTGCATCAGTACTGATGACAACGTGGGCAGCAGGGAGCATAGTTGTGGTGGCCACGGAGCAGTGCCTCCTGGACTGCTAAGAGCTCAGCGCAGAACGATATAGGATGTAGGTGAACTGTAGTTCACTGAAGAAGCTTGGTGGATGTCCCTGTAGGGATTAAGGTAGTGGTGGTGAAATTTGTCATTAAGGCTAGGGGTGCATAGTGTTGTGTAAAGTGGTACTTCATCATCAGGATGGAAAAAGATCATACGATGAATAGAATCATAGCTCTCTTGCGGTCTTTCAGGCAGGTTTCAGTGTTGAGTTGAGTAATGTGACGGCATCTGGCCACACGTGATACGAACTGGGCAGGTACTTATGTGGAGGAATACTCTGGCGTCGAGAAGAAAAAAATGTTGAGATTGTGGTAGGAGGGTGGCCATAAACGAGAAAAAAACAGAGTAACTGATAGTCCGCTGTACTGCTCTATTAGAGGCAAATGTGACAAACGGTGGAATACTGTCCAGTTTCGATGATCTGGTGTGACATACATGAAGATCATACTCGATAAGGCGCAATGAAGCGCTCAGTCAGAACGTTGGTCTGGGCATGATACCTTCAGGTTCTCTTATGGAGAGGGGATGATGCGTGGAGAATTTCTGCAATGACTGACGATAAGATGGCTGTGGAGCACCATGTCACAATACAATACATTCTAAAAAGAAATTTGCAACCTCTTCAGCCGAGCCAGTGGGACCGGGGGCTGTCTCGGCATGCCCATAAGGTGGTCAACACCGGTGATCATACATTGCTTCTCAAATCAAATATAGGCAGAGGACCGCATAAGTCAATGCCGAATATTTAGAACTGCATGGCGGGACAGGAGAAGGGTTGTATGAAGCCAGCGGGTGAAGTCGGCCGTTTGCGACGTTGACACAGGGGACTGTAAGCGATGTATTTAGCTACGCTGGAGGATAGGCCAGGCGAAACGAAACGTCTTTTCACGCGGAAGTGGGTATTAGGAAAACGAGGATGACTGGCAGCAGCGTCATCGGCGAGAGCTGCTAGAATATGTGGGAAAATCGCAAGTGGCATGACTAGGATTCATCGGGTTATGAGAGCAGCGCCGTAGTGCTGTAGGATGCTATCCTCAAGATTGAAGTGGCGTAGCTGTCAGGGGAGCCTAGCATTGGGATGGTTCGAAGCGTCGATAAGGTGGTCGATGATGGGACGATAGTAGGAGTCGGTTAGTTACTGCGATCGGAGAGCGTGTTTGTTGTCAGAGTGGTGAAAAGAAACTGCTGTGATATGCGCTGGAGAAAGGGTCAGCTCTGTTCAAAGAAGTAAATTCATTGCGTAGAAAAAAAGCAGTCTGATTCTGGAAGTGGGCAGCGAGTAAGCGTATCGGCGTCTTGCTGGAGTCGAAATGGTGCTGAAATGGTGCTCTTGTAGGCTTAGAATTCAGTGGCCAAGTAGGCCTGTGAAATGTTTCATCTTAGACAACCAGCATAGAGCATGATAATCGGTCACAAATGTGAAGTGGCGACCGCGTAGGTAAGGGCGCATTTTTTGACCGCCCAGACGACGGCAAAACTTCCTGCTCCGTAATAGTGTATTTTTCTCAGCTGGAGTCATGGTTCGGCTGGCGAACGCAATAACTTTCTCACGCGATTTTGCGTCACGCTGGAGACGTAAACAGCGCCGAGACCTCGACCAATAACATCAGTTTGAAGGATGGTGGGGCGGTGTCACTGAAGTGGCCAAGAATAGAGGCCCATGTTAGGGTGAGATTCAGGTCGTTAAAAACAGTGCCGCAGTGGTCATCCCACAAAAAATGGCTGCGCGCGTTCAGTACTTCATAAAGTGGGGTACCAATAGTTGCAAAATGCTAATAAATCACCTGAAATAGGACGCCAAGCCGAGAAACCTTCGCTAACCTGCACTCCGCTTAGAAAAAGCGAAGCTCAGGATAGCGATTATTTTTGCAGGGACTGGATCAATGCCTAACTATATCTCAATATTTTCAATTCTTCCTACGCGAAGTGGCATCTCTTGGTGTTGAGCTGAAGTCTCGTTGAAACGAGGTACGTGGCAATTTCATGCGCGTGAGATGATCTTTAATAGTTGATGAAAAGATAACAATGCCGCCCAAGTAACATAAACAGGTTCTCTATTTTAGACCATTTTAGTACAGTATCCCGTTTAGTCTTTCAAATGTTGCTGGTGCGTTAAAATGGCCTAAGGGCATAAAATTAAATTCGTAAAGTCCATAGGGGGATGCGAAAGCGGTATTTTCTTTGTAGTTCGCGTGTATAGGTATTTCCGATAGATTGAGCGTAAGTGCAAGGTCGATTAATATTCGGTGCCTTGGGGAGTGTCAAGGGTGTCAAAAAACCGTGGCATCGGGTAGACATCATTACAGGTAAATTTGTTGAGCGCACAGTAATCAACACAAAATCATACCGACCAGTCTTTGACACTGCTGGGGAGGACAATGGGCTTTTTGAGGACGAATAATATTGCGATTTAGCATATTGTTACCAACACACGTAGCAAGCAGCGGAAAAACCAAGCTGGCCCTTTTTAATGAAGCGAAGCTCGAGAGAGAGACGAGGACGAGGCTCAGCCGCGTGCCAAGGCATTCGGCCACTTGGTGGCGCCATAAGATGGACAGCGGTGTGGCTTTGCCCCCCAAGGAGCATCGACCCGATGCCGCAAGCGCAGGGGAAGAATAGAAAAGCGAGGCAAGTTATACGGGAGAATCGCTGGCTCTGGTTTGGACCCTAAAACGGTTTACCGATTGTAATATGCCTTCATTCAGGCGACGTGAGCTATTTCTGACTTCGGGTACCGAAAGGAGAGGACAGTTCCTTGAGGTAGCATCTCGTCGTTCACCACGCTGTGGCGGCAGAGCACCTCGTAGGGTCAGAAGTAATGCCGCAGAAGCTTTTCAGAGCGCCATCGCAGCCGTATTGGGCTCCATACCCAGACTTGGTCGCCGTGCGTCTAAGTCACCTCTCGGTGTCGCAGGTTGTAGCGCTGAGCGTCATGTACTTGTTGGTGCCGAATTCTCTGTCGGGCAAGTTGGTGTGCAACTTCTGCATCACGAATAAATTTTGTCAACCCCAACGACAGTGAAGGGAGCAGAATCCGGAAGAAGCAACGCATCCAGCATATTCAATGGTTCGCGTCCATGGACCAAATGAAATGGAGTGAAGCGTGTAGTTTTCTGGAGCGCAGTGTTGTATGCGAACGTGATGTACGGCAGAATTCGGTACCAGTTCCCATGATCGCCGTCTATATACATAGAAATCATATCGGCAATTTTCTTGTTAAGCCGCTCAGTCAGTCCATTAGTTTGAGGATGATAGCCTGTCTTGCGGCGGGTGGTGCCACTGAGTTGAAGGACCTCGCTCGTAAGTGCTGATGTAAACAAGGTTCCCCTGTCAGTTAACACTACAGTTGGGGCACCGTGATGGAGAACAATGTTGTGAATGAAGAAATTCGCAACTTCTGCGGTACCACTGGGAATGGCCTTGGTCTCACAGTAGCGGCTGAGCTAGAGTGGCAACCGATGTATATCTGTTACCCATGGAGGCCTTCGGGAATGGGCTCAGTAAGTCCATGCCGACCTATTGAAATGAGAATTTCGGGGGATCGATAGGTTGCAGGAGCCCAGCTGGTTTAATGGGCGGTGTCTTCTGTCACTGGCACTCGCGGCAGGTACGGACGTAGAGGTGCACAACGGCAGCTAGCCTGGGCCAGTAGTACGTTCGGCGTATCCGTGCCAATGTACGAAAAAAACCGAGATGGCCGGAAGAAAGGTCGTCGTGGCACAACGAAGAACTTCGACATAAAGCGTTGTGGGTACTACAAGCAGATTAGCAGTTTCTGTCGGACTGCAGTTCTTATAGAGCACACCATCGCGCAAGCAAAATGACGACAGTCCGCGCCTGAAGAGCTGAGGAGGAGATGGCACGGTTCCTTCGAAGTATTCGCTGAGGGGCAAACCTTCAGAGTCAGCCCGCTGCTTTCGGGCTAATGTGGACGTCCTGATAATATCGAAGAAAGCGGAATTGTTGCCGGAGTCGTCCGTGTGGCAGGGAGTAGGGCGCGGGACAGACAGCCACCATCACTGTGTTTCTTGCCGGACTTGTGAATGATAGTATACGTCAAATTCGTGCAACCGAAGGCTCCATCGAGCAAGCCGACCCAATGGATCTTTCAGGTTTGCCAGCCAACACAGTGAGTGATGGTCGCTCACGACACGAAACGGCCGACCGTACAAGTACGGACGACATTTCATGACTGCCCACACAACAGCGAGGCACTCCTTTTCCGTATTTGAATAATTAACTTCGGAACGGGACAAAGTGCGACTGGTGTAAGCAATGGCGCGTTCTGCACCGTCTTGCTGCTAAACAAGAACCGCATCAAGGCCAATATTACTGGCATCCATGTGCAGTTCCGTGTCGGCCTTTTCGTAGAAATGGCCAAGTACAGGCGTGCATTGGAGACGAAACTTGAGTTCCGTGAAGACTTTTTCCTGGTCCGGGCCCCAAAAGAACGGCTCGGCGTCTTCTGTCAGGCGGGTCAGAGGCTCAGCGATCTTAGAGAAATTATGAACAAAGCGACGATAGTACGCGCAGAGGCCGAGAAATGGACACAAGCTTCGTTTATCAGCTGGTTTGGGGAATGAAGCGAGAGCGGCCGTCTTTTCTGGGTTTCGGCTAACACCTCGAGCGCTGACAATGTGGCCGAGAAATTTCAGTTTATTGAAAGCGAAGTGTCATTTTTCGGGTTTTAGAGAAAGACCGGCAGATCGTATAGCTTTGAAACAGCGCGCAAACGTTTCAGGTGGTCGTGAAACGTGTCCGAGAAAATCACAACGTCATAGATATGCGAGGCATGACTGCCACTTCAGGCCAGAGAGTACGGTGTCCATCATTCGTTGAAATGTGGCAGGAGCTAAGTACAGGCCAAAAGGGAGCCCTTCAAACTTATAAAAACCGCCTGGCGTAATAAAAGCGGTCTTTTCACGGTCTCGTTCGTCAACCTCTATTTGCCAATATCCACTGCGGAGGTCAAGTGACGAAAAGTAAGTGGCATGGCGAAGGCGATCGAGGGAGTCGTCTATGCGCGGTAGGGTGTACACATCCTTTTTCGTTACGTTGAGGCGTCTGTAATAACGCAGAACCTCAAGGGTTCATCCTTATTCGCGACAGGCGAAGCCCAGGGGCTCGTCGACGGTTGGATAACGTCGTCCTGGAGGATTTTTGTGACTTGGCGGCGGATGGCGTCACGTTCTTTTGAAAAGGCCCGGTAAGGACGCTGACATAGGGGACGTTGGTTGTCGCTCACTATAATTCGGTGCTTCGTTAGTGGCATCTATCGGACCTTAGAGATTGATGCAAAACAATCGCGGAACGAATTGACAAGATTATATATGCAGCGTTTCTGACTGGGGAAGAGGTGCGGGTTCACATCGGTCTGAATGGCTGTAGACGTCGCATTGTCGAGGTCTGACTGGTTGGATAAAGCATATTGGCCTGTACATTCTCCAAGTTCTTCAAAATAAGCGACCGTCATGTTCGCCGTCCAATGTTGGGGTTTACACGTCAAGTTTGTCACTAGCACTTCGGCTTGCCCACGGACAAGTTCGACAAGGCACCGAACTACACAAACTAGTCAAGTGAGAACCAGTGACATGTTAGCTTCAGCAATGCCACGCGTGCCGGTGCTGTGATCACATTCGACTGTAATGAACTTGCTCGCACGGGGAGGGATCGTTATGTGGTCATCACAGACGCGCAACATCGTTTTCCGGAAATCCGTGTTGCTATCAACGGCTCGCTTGGTCTATAACAGCCCCATACTCTTGAAGAAAAACGATGCTGAGAACCAGATCGTTGTAGCCCTCTTGTAATACGGCCAATGTGCCAGTGAAAGTAAAACCGCAGACCTCTATGCGGCAAGTGCACATGCCAATCGGTGTCATCACATGGCCACCGGTGGTGCGCATCACTGGCCCAGACCAAGGCGTCAGAACCTTACGGAGTGCCGTGGCTAGCTGGCTGCTCATGACGGAAAATTCGATGCCGGTATCTACAAGTGCGGCCACATCACAACTGTCGGCGGTAAAATTCAATGCGTTTGGAGCCCGTCGGTAAGTTCGTTGGATCGGGTCGTCACCGCTTGGGCCGTTGCGTCAAATCGTCAGGTGAAGGCAGTTTATTTTGAAACGTAGCGGCTGCCTCACCCCCGGAAATCGCCGTGTTTAGTTTTCCCTGCGAGGGGATGTGCCTCATAATTGCCCAGAGGAGGAGTATCGACTAGGTAAAGCAAAACGCTTCGGAGATGACGACCGCGACTGCCGTTGCGGTGACGTCGGAGACATCTCGTTAGAAGCCAGATATTCCTCAATCTCCTGTGGTCTTTCACCATAGCGGGGTCGAGGCGCGTTTAGTAGAAATCCTCTAAAACCTATTCTCCGGTATGGGCGATTGGAAATATGGCAAGGCTCGCTGCAATGATAACAGAGCGGCCGTCTGTTGAGCGTGCGCCACAAGTGCGAATTGCTGATAGCGCGACGCTGGTTTTGCGGAGGCTCGACGGGGCGCAGATATCGTTGCTGCTCGACGGGGCGCAGGTAGCGAGGCGGTGCTCCGGCAACGGGGCTGCATGGATGTGGCTCGGGGGCAGGTCGACGTAGGACATCACTATATGTCATAATGCATGGATCTGGTTGTGGTGCTGGTGGTCGCTGCACCACTCGCCGGATTTGAACATGGTTGACGTCCCTGGTAGAATAATTCATTACAGGTGGAGCATCCTAGTTGAACTTAATCTGCAGCTCTTCGCGGACAATGCTCCTCACGAGCTCCCTCAATGCCTCGTTTCTGGCTGCTGGCACGGACGCGCAGTAAGGTGTGGCCGCTACGCTTACCGGACGGCCGTATTGGGTACTCCTTTCCTGCAGTGAACGTTCCATGCCGGCAGCTTTTCCCGCGAAATCTGCGACAGTTCTTGGAGGTCGTGAATGAGGCCAGTGAACAACTGTTTCTTCACCCTGCGCATAAGGTGCCGTACTTTCGTTGCCTCGGGCATGGTAAGATCGGCCTGACTGAAAACTCGCGTCATGTCCTCGACAAACATGGCCACGCTGTCATTTGACTGTTGAGACCTCGAAAGAATGGCAATCTCTGCGTTTTCTTTACGCGCCCTCGAGCTGAATGTTGTAAGCAACTGCCTGCGAAAAGCTCCCCAGTTGACAAAGGATGCCTCGTGGTTTTCAAACCACGTCTTGGCCAAGTCTTGCAACGCGAATTACACATTCAGTAGCTTCCGCTCGTCGTCCCACTGGTTGAATGCGGCCACATGGTCAAAACTGGCCAACCTGTCTTCCCTATCCCCGAATCGGTCACCATGAAACGATGGCGGTGATCGAGGTGAGATAAGGACGAATGGTGAGGCATTGCTGGAATGCTGACTTCTCTGGCTGCCCGTCGTGGATGTGATTGCTCGCAGCGGTGTGGTCAGTGGTTCGAACTCAGGTTGTAGGCCTCAGAGGTGAAGGCTCGCTTTATGGACTGGAGTGGCGTCCGCGCGTCGATTAGCAGCGTCACTGACGTCTTCGGGGGCAAAGTACATGGGATCTTATCTTGCAAAATCCACCAAATGTCACCAACACACGTAGAAAGCAGCAGAACAACCGAGCTGGCCCCTTTTAATGACGCGAAACTCGAGACAGAAACGAGGACGACGCTAGTGCCAAGACATTCGGCCACTTGGTGGCGCCAGAAGATGGACAGTGGTGTGGCAATATTATAAACATTTGCTTCGATGACTATTTTTTCCGATAGTAAAACCCGATATGGCTGTCGGCGTACGGTCAAGTTCCCTTCGGTAGAAAAACGGCGGTGTGCAACAGTGTAATTTGATGCCACTTCCCACTGGTGCGGAAGAAGCATCGAAAATGGCTTGGTAGTTGCGAAGCAATGTGAGCAATTCTGTATGTTGATTCGGCGTGAGGTTCAGAATAATTGGTTTTGAAAACCATTAGCTGGGGCTTAGCTTTAGTTAAACCCGGTAGTTTGCGTAAGCAATACTGCATTAAATCCATTAATCCATTGGCGTGGTTCATCCGTCTCTTGAGCCTGTTGTTGCTTCCTGGCTGCAGCAAGCCGACGTAGCTTCTTTTTCTGTTTATTAGACAGCCTGTCGAATGGTCGGACAAAGCGAGTGAACACGCATTTTTTATACTCAGGTTCCACCTCCTCTACACATTCCGAAACATCTAGCGAGAGTGCAGCGCCTCACCCTCAGCGGCGTCGGTGGCTCCACTCGGTAGTGTCGTTGCTGTAGCTACGGCGCGGCGTGGCTACCGACCGGGTTTACCCGACAGCTTGAAGAGGGGCACCATCTGTGGTCGCTCTTGTTGCTATGGCAGCGACGCACCATCTGCGGCTTGGCGTGGCTACCGACCGGGTTTACTCGACGGCTTGAAGAGGGGCCCCATCTGCGGTCGCTCTTGTTGCTATGACAACGACGCGCCATCTGCGGCGCGACGTGGCTACCGACCGGGTTTACCCGACGGCTTGAAGAGGGGCCCCATCTGCGGTCGCTCTAAAGGTCAAACGTGGCTACCGGCCGGGTTTACGCGATGTGATGAAACCTTGCGTAGTACGTCTTACGCAGTAAAACAGGAAGAGAGACGTGTGATGGAACAGGTTATGAGGCAGAGGGGCAGTGAGCACCATCAGTTGAACATGCCCTACGCAATGGAGTGAAGTTCATTTAGGCAGTGCTAGAGATTCCCGTGAGGTGTTCATGGCCACCACTATCACTGAGTGGACAAGACTTTACGGGAAGGCGATTCCGCGTGCAAGATGATGATGAGATATTGCGATGGGTGAGTCCTCGTCAGTGATGCGGTCAGAAACAACGGCATGTAGTTTTTAGCACTGAGGAGGCAAAATAGTGTTAGCTGCGGCAGTGAGGGTATAATATCGGTCAGAAAAATCAGATAAATAATTACTGTCATATGGATCACACGGTCGCTGCAAAAATAACGCTGAAGCTGTTGACAAAAAAACCCATCAAAAATCATCACATGCACACAAGGTGAAGGCACAACAAACTGCACATGGTGGCGCACACCATCGGTAACAAATAACGCAGTGCATGTCGTTCAAGGGCGCAGTGGGGCGTCATTTGCTCCACGAAGTTCAGGCTGATAATGTGGTTTTGGCACTTTCCGCAAAACGTACTGCAAACTAGCGTGAATGTAATTGTAGTCCCTGTGCCAATCACAGCTTCGGCTGCTAATCATTCAGCTAAAACAGAAATCATATTCGGCGGGAGATTTGGGGACATTTAGTGAGCTAGAAATGTGCAGTTTCACCTCCACAAACTTCATCGCCTAGTTTTCTGAATGCATGGTGAAAAGGACGCGCTGTTGCGAGGTGGAGTGGGTAAACTGAGTGGCAATATAGATATGGGGACCGGCATCGGGGAATAGGGGCCCCACTATGTGCACACTAGGCTACCGGCGGCAGCGGTGGCGGCGGCAGAGATCGGCGAGGTGGGCTGAGATTAGGCGGAGCTGATAACAGGAGGTATAAGGTAGCACGAAAGTAGAAAACTGGGCAAGTTGGTATGGATTCATCTTGTTGATTGTATCTGTCCTCATCCCTGTGGTGCCACAAGATGTATAAGGTAGGCCACTTTCGAAGGGTTTGTAACCACAGCGCCCTTCCTGAAGTTGCCGATGACAATAGTGGGAGGTATTGTTATGTGGGGACAAGCAAGAGAACGGCACACCATGGTGATATGGTGAAGGATTATTTAATGACTGGTCTAGCTCGAGGGCTCCTCTCGCGCCGCTGCCGATCATCTTCGCAACACTTCCCGGGGCCACCGAGCGATCGTCCCGATCAGTTCGTTTCAGTCGATGGTGACGTGACGGTCTAGATTATCAAGAAAAGATAGAAGAGAATTATGCGCTTGCCACATCGATGACAATGCTTGGGTGATCCGCCTCTCCTAGAGCTCTTCAGCCATACGCCACCAAAGCACACGGTACCGATGGCTCGAGGTCGTGTCGGGCAGCTGGAAGGGGCAGGGGTTGCGTGCTCTTGTCTTTCGCTTCTACGGGTTCATCACGTATTTGCTCTGGTCTGGTCTCTGCTCAATTCATGTGTGCGCCTTGTCTTCAGATCCGGGCTGGGCGGCGTTATAGTTTGTCGGGTCTGGGCAGGAAATGCTGGGGCGAAGCTTCACGGCGTTATCCCAGGGCTCTCGGTCGATGGGCCCATCGTAAGGATGGCGTCGATGCTCCAATTGGTAAGGATGGGGATGACTTATGCCGCACCTCCAACCAAAATGTTACGTGGAGACAAGCAAGAGAATGGCACAGCATGGTGATATGGTGAAGGATGATTTATTGTTGGCCTAGCGTGAGGGCTCCTCTCGCGCCAATGCCGATCTTCTTCGCAACAATATGTCCGCTGATCCCAGTGCGCTACTAAAGTAGCACACTGGTTGGGAGAGGTGACAAGGTTTGTAAGAGGATGGTGCAGGTTGAGCCATTGCCATTGCGCAGGTGTAGTTGTAGGGTGGTGCCGGTCGGTGTTTGAGAACAAAGGGAGATGATAGGGCAAAGGGAGCGTGATTTGACGCTGGGCAAGGTGCAGGAGGGCTGGATGCGATAGGGTAAGGGATTACTGCCAACTCTTTTTTAATGACGTTGTGGAGCCCGGCATCATTAGAAAGTGCGAACGAATGATCGCACCCGTGCCCATGCCGGCAGAAAGGGCTGACAGCTTGGGGCTCCTTGGGGATGATCGCTCGAACCAGTGCTAGCAGATCGAGGTCAACAGAGGTCGCGCCAGTAGCGATGCCGGGCTGCATTCCAGAAGCATGCAGCTGGTCGAGGCGTTGGCAGCTGCTAATGGTAGGATTAACGCTTGAAGGGTTCTGGGCAACTAGGGTGTCAAAGCCACAGAATTGATTCCTTTCAGAACGCAGCGGCCGCGTTCAGTTTCCGGCATTATGGGAGCGTCCAATGAGTGGGCGCTTCCAGCAGGCTCCGATGACGTCACATGAGGTTTGCGTCATATGAGAGGTTTGCACGGGCGGAACCTGTCGCAATAATCAATGGCGAGCGGTCGCCGGAGAAACTTTTTAAATAATAGCTTTAAATTATAGGCTCCACGTAACGCTTTTAAATTTGCTCGAGTACTCACGAAGACCGGCTATGAATTGCTTCAAGTAGAATATTGAAAGCGGCTTTTTAATGAGCCAATCGAAAATGGAGTTCTTGGAGGCTACGTCCCTTAATAATTAGGGTGAGCCTCGAAGCCAGATTCCTGTTAATAACAGGATCAAGTCAACAGTTGCATACAGAGTATCGCGGAAGTAGTCGAGCCTTTGCCGATTGGGGCTCCGCGCCTGTCCTGTTTCAGGGCACCGTGGTCGCAGACCATCAAGTTGAGTACTTTTGAACATTAAAGAGCCTCCCCTAGCAAGCGGTGGTTAGTATGTGCTAAATATGGAACGAAAAAGGAAAGCTTGTGGTAAAAAAAGGGACACATCAACCTAGAATATATCAACCGTGCTGTGATTAGATGGAGGAGGGAGTGAAAGAAAGAAGAGAATTTGTGAACCAGCTGTGGTGGTCTCCGAACGTCCGTGGTAGTTCTCTGACATCAAACAGCTAAAAGTGATGTTCGTTGTTCACCTTAGTTCAAACACTTTCTCCGAAGCTGAAATTGAATAAGCGTCATGCATACCCGGTGCGCAGCAGGACGCGGCGCAGGAATGAAGCACACGAGTGAGTCAATATGTCGCCCCACATCATGTGCTTCTTTCTTCCTTCAGTCCATTCATGGAACTTTTAAGGCATTCACAAAGAAAAACAGAGGTACTGCGGCCATTGTAGTGCAACCTGCATCTCAAGGTTTATGGGAGGTCCCATGTGGGAAATTTCAGGCCTATTATACATAACTGATTTGTCTGCGTTTAATGATTTATTTTATTGTCAAATGCTCACTAACAGGCATAGGTGCACCCAGGGCAGAAAAAAACGAAAAAAAGAGAGCGAATGGCAAAATACATTATTTAATAGCAATAAAAACGATGGAGACGGTGACAGTCAAAAATGAGCCAAAAATCAGCCCTATTGACTGAAACTGTGTAAAATATTTATAAGGAGGTCATGGTTTCCCATTCCTACATGCCTTTTACCTAAACTATTAGTTGTTTAAGAATATACAAATAAATAAAATAAAACGAAATACGAGATTGGGGTTGCTTGCAGAAACTTCGGAGCCTGACTTCTGTCGTTTTGAAAGAGTGCCTATAGAGGCTGATGCCGTATTTAGCGAGCTACTGTTAAAATCGATGTGCTCTAAGTTTGCCCACTAATTAGTTTGGTTGCCTGTGTAAAATAGTGCGAGAAAACGCCGCCAACGGAAAGATTTATTTAAAAGGTTGCGTTTCTCCGGAGGCTCAGCTTTACTATATATTGCACTCTCTAAACCAACATCTTACGTTCGATGTCGATGAGTGCAGTGTAAAAGCTTTCCTTTACTGTAAACGAAAAGCAATAAAATGCTTACTGTATAAACAAATGTGCTGAAGATTTTAACTGCCAAAACGAAGTTCGCGCTTGCTCTTTTGTTGAATTATGTTTTCGCTTCTTTTAATGCTATATGGTATCTTGCGTTTTTTTTTTTTTTTCGAATATCCCTTCAACTAATGATAGCACAAAGAGAATCGAATTTGGTCACATCGCACTGAATAAAAGTATGATTACTTAGGTGCCAGCATTCTTTAAAAGAACAGTGAGGAATGTTTCAGTGCCTAATCAAAATCATTTCAGGGTCACCGAGATCCCAACTCTGGAACAAATCTTATGGACAAGGCGTTCATGTACAGTACTATGGGACGGGAGACCTGCGATGAAGTGCAAGGTGGAGTGAAGCGATTCAGACCACTTCAAAAAAAGAAGCTCCCATTGCAACTGTACTGCACGGCGAAGGTAAGCCGTTCAAAGATTAAAATGTAGTGGGTACGGCATTCGTATTACAACTACCTGCGCAAGTGCTCCTCGTTTTTCAGTGGTACCAAAAACATTCAGGAGCACCGGGTTGAACATATATTGTCGATATAATTGTTTCTTAGAAGGTGACGCCTCAGAAATATTTCGTCCCAATCAGTATTATTCTCAGAACTTCGACCCTGCTATGAATCAATGCAACCTGCATTTTAAAGGAGGAATATGACCTCTATGGCTGTGACAAATGAGCATTTTTTTTTTTGCTTACCTCCCCCCATAGTTTAGCGAAGATAACGTTTTATGCCAGATTCTTTGACTAAATGTGAGTGCATCCGGGATACTTGAGTAATGAGAGAGGGGTCATTTTTTCACATGCACTTCTACCTACCTACCTACCGTGAGTACAGTTCTTATGAAGCATTTTATGCAAGAAAACGCTTCCAAAGATACAGTAACTCTGCCCGAAGTGTGCAGTGTGAAGTGAGTTTGAGCAGACGGTTCAAAAAAAGTGCTATAGTTCCTATTCCTAGTAGGATTTCCACTCGTCTTTTGGTGGCTCCTGCACAATAACCGTGACAGCGCGTAGCCACGAGGAGCTTGTGTCTAGAATTCTCCACTGCGCTTTTCAGGACTATATAGTCTTCATTATAATAAGATTACAATAAGGCCGCAACTGAAGGGAAGCGGTAAGTTTGATGAAGTGAAGTTTTTGAAGTAGATTTGAAAACAACGGTTGTTAGATCTGCGGCCGCCTTGACCATGAATGGCAGCTTGGCCAAAGTGCAGAGTTAATTATGCCCCTCACTGTTATTCCTCGAGAGGAAGCTATATGTGGCGCTAAACTTCCTTCTCTCCTCCCCTCTTTCTTGCAGTAACTTCGAAGCAAATATCACATCAAGCAAATAGCAAGCAGTAAATAGTTTTCAAGCGACGTTTTCCTCCTCGACTCAGATAGGGAATATGAGTTTCGCGCATAAGAAGGCCACCCCGCAATGCCTCCTCAAAGAGTGCACATTAATCTTACAGGCATGCATAGACGTCTTGCAGCGCTCCGAGGTTTCTCTGAACTTAGGAACGTCGTGCAGTTTACTTCAAACCTACGGACTTTGACACTATTGCTCGGGACTGATTCTATGCTATGCAATGTTCTCATGTTTCACAGATGCTACTCTCTGTGGGCCGAGGTGTAAAAGAAGTTGCAGAAAAAGCTGGAGACCTCCGTCTATGTGTGGATGATATGGCGACGTCAACTGAGATATATGATTACATCGCCAGCAATTTTCCCAAACTTGCTGAGGTAGAAGGTTCATTTCTCCTAAAAAAAAAAAAAAAACACTCGTTCATTCCGGTGGCGTCCATTATCCTTACAAATGAAGAAAAATACCTATGTATAGTCTTTGTCAGAATTTTACAGCACAGGGGGCCTGCTTCTAAGCCGTGCAGTGGCGCTCCTGTAGCATTCATACAGGTCCTCCGACTTGGATATAGTGCAAGAAACTGTCTTGCCTGTAAGAACTTTGAAACAGTGGGATCGAATTACGAACCTCATGCTGTGGCCTAGAAGCAAGCCCATTGAGTTAAAAACTTTAGACAAAGACTGTAATTAAAGGACAACATAATCGTGAAGCTTCATGCACCCATGTATGTTTCTGCTTATCAATTCAAAATTATTCCTGCTTTGTATGCACATACTAGCCTTCCCCCTAAAGTTTACCCG
Organism: Amblyomma maculatum; assembly: GCA_023969395.1. Taxonomy (NCBI): domain Eukaryota; kingdom Metazoa; phylum Arthropoda; class Arachnida; order Ixodida; family Ixodidae; genus Amblyomma; species Amblyomma maculatum. The sequence continues at coordinate 632,125 of JAJIZL010020483.1, read as the reverse complement.
GAGAGTATTCGTATATCTTCTTAGGAGACGCTCGTGAGCGCCAGCTTCATTGAACATTATTACTGCTGTTAACGCGCAGTGACTGAAATTTTTTAGCTCAGTAACGACATTCTAGTGCAAAAAAAACAAAAAAAAACGTGTGTATTTGTTGCTCTTACAAACGTTAACCTCGTGCGAGAGAGCTGCTTGCATCGGACCATATATTCAGTTTAGGAGCGGAAGCTGTACACTCCGGATTGCAACTTCCGAGTTCGCCTGGTGTCGGCAAGTGACATTCCAGGTTTTGCATTGTGACGCTAGACTTTATCATCACCAGCGTGACGGCACCCACTGCAGGCCAAAGGCCTGTCCCCACATCCCTATAATTAACCATGTCCGTTGCCAGCTGCATCCATTTGATCCCCGCAAACTTCCTAATCACATCCGGCCGCATAACCTTCTACCACCCCCAGCTAGCTTGCCTTGGGCTTAGTAGATCGTTTTGGTAGTAATATAACTAGCCTAAGAAAACGATCGAAGCACATCTCATTCACACTGGTCGAATTCTAACCCAGGTAGTTCAGTTCGGTAGCCCAGCGTGTTAGCCACTGAGTCAACGCCGCTTTTTTTTTCAGCATTTTTGGTGCACTGAAATAATGTTGCATGTACATAACGGATGTATAAATTATTAGGAACTCAGCATCAAATCAACACGATACGCAATAGAACCTACCAAATCAATAACTCTAATTAAGTGGCAATGCAGAACACATCACTAAGAGTGAGTGCACCTCCACATCGAACTCTGCTTGTGCATACAATTGCATTAATAACAATCATTTTATAGAATTTTTTGTTGAAACGACACATTCGCTACGCTGGCCCATCATGAGCGTTATCCAGAGGCTGTGTGATCCAATTAGAAAGAACATGTGTAAGGACATACAGCCGGGGGCAGTGCAGTGAGGCATCTTAGATATAGAATGTGGCGTCAAATTCTCTTTTTTCAATGTATACGTTGCGCATCGAGCACTAACTGTTATGTTGTTGATAGCACTTGTGCAAAGTGGCGCCAAGTATAAAGCGAACAAGAGCGAAGACAGAGGGCGAAAGAGAGCTTGACTGCAATACGGCGAAGCACGTGCCACAAGTAGATTACATTGTGTTGACCGGCTCCTTAGGTCACATGTCTGATGAGTCCCAGAGTTCCTATCAAAATAGGCATTGCAGTCTGTTAACAGCCGCTTTGAGCGGACTGTAGCGCAAATATTACAATCAACATTCGGGAGTGTGATGGGTCTGTAGCCGCCTACAAATCAGTATTTCAATATTGTTAATTTTTTTTATATTACTGCAAAGTGAGGGCTGGGGCAGAAATCCGACATCAATACTGGTCTCACAAATTTGTCGTAGGACAGAGGAAAACACTGCATACGGCCAATTGCGCTTTCCGATTAAGGTGATATGAATGGAGGAATTATCACCTTGCACTCATCTTCAGAAGGCCGCTTAATCACGTGCTCAAGTCGCTGAACACGAAAATCATCAGCAGTTCAAATAGTGGTAGAAAAATAGACGAGAGGTGTAGTGATTTGCAAACTAGGTTACTGTTACATCTGGAGTATGGAACAAGACATCATCACAATATAATGTCTACTTAGCTAGTCAAAGTGCAAAACACAAATGCTGCGGGATTGCACACGAGCCGTCAGAAAATGATATGCTTCGAAATTTTTGATGACAGCATTTTACGGTAGTGATTTCCTCGGTGTAGAAGCCAGCAGTCTCACATTTAATTTCTTTGCAAATTATGTAGGTTCTGAAGCAAAAGTTCTTGTTCACACTATTTGAAGTAAGACCTAAAACATATCAATAGCTATGTCATGAACGTTCTGAGTAAGCATTTCCCAAGCTGCTAAACAATAAGACTCATGGTGAAGCAAGAATCCAATACTCTCCTCACTCGCTGCAAAAAAGTCGTCCCCGTTTAACAGCGAAGCGTCAAGCTTCAAATGCGCCCACTGCGGCTGAAACTATTCACGGTAACTTTATTCAACGCGCACACTGACCATTCTGTGGTCAGAGAAAGAAATGGGCTTGGCATCTTATGGAATGCGTCGTTTAAGGACATCTGCCGGAACTTAAATGCTATCAAGACATGAACGTTAGGTTCGTCTATTATATGTGAAGTTCGGTGACAATCCGGAACTAATGACGGCTTCGTTTTCAGTAATAATCGATAAATACCAGGGCCCTTATCGCAACTTGGCTAAACCCAGTAGGGTCGAGTAAGTCACACAGATAGTTGATGACTCATCAATCCCCAAAAACAATTGGAGTCTTGCAGATGTGCAATATCACCGAAGAACGCTGCTCGCTGCAAACGATTATTTGAAGCATACAAAGGGACAAACCTCCGCGACTCACCATATAGAGCTAAACTCACAACATATAAGCCGCCCTTCTCAATCAGATGGCTACATAAAGTCAGAAAGAGAGAGACGTTTTAGAGAACAGAAAGACACCCGCCGATAGCCTCACCGAGTGCGACACACAGACATTGCAATAAGGGAGTAATTACTCAATGTCATCCACCCGAGCGCAGCCATACGGCTACAAAGAAAAGCTATAGAGCTTTCTCAGAAACTTCGTAGTTAAAGAAAAATTCGTCCTGATCCGAGGATCGAACCCGGCACCACCGCCTTTCCGGGGCAGTCGCTCTACCGACTGAGCTAACCAGGACGGCTAGCAGATCAGATGGTAGGGCGAGAGCGAATTGATCTATAAGTCGAAGTGAGAATAGTGTTGGTCCAATATTTAGGGCGAACCCACAAGGTGGAGTAGATCTCTAATAAGGAATTAATTACTCATTGTAATTGCTCCATTATTAGAAATTTACTCCATATTGGGGGTTTGCCCTAAATATTTGATCAACAGACATTGCAATCTGTTAAAATACTCACAGGGCTACCTCCGTGTCCAATTTCCTTTCTGCCTTACTCTCTTGAACAGAGATAATGTCTACCTGAGTGCTCGCGAATAACAATCGCAATGGTGCCTGCTTCTGCTTAGATCGGAGCCCACATACGTTAAGGGTTGAGATCAGTTGCTGGACGCCCACCATGGTGGCCAATATGCAATTATGTCAAGCATCCACTGGTTCTGATACCAATCTGGCAGGTGATATCGCCCTAGAGTTGGCAGGCACACTTCCTCCTTAATTCTTCCTCTTGGCCTTCGATGTTCGGCGGCGGGACAAGTGCTTTGCAGGCACGGTGTCTTTTTCAGTGAAGGAAGAACTCACTCACACGCCATGATTCCAGACTACACTTAGACATGGCATATCTGAATCGCAGTTGCCGTCAGGAACCGAACTGATAATCTGGACGAGCTCAAGTAAGCGCATCAAGAGTGTCATCAGTGATGCAGTGATTCACAAGCTCCCGGTACGCCATTTTAGGACCCACATCTGTTGACCGGTGATCCTACTATGAAAGCTGGGTAGGCATATGGTTCAAAGTAGTAACGCCATCACACGCTGGAATTTTAACACATGGCAATGGATCTCTTGTCGCTAACTCAATAGGTTTAATGGCTGGCATGCTACTACCAGAATACAAAAACTCCTTTACACCCACTCCACCAGATGGCTGCCAGTTACGGAGCCCGCGACATTACATACTCCTCTGACTCCCCTGTAGTATGACCGAATCGCCGATATTCTCCTCAATGATGAGTACGGCAGTGACGGAATATATTCCCAATCTAGCGGCAACAGAAACACAAGGAAGAATTGCCTAGAACTAAACACACACTGCGCATCGAACACAATATCTCAAAAATATCTCACAAGATGGAGGTAGTCGTTGATAATGACACCATCAGCAAGAGTCGGGAAAATATCACAATTCCAAGTAAGGAACACCTCCCTTTCTGAAACTCTCCACTGTTCCACTCTGATGGAGGTGACTTTTCCACAGGCATGAAATCAGTCACGGATGTCAAAATCTAGATTTTCAGGGAGCCAAAGAAGGTTGAGTTTGACAATCTCCGGTTTCAGGTCAACGACCGGACATCGGTAGCGTTTCACCTGTAAGTCTGCGGAACTCACGGCCTTACCCACGTAGCACAAAGTGGGATATGAAGGGGGGCCCCTGGTGGGTCCGATGTAGGCGATACAGGACAGCCCCGGTGAACTCAATGTGAGTGTTGCAAGAGGGGCCGACGTAGGCCTGAAGGGGGCTGTCGACAAAGCCCCGATGGGCTCCACTAGGGACCGATGCAGGCTACCCTTGCGGGGCTGCCCACATTTTTCCCGCATTGCCAAAAGGACACATCCCGCCAACTCCCCACGATGGTCCTACTTTGGACAGATTCGGGCAACAGCTCTGGATTAACATTCATTTTTTTTATTTCGGTTAGACCCATAGGACCGATGCGGGCTTTATAGAGCAAGCCGCACTTCAGCTTGCCCACATTATTCTCATAGGGGTCCGACGCAGGAAATTGATGTGAAGCCCTTGTCCAAATTTTCCCAATCATTATTTATGCACATAATTAAGTATTCAGTTTACGCATGTCTGCCCTTTCTAAACAGCCACAATAATCATTCAACTAGCACATCGTGTTTAGAAAAAGTTTTATTAGACATTAGACGCGTACATCTTGATCAGGCTATGGAGATGTGTGTTCTGAACAGTAATTTGGTGCTGGGTGTTGCAGGCTATCCACAGCAACCACATTAGGAGCAACAGCTAGCAATAAGTATGTTTTAGTATTTTTAGCGCAATTTGCATGAGCGCGAGAACTAAAGCCACGTAATATTTCTAACCGACTAAACATGGCAACAACTGTTATACAAATCATCTATAATAGTAATATAGGGCAGCATCTCATACAAATAAAGGTTGGAAAGAATCATTACACAATTGCACGCACGCCTTCTAGCCCCATTGCGGCCGATGTGGGACCTACAGCGGTTAAGTGTAGGCAGCCCCAATTGGGCTGAGTGTTGTTTTTGAACCATAAAGCCCACTTGCTGTTGCACGTGCCTTCCAATTCCCCACAAGGGACCGATTTTGGTATCATGCAGGCCTGCCCGCCTTCCAGCCCCATTACAGCCCATGTGGGATATAAAGCAGTTTTGTGCGGGCAGCCCCAATTGGGCTGGGTGTTGTCTTTGAACCTACAGCCCACCTGCGGTTGCACGTGCCTTCAAATTTCCCACAAGGGACCAATTTTGGTACCATGCGGGCACGCCCGCCTTCCAGCCCCATTACAGCCTGTGTGGAACCTAAAGCGGTTTAGCTAAGGCTACCTCATTTGGGCTTCACGAGGGCTTGCCCAAATTGAGCTCTTATTCATATTTCGCCTGCCCTCAAGTAACCTTCAAGAGGCCGATTGAGGCAGCATGTGGGTATGTCCATTTTTTTTTGCCCCACTACGGCCGATGTAGGTCCTACAAAGATTTTATGGGGGCGGCCTCACTTGGGATCTATGAGGGCTTTCCCATAAAGAGCCCACATTTAGGTTGGATTGTTCTTAAATATCCGACAAAGGACCCTTGCGGTCTGCATGCAGGAATGTGCTCGGCATTAGCCCGAGCAATGCCGCTATGGGACCCAGGCAGAAGGAACAGGGGCACGCCGAAATGGGGCTTGCCCACATTTGCCCCATCGGGGACCGATGCAGGTTTTATGATGGTTGTCCCAGCCCCACTTGCCTACATCGGACTTACTGGGGCCCCACATTCTGCGCTACCTGGGTATATATATCTAGACCTATTGCCAACGCTGTCTTTCACGTCACCATTCACATATGGGACATTTGAAACAGTCCGATGGAACTAATACCGTATATATCTATTGCACAACGTAAGGCATCTCCAGAGCCCTGGGCACAATAGAAACGGCCGGCAAGATCGGGATGAAAAAAAAACGGATTTTACCATGATGTTACCGGCAGGCGGACGGACGGTATAGTCGTAGACGGTATTAGGAGTTACAGGCGCTGCAAACGTACCTAGACCCATGGCCGATTTATTCATTTAAGCGAAAAACGTCAAAAACCCAACTGATCGAAATTCAGTGTGACTTTTTGTAGTGCTGATCTACTGTGCGTGTTTTTGTTCGTTATGACGAAGTTCAAGTAGCGTTAAGCTGCCACCGTTGTTTTGTCTTCGGAGAGATGAGGTCAACAGTGTACGCATGCATGCCGCTAGAAGGGATAGGACTTCTACCAAACTCGCGCCGCTAGCTCGTCACACATCTGAGGCGCTTTCGATTGCTGCCCCATCCAGCAGTGCTGCCGGAGCTCGAGTTTCATCGATTCCGCCATCAACAAACGCCGTAGACGCTCTCTCTTGCGCTCGCACATTCTTCGTTTCCGCACTCCACTCAAATTTCTTTCGCTTTGAGAAACCAAAGTAAGCTTTGAAGCTTCGCGTTTTAACCCCTCCGAAACTGTTTTCTAGGCGCGCCAGAGCTGTCGTGCGCCCTTTCTGTTTTTTGTGGGCGTAGGTTTCGCGAATTTTTATTTATTGTTTTTATTTATTGGTTTATAGGAAGGGAAAGGCGCGGTAACTGCCTCACTTGTTTTCTGTGGACACCTCAACCCCGCCGTAAGGGAAGGGAGGAAGGTGGGAGTGAAAGTGGAAAGAGAGAAAGAGGAGCCGTAGTGGAGGGCTACGGAGTAATTTCGACCGCCTGGGGATCTTTAACGTGCGCTGACATCGCACAGCACACGGACGCCTCTTCGCTTCGCCTGCCTTCATCGAAACGCAGGCGCGAATCCCCAAAATCGATTCGGGGACCCACATTTGAGAAATAGTACGCAGTGTTTGTTTACGGGTAGCGCATGCTGTCTAGTTATCATTGGTTTTTTTTCCAGAAGAAAAGAAAACCTAACAGGCTACATGGGGATTCAGTGAGCAAGAATAATCAAACGCACCTGCACTGCTCCGTACCCAGTGGTACACTTCAAGGGTAACTGCGCTCGCCAATGTTGGGCGTGAAGGATACAGGCGTCATCTTTCTGCTTCTATGCCTTATTGTTAAACGTAGGCATGACTGCAGTAATTTGTGAATGTTTGGTGCGACTAGAAAATAACACTGATCTCTTTTACAGCCCACAGGGCAGCTTTTTATTTCTGCGATGTCATCTTCAATCTACAACCTCATGATTCTCCAGGTTCTTGCAAAGGCATGTGGAGGTTCGTACGCACACCAATCCTCTTGCTTTTATTGCTATGCTATTCCTCGCAATGTATTAACATTTACGCTCTTGTAAAACATTGAGGAGGTAAACCGTTCAGTTATGAAGACAATTTGGCTGTTTTTATAAAACTTCTGATACATATTTATTTCCCTTGGGTGTAAGACGCATTTATCCGTATCTAGCTAGAATGTTGTATTTGCTCATACTTGTTACCATTGCAGTTTAATCTGACAGCACTCATAATAACGGGAAAATCAAGCTGCTTTTATATTTGGGCACGCGACAGCACAAGTTGGGCGCTTCACATGCCTTGATAAAAATGATATCGTTCAGCATTACGCCTAGGCTCTAAATAATTATAAGTGAATGATTTGGCCATATATAGAGGTGCATTTGTATTCCACCATGAAGTGACATAGGATCAGAGTGCGAGGTCGGAAAATAATTTTCATCGACTAGAGAGCGAGTACGGCATTACAGACAACGCAACTTATTATCTCTTCGCCAAGAAATCACCGTTGTCAACAACGCTTTATCCTTGATCGCTTAAATATGCAAGATCAGGCGTAGACTACATACAAAAATCTACACACACACACACACACACACACACACACACACACA
>JAJIZL010020483.1:491078-623907 GCA_023969395.1 Amblyomma maculatum | reverse complement strand
ATATATATATATATATATATATAATAGACACTTAAAGTTTTTCCTTTTCTCCGCGCGCAATAACAAGTCCGAATGGGATAACTAAATCATTGCCCCATGCGGCTAAGCAAAATAGTGCTATACTGTGTGTTTTTTATTGTGATGTGTTGCTCTGTGTGTGAGACTACCCTGCTTGGTCTTAGTGCCCGCATTATTGTATAAATAAATGAATAATTTTGCAATTGATAATGTCATCGAGCAGCAGGACCAGATTTCCCATTTCCTACTTCCCCATCATCTCTCCGTATGACCACCTCACTTTTCAAAGCCACCTTGGCATCATCTACAATATGTGTAACATGTGGAACGTGTTCTGAATTGTAACCTTAGTGTTAACTTCATTTAGCCGTAAGAGGCTTTATACTAGCTTTCATTACCAGCTTACAACATCACGATTACCCGTGCCTGAACGTACAAATACCTTGGCGTTAATCACGCAGAAACCTTCAATTGGTCTTCCTACATTACCACAGTTGACCTCAAATTGATAAAATGCGGATTTATGTTGAACGAACTAGGTAAATAGTTATGATCTCTTCATATAAATTTACGTTCTCGTTTGGAAGAAAATGTACTTAAAATGTTGACACGTGTTTGCGGTTTTCAGAGCTCAACCGCGACATATTCAGCGCCCTGTCGAAAATACTGCAAAATGGAGACGTGGAGAATGTGCAAGTGCCTCGCATGATTCAGGTGAATCGTCATTGCGTTCGTTTATGCCTGCAGTTGAATTCACACTTCTCGCCGCAGTTGCCTATCGGAAGCAATTCAGTGTTAAACAAGCATTTGTTCACGAAACCCCAGAGCAGCGCCTCCAGCTACAAAGGTCTCAAAATAATTGTCCATTGGATTTAATGTTCTAGGTAATCCTGCCCTCTTCAACTTTAAATAAGAGTAGTCTTCAAAAGAAAAGCATGTTTATTCGCATGCCGCGTTTCCTGTCTTTGGCACAGTAAAATGTACGCATGACAGCAATGAGCAATGGTAGAGCATTTTTATAGATTTAAAGCGCTCCTTTAGGAATCACAAAAGAAAAAACGGCATACCCAGGTTAATCTAATGCACTGACTATGTACGCATGGCAGCAATCTACGCATGGCAGCAATGAGCAATGGTAGATCATTTTTATGGATTTAAAGCGCACCTTTAGGAATCACAAAAAAACAAAACGGCACACCCAGATTAATGTAATGTACTATGTATGCGTGGCAGTAATGAGAAATGGTAGAACATTTTTATGGATTTAAAGCGCTCCTTTAGGAATCACAAAAGAAAAAACGGCATACCCAGGTTAATATAATACACTGACTATCTCGTTAACTCTAGTAAAGTGTGCTGTAGGCCCTAGCGTACGTCTGCTTCTTTCATGCCTAATATTAACAGTGTTTTCCTTGCAGCTCATAGCGCCTCGGCAAGCATACCGTCTTTGTCAAAATTGAGCCGTCTGCACAAATTGATTGTTAGCTATGTAAGAGAGCCTTTAAGGCACCCTTAAAGGCAGAAAAGGTCTTAGAATGTAAATACGTGTGCTCTCCTTTCCGAAGAAGGTATTTAAAGTCTGATCGATGCCCTGAAAGTTGTAGCACATGGCTAAGAACGAAACCGTCCAGCCTAATTTTTTGCATCTATGGTCGAATGTGGTTTTCTTGTTTCGTCTTTTATTTACCTTTTGCTCTGCGTTTCGCAGATTGTAGGGTACTCACAATCAACTGAAAGAGTGCCAAGTGCACGCCACGATCATTTAGTATAAATTTCGGCGATACCTGCAAGCTTTTAGTACTCACGCTTATGCAGAAACAAAATGATTTGCTTTTCGGACACACCTCAAGAATTCACTGTAGGCAGCTCCCCTATAGAGAATATTAACATTGCACCTCTTGCCTTACACATGCAGCTAACAGTCAAACGCCACGCTCTACCACAAATCGATGCTGGCTTCTGCATTTGTATTCGCATCTCCACATATTGCACTTCTTCAAAATTGTCGTCAGCGCGGTGATAGTCAGAGCACGTCCTCCTCTCCCGAACGTCAGCCATGCAGCGTCTGTATGTGCTCTACACTGGTATGTCGGAGCAACCAGGGCTTGTGCGCCGGCCTTCTCGAGCGAGTGAGTTTTATCTGAACACTGCCGGAACCAAGACCTCTATTCTTGGTGTTTCGCCACCAGTTAACCTAAGGAAAGTAACGAAAGCTCAAAACAGGCACTGGCTATTCAAAACAGTGATAGCATGACGGTAAAGGCTATACGGAAGTAGACTACCCGGTGTCACGAGGCTTTCCGGATGAGAAGTCGAGGAGCGTGACTTCAAGTGCAACTTTACTGGATAGCAAAGCGGCCTCACTACAGATGATGCCGTAGAAGACAGCTTCGCTAAGCCAATGTTGGGACATAGGCCACACAATGAGGCTGATGAAAATTCGTCGTCACATATACTGATAATCAGGTGTCCGCTATATTCTGTAAGGGGTAGGACTGAGAATATTGCAAATGTTTCGAATTACTACTTAGATAGTTCCAAAGCTTTTATTAATTCCGAGCTCTATGAATGTTTACTTTCATGAACGTCTTGTGTCGATACATGGAAACTCCTCCAAGAGGTGGAAAATGTACAGTGAGAAAAATATTAAAGTTCAAATTAAAAGGCAGTTTAGACAAAAAAATGAGCACTGCCGCAATTTGATAGCAAACGTACTTAATGTAGTCGTATATGTTGCCATGCACGGGGACTGCTGTCCTGCAAAGTGGGGGCCGAGAGGCCCGCCAGCCCACAATGTGTGGATGTTTCACTTCAAGCTATTTGTGCCAACATGGAAAGCAAATATTGAATGTGGAAAATATTCACAATCTGTAAGCGGCGCTACAACATCAACAATCTGCTTATTGGCAATTAGCACCAGTCCGCGCTACGTCAAATTTCAGTAACTTCTTCCCATGAGCTAAAGCCTTTGGCTAGTAGACAAGTTTCTATTCGACAATTGTTTTTTGTATCCTTTGGACAAGTTTCTGGAAACTGATACGAAGAATAGCAGGATATCATTAGAGTGGACACATTCATGGCTCCTTCTTTTTTATGTGTCGCTCACTCGCAGTGATAACAGAGTTTGTTCAGATAGTGCTGGCTATCGATAATATATATACATTAGCGCTTGTATGTTAACGAGATTTACGACTGAAAACACTGCTTGTTAATTGTTGCCGTCAAATTCACAACACTGACTTAGATATTTTTGTCAATCTGAAGCGGGCGGAGACGAAAGCAGACGAATAAGGCATCGCGCACCTCGATGTACTGCCTGGCTGATATACAAAACACACCAAGTTTTATTGTTTTGATTCTCCGATTGAGTGCAAAATGGGTCGCTTATGATGTACACCTAAATGCGAAAATATAATCATGTCACTTCACAGGGCTACTCAGTAAGCATGCAGGGCGACTCTCGGTCAGTGCTGGTATATTGATTGCGGGATTTTACAACCTGCATGTCAAAACGTTTGAGGTTTCTCATTTGTTAACTTGCCATGCTTTTAGATTTTATCAGAAAGAATGTTTGTACTTTGTCTAAGCAACTCGTAGGCAAACGCAGCTTTTCTTTCATCAATTTTGTACAATATATTTGAATGCGGTAACTCACACCAGGGTATGCCTGTAACTGTTCTCAACTTGTTTTTTGCCATCAGCCTAAACACCTCTGCAGGAAAATTCCGAGCAAACACTAACATGGGTTCTTTGAGTGCCGCTCGTTTGAACACAAGCGCAAAAGAAGTCAGACTTTCTTGAAGCTCAGCAGAGATGACCTGCAGTATTCTGGAATGCTTGAGGAGAGCACGTTGCCGGGCTAGTTGGTGATCCATTAAGTAAAAAATTTAGAAACGCTCGTCAAACGTCTTATGTGTTCTTCTTTGTCCTTTGTGTTCTTTTTTTGCGCTACATTTTTTACGTACTGGAATGCTTCTTTTCTTAATCGCAGGAGCTGGGTTCTTTGCTGAGAAAGAGCACTGAAAAAGAACAGTTCCTCAGCATGAGCAACGAGGTAAGTTGTCCAAATATTTGCGGTGGTTTCCGCAGCAGGTTGTTATAGTGACTTTTCTGCTGCCGTTAGGAGTAAATTGTGTTTCAGCCCTCTTCTAATAAATATGATTTCTTGAAGGGGTCCCGCTTCATGCCAATTCTGTTGCTCCCACTATAATATCTCCCGTCCTAAAGCGATTCCCTAGCAGTTTCACCTCCGCCTGACATGCAGTTGGCGATGGGCTCGATTCCTAACGCAGGCGGGGATTAAAGAGTGTTTTCAACAGTTGCGAGGCTTGCCTGGTCTTGGTGCTACATTTCGGAGCTGAAATTCTTAGAGAACAAATTTTTACAAATGTTCTGTTCTTGGCCAAATGATTTACGATTGAATGATTTAAACATGTTATGTGTCAAAATCGAATTCTATCATAAAGCTATTGACATCTGTGCATTTTATGAGTATAAAACGAAAGGCTTTGAAATTGTTAATTATTGTACGAGTAAAACTTGTCAGAACCATAGATTCCACATCTTCGTGCACAACAGCCGCTATATATGATACGAATGGTTACTAGAGAATGGTATATTCGGATATTCGGCTACCGTAGCTAGGAGAGCAAACGTTTCTTAGGAAAATTATGTTAATATTCCATTTTACAAGTCGATGTCGTGCGCTTCAGCGATTACTCAACTCTATGGCATTGAGCTGCACGCACGAAAAAACATTTCAACTACCCTTAGACGTGTTCTGGAGATTTCTTTACGACTGGGGACGTCAGGCATTTCAGAAAGGCTAGCCGTGTTAAACAACTTTCATTACAGAAGTGATTACAAATTCACATGGAAGGAGCTTTTAACTTTAGTAACTGAGCAAAACGTTTTTATAAGTTTTCGCATGAGGCTCTTCGTTCCCGGAAATCCACCAGTTTGACACGTTAAGGCATCCAAAGCACTACAAATGATGACTGAAACACGCGGATAGTTATTTCAAGCGCACGATCAAGTTTATTTTATCCTTTCATTTTACGATGATGCCTAATGAGGGTTTTGCGTATCTATATAAACTAAATTCTTTCTGGGGCTCGCCTAAGACATATATATCTTACATTTTGTTGCGATTGCGAACGATTTGTATCATCGCAAAATCCTGTGATATTTATTCTCACAATCACTGTAGCTTCCTTAATGCCACCACAGTCTCTATTTACCTGACGAGACTGCTGCCAGACGACATGGAATATATCTACTTTCTTTAGTCCCACCACGGTAGATTAGTGGCCTGGGCGCTCGACGACTGATCCCAGAGATGCCATTTCGGTCATGGCCGCGCCTGCCGGTTTTCCATTAGAGCTGAAAGCAAGATGCCCGTGTATTGTACCCTCTCTGTGCATGTTATAAATTCCCAAGTGGTTGAATTTTCCGGAATCCTTCACTACGTCATCTTATAACACGAGTTGTATAGGGACGTTAGGCCTTATAGACCTGGCTAACACTATTTCCTTCATAAATGCAGAATGGAGTGATAAACAAAGCACCAATATGCTCTAAATTGATCCTGACTGTATGCCACAGACAGCAGTTTTATTTTCGGAATAGTCGCTAAGAAGGGTCTGCCTTTTTATGTTTCCGTCTGGGAGGAATTAATATATTACTGACAGATAAAGCAAGATCTTAGCTTTTTGTATCCTTACTTGTTTTTGTACTTGAACAGGAGGCATCTGAATGGCTGTCAACTGCTCAAAACGAGTGTGGTGAGAAGTTTCGAGAGTTCATCGCCAAACATGGTCATCGCTCGGTAAAAGAGGTACTATATTCCAAATAATCAAGTTTTCTCATTTATATTAGGGCCTATTAGAGGCACGTCGCTAGAATTGGGAGGTTGTAATGTTTGCCAATATTTTTCAGCTCTAAGCGGTCATTTCACACCTACAGCCCTCATCCCCCGTTCGGACACGACCGCTCTTCATTCCCCACCTCTAAATCTCAGCCACTGAGAAAGCCTTCTTAATGGAGAAAGTGTTTTATTTCAATAGCTCCTGCCTGCAGAGAGGTCGTGTGCGAAACATATTACTGGAAAGAAAAAGGTGCAATGCGCGAGCGCTGTGCCAGTAAAGTATTTACTGGTAGATCAACTGAAAAGGTTGTAGAGGATTTTTCTTTATCTGAAACCTAATTTAGCTTGGGGTTCTGATTGCGAGGTTGAAAGGAATTTAAAACTTTACTTGAGTACCTACATGTCTCTGTTCAGACAATGAATATACTTGTATTTAAAACAAGTGTTAGTTCGACGAGCGTGGATATTTTGAGGGTATTTTAGAAACCCGAGTACCGTCATTTTTTGGCGATAGCTAGATGACTGCTTTGGCGCTGGGGACAATATATATCGTACTCTTTTGAGATACTGCCAGTCGTGCATGTATGCGTCTCCTTCGGATTTTAAAACACCACGCAGAATATATGAGACACATAAGATTTCGCAAGCTGAGTCGAAGTAGCTAGTCAAGGTTTGCCAGGCTCTCTCCCGGGAACGCTCTTCTATTCTTGAGTGAAAAGACAACAACGGGAGGTATTTTTTGAGCGGGCTCGCGACGATGGATGTGGTGGTCAGCTTGCTGTCCTCTGTTGTAAAGCAACTGAACAGCTAGAGGGAGGGAACCTGTAGTAAGGCAGCCTTGCGGGCATCATTCTAGTTTTCCTATCTCCGGTATGTATGCAGTAAGGCCTGGTAATAGCCGCGCATCAGAAGTAATGGAGCGTTGTCAGAAACTTGCTAAACACTATTTGATATAATACGAAACAATTTGCTTGCTGATTAGTGGTGTGGAGAGGACGTGTGACCACGAGATGCGTGCATGTGATAACAACGATAACTAACGATGGTCAGGCAACAGATAGAGGAGCACTATATTGATAAGAAAATTAGAGACAGCAACGTTATGTATCAATTACTTGTCAGAGCCAACATTGTCAAGGTAATAATAATAATACAGACAAGACGGATAACGCACCTCAATGAAAATTTAGGTTGCCATTAACGGTAAACATATGACGTTATTAAATTTTATAGCGATAGTGATAGATAATGACAGTAATATTTGGTAGTACTGATAGTCAGTGACTGCATTGGCCGATAACGCGATCGGATCTAACTAGTCACGTGGTAGAGAGAGTCCTGATTAGACAATATTACATTATCATCAAGCTTATGTTTCTAGATAACAGGTTGTGTCACTGAGTAACGAGCTTGCACTGCTTTCGCATTTGCCGTTTGCGCACGAAAGAACACTAGTGCACCCCTGTAATTTTTGTCACATTGCTCACTGCTGTATACGAGCTTCACTTATTTGTGAGAGGTGATCATATATACACGCCTAGCGCTGAAGTTCAGTATTCAACTGTCTTCTGTAAAGGGCATTATTTCAGAATTAAGGAATCATTTCAGCTCCACATATGAGCGTATGACGTGACAGCTTTATTCACTCCCATCAGCGACTCCCATTACGGATCCTTGTTCCCATACATGCACTCACTTACCCTTCTATTAATCACAAATTCCTTAATTTGCGCCTCTATTAGCTCGCATCTACCCATCAGCACACAGTCACAGGCTACCACATTATATGAAGGAGCGCCTGACACAGACATAAAGCCCTGCCTTATACAGGCCCTATAAACGTACATAAATACACGAACATATATTTCCATGTTCACTGTCTTGTTATTTCAAAATAATAATTCACGGCGTGAAGGGTGACTGCATATTGGTGGTTTATATATGTTTCAAGGCAAAACAAGTTTGTTGCTAATAAAGAATTTTTCGCTGTACAGACGTAAAAATAACAAGCATTGCTTTTCTTCTGAAATTCTAGTTCGATGTGTACACCAAGCCATGGGCAATGGATGCTTCATCACTCGTGGCATCTTTGAAGGTGAGAAAGTCCCAATTATTTCTCTCGACAACTCGGCAATCGATCGCTTTCTCGTGTCTCACTGACACCGTTTTTAAAATTCAAACTTTTGTGATCGCGAAAGGCTTTAGAAAGAGCTTTTAATGCGTATAAAAATTGGCAAAGTTAGAAACGAGGACCTCCTGCACCGCATAGTTTTTATTTTTTCCTCACTGCCAGAGAAGACTCTTACAAGCTTTTCTTAGATTCGCAGGCACTCAGTGGTAGATCACATAATTATTACCAAGCGAAAGGCAGACGTAAAGTCTACATTCTAAATCAATTGGCTGTGCAATCGCGATAAAGAAAGTAAGCCGTCGCGTAGCACCTCTAATCCTATACGTCTAAACAGCAGCACAAAGATAATAAAAGCACGTAATGCAGATATTTTTAGCCATAACTTTACTCGCCTAACAACATTGATTGCCAATATAAATAATTAGTTTTTCTAATTAACAGCGTAATATTATTATTGATCCCCATCAGAGTTCCTGTACTGCCGCCAAGTTCATAGGTTTACGACGGGTCCAGCATATTGCATTTAAAGTAGCGCCGTAGCTTGCTACATCCTTTCTTATGCTGCGAGTTTCGTTTCATTGCAATTTTATGAATTGGCTGACGTCTTTGTGGCAGCAGAGGCTCATATTAAGGCTCATGCTTTTTTTTTTTTGTTATTGCTAATGGTATGCGTTTGCAACGCAGAATTGGACGGCTTCAAACTGGCGACACCGAGAATGTTACAGGCTTCATGGCCATTGAGGGGAAGTAGACGGCGGAGAACTATACCCTAATATCTTCGTTTTGAAAACATGTATATCACCGTACTTAACTTCTGATCACGGCTGCAGGCAGCGACGCCTTCGTTTGACTTTTTCGCCATGTCGATTTAACAGAAGCTCCATGTGCAGTTTAAGTACCATCTGTATGCTAGAATGTGCTATTTTATTAATACAGGCCAATTTCAGTTTTTCTTTGGTGATCAAATACATTAAAACAACTTTATGCAGCCTGCAAAGTGGATGTCCGGAATTATTGCTAGTTTATTCTGGAACAAAAAACACAAAAAAGTTACAATAAATAAAACACGGCGACCATAGGGATGCGTCTGCCCCTCGTCAATATTAGCTAGCGGCCCAACGTGCCGCACAGCTCGAAAGACTGTCTACGACCAAGGCCGGCCGGAAAATCCTGGACAACCTGGGAATTAGATATCAAGGTAAGGAGCAGACGCAGCTCCCCGTCCCCGCTGAGATCAGGCTCAACATCAGAGTGGACTCGGTACCGAAGAACATGCACCCGGAGTATAACAAAGGGAGGAGAGCAGCGAGAGCCAATGCCCTGATAGACTAGCACGCGGCCGAAACACACGCACGCTACGTTGACGCGGCTGAGTACGCCAAGATACACGGGTTCACGGCGGTCGTCGTCGACGCGACCGGCACCGTTTGCACGACGGCCAGCACGAGATGCACCAAGGTAGAGCAAGCGGAGGAGGTGGCCATCGCCCTGGCCATCGCCGACCGCGACTGCCACACAGTGCTATGCGACTCGAGGTAGGCGGTGAGAAATTACGCCAAAGGCAGGATAGCGAAAGAAGCTGTGCGCATACTGCAGGCAACCAAGAACCACGATGGCAGCAAACAAGTGAGAATCAAGTGGTTCCCGGCGCACGCGGGCGAGGTGTCAGACCGCAACGCCAACCACAACGAGACGGCACGCGCCGAGGCGCGCGCGCTAACAGACCGCGCCGCGGTCGACTGGCCGCTGTGGTTCAGCACCAAAGACCGAATGACCGACTACAACGAAATAACCAAGGTGTTCCGCCTAGCTCGCAGAACTCTTCCACCCCCTTGCTCGGGGGTCAGTCGAGACCAAGCCGTTTTATTCAGACAGGTACAGACGGGCTCACTCCCCAGCCCGTCGCTGATGCATAGAATATATCCCGAGACGCCCCCGACAGACAAATGCAGTCTGCCGAACGGAGACGGCCGGCTTCGCACACATGCTGTGGAATTGTAGCAAGTACCAGGAAGAAGCTAAGTCTGGGAGGATCCCGCCGCGACTGGAAGCAGCCGCAGGGAGCGACAATCAAGAGGAACAACTCTGGGCCGTCCAGCAGGTCATCAAGGCGCTGGCCCGGCAGGGAACCAGCGAGCCGGCCACGGCGAGCGGGGACCCAGGCCGTGCCGCCGGTGCCCAGAGGACGACGTAGGCCCCGTCCGGAGTGCGCGCGCGCGAGTGCGCGTTCTACTGCAGGCCCCGAATAAACGTTTTACCAATCCAATATCAGGCATTTAAGCGCAGCGGTCCAAACCCTGCAGATGTTCCCTGGCCCTCGAATCTCAGAATGTGGGCATTGCGAACAAAATCTGTGATTACTCGATTCTGCGCAAGGCTTCGATATTTCGTCCACTTTCTCCATATAGTGCCGAAGTTTACAATAATCAGCAAGTAGTGACACTACGAAACTAACCTACATTGTTGCTATAGGTGCCAATAAAGTGCGTGGATTGTTCTAGAAAGGCACGCATCGTTCTATATACTGCAGGGAGCGTAGTCGGGCTGATAGGCGTCAGCGTAAATCCTCACGATGATCCATTCGGCGTCGTCTTTTCTGCTTCTATCATCTACTATCAGGACTATTGTCAAAAACGAAAAGCGCACAACGGTTAAAGCATGAGCAGTAAACCAAAGTAGTAGCACCGATTAATCTCATTTCATTTCATTTACCGAAGCCTTAAAGGCCCGAGGGCATTACATAAGGCGGGGGCAATAACATATATATTGTATAACGGCATACGAACACCAGTTCAACAAACAAAACAAAGAAAGAAAACGAAACCAACAAACAAACATTAACGAAATATAGAAGAGCAGACTAGTGTGCATTGTCAAATAGAACACTGAAGGTGACTCGTTAGGTTCGCTCGGAAAATTTCACGCTCTTTGCATGAAGCTATAACGTCCGGTAGAGCATTCCATTGGGGCTTGCATCTCGAAAAAAAAAAAAGAGTTATTCATTTCTGCAGTGCGGCCAAAATTCATATTTATCGGGTGACTGTGATTAAGTCGACGGGACATTCGTGAGGGAGGTTGCAGGAGAGAGTGCCGGTTGTGAGGATGGTAAAAAAAAAAGAATGAAGGAGGCAGAGACGTGATATAATGCGGCATGATTGGAGGCTTGGGAGGGAAAGAGTTCGTTTTAGTGCTGTGATGCTGGTTTCACGTGAGTACTATGACATGATAAATCGCGCGGCACGGTTTTGGATGGCCTCTAGATTATTAGCGAGGTATGCTTGTGAAGGGTGCCAGATGGATGAAGCGTATTCTAGTTTTGGACGAACATAGGTATGGAATGCGAGGTGTCTGATTTGGGGTGGCGCTGATTGTAAATTTCTCCGTAAATAACCAAGAGTGCGTGAACCCTGAGAGCATATTGTTTCAATGTGAGTAACCCATGATGAAGTTGAAGTTAGGTGGACGCCAAGGTATTTATAAGATGACATTCGAGCAATGGGAGTGGAAATTATACGATATGTGCTGTTATAAGAGCTGCACGTACGAGAAAAAGACATGGATTGACATTTGCTTAAGTTAGGCGGCATGTGCCATTGCTCACAGCATGATACAACCGTGGCGATGTCATTTTGCAACCTAATGATGTCCTCAAGGCCTTTGATAGCGTTATAAATTACACAGTCGTCCGCGAAAATTCGAAGTTTTGTTTTATGTTAATTGGGAGGTCATTTATATACATGAGAAATAATAACGGTGACAATCCAGCGCCCTGAGGGACACCTGATGTTACGTCAATTATCGATGAGTTATGACAGTTGACGGATGTAAACTGTACACGGCCTTTCAGGAAGTGCTCAAGCCAGATGAATAATGTCTGCGGGATCTCAAGGGAGGCAAGTTTAACTAGTTGATGATTATAGAGAACACGGTCAAATGCCTTTGAAAAGTCGAGAGATATGGCGCCAATTTGTAAGCGGTCGTCCATGTACTGAAGGATGTCGTGTGTGAATTCGGCGAGTTGAGTTTCACATGACAGAAACTTACGAAAGCCGTGTTGAAGCGGATAAACGTATTTCAACGATTCAAAATGAGTGATTAGATTTGATGCTATCACGTGTTCCAGGAGTTTGGACGGAATGCTGGTGAGCGAAATTGATCGGTAGTTATTAGCGTTTGATCTAACGCCGCATTTAAAAATGGAAAATATTTTTGCTTTTTTCCAATCGTGAGGGACTTCGGCATTGCTAAGCGACTGTGTGAATAACAGGCAGAGTATGTTGCTTGATATTACAAGCAATTTAACTTCAAAGACGTGAACACCATCGTTCAGAAGTGTTACTAAACCTCGCTTGGACTTCATTTCAAGAGATGGCAATGTATGAGTTATAGGGTTAGCATCTCAGTCATCTTGATTGCTTTTTCGTCTATTGCTGATGTGTATTTATGGCGAAATATTGTCGTCATCACATTTTTAATTCTGGTACCTATCTTGGATTGAATTTCTGGGTGAAAAATTTGTGCGGAGATTTCCGACAATGGTCCTAAGAGCAGCTGATTCCTTAAACCTTATTTGATATATCGTTTTCTTCATATATGCTGAAAAAATGAAGGCAGGATTTACTTTCTTTTTTGTCAGTTAACGGGTAGCGAAAATATTTATTCAAGGACTGTTTCTTACTTATTTCGATCGAAGCTTTGAAAAAAGGAGGCAACATGTGCTGCTCCGCGTGTGATTGAAATCTTTCGCATGGAGTGGAACTAATCGTTCCTCTTTTCTTCTAGGCTGCCGCCAGGGCACCAGAGGCTGGAGACAAAAGCACAGCTGAGTCGTGGGGCATTCAGGATATTCCGTACGAGCTAACATTCCTACAGAAGTAAGATTTGCTTTTGCATTTTTGATTTGGGTACGAGAACAAACAAATAACTGCACAGTCTTATACAGTATCAGTATAGAATACGTAAAAGTGTAAGTTGCTTTTTATTTTTTCAAAACTCTTTTACGGTGCTCATAAAACAATGTTACGGAGCGGCAAGCCGTTGAAAATAGAACAGAGGACAGAGAGATGATGTTCGATGACCATGAGAAGACGTTTAATGCATTGTTGGCGGGCCAAGAGCGAGCGCTCCCGCCCGCGCCATTGCCCTCTTCTTCCTCCTTCTTCGTCCATAACATTACTTGGGGCCACCGAGCAATCGTCCCGATCGTAGACGAAGAAGTTTGCCGATGTTGATGAGTCCATGGCGTGACGATGGACGTGTCTGGATGGCTGAAGAAGAAGAGGTAGAAGGAAGAAGAGAACGGCTTGCCGGTACGATGATTCGCGATGAAGCTTGGTTCAGGGCGCTTTCGGGCCACAGGTCGCCAAGACCCGATGACGGAGGCTAAGACACGCACCGCATGGCATAGGCAGGGGAGGATATCTTCAAGTGTAGCGGCGTCTTGGATCGTGGGGTACTTCGGCACATCTGGCCAGTCGGGTCATATATGGTCGTTCGGTTATCTCGGTGTCTTGTGGTCATGCGTGGCGTCTCGGGTCAGTCTTTCCTTCGTCGTGTCTTGTGGTCGGGGCGGGGGAACGGGGCGGAGGAACGGCAAGGTCTTGCTAGGTCTGGCAGGCTGGGGACTAGTGATGCGATGCCTCCTAATCTTCCGCCGACAACGCGAGAAGTCGCAGGACGCCGAAGCTCCGGGCCAAGGTTAGGGGTGATGATGGCATATCCCGCACCTCCATCCAAATGTTACGGAGTGGCAAGCCGATGAAAATAGGAGAACAGAGGACAGAGAGATGATGTTCGATGACCATGAGATGACGTTTAATGAATTGTTGGCGGGCCTAGCGCGAGCGCTCCAGCCCGCTTCACTGCCCTCTTCTTCCTCCTTCCCCGTCCGCAACCATATCTACAATCCTTTGTAGTACGAAATTAATATGACCTTTTTTCTAACTTCCAATATGATGGGTCATTTCTAGAAATCCTCAGCAAGTGCATTTCTCGCATTGCGTAAATATTAGGGAAAAAAAGGCACAACCTGGTTTACTCTGCTGCAGTTTCGTTTTTTTTTTTTGTTAATACATTCACTCTACAATCTTATTTAAGCAGCAGCAGTTGAAAATATCGCATAGGGGTGCTGCTTGAATCTCATTGAGATTCCTGTTTTTGTCTTTGTTTTCAGGCTCATTTTGGCCCTGCTCATTCCCAGGGCACGCATAGCTGTAGCTGCACGGGAAACAACTAAGGTGAGAACAGCACCTATATTACAATCATAGTGTGGGGGGCAAGGAGTCATAATTCGTAATAACCTCTGAGGGGAAACCTAGTAATGCCAATAGTGAATCGCACATTGGGAGAAACTTCCACAGCAGAAAAGTAATCACGGAATAAGTGTTGCCATCTCTACATACTTAATATTTAAGAACGCTCTTCCTGTTGTGGAGAATAAGAATAAAACTGCTGCATGCAAATATAAGCACGTCAATGACTGAATGCAGTCATGACTGAAATGACTGAAATCGGTTTTGGTCACGAACCTGACCACGTTTTCTATCTATGCTTCTATGAAATATTGCTTAAACAAGTTTTGACTAGAAAGATGCGAGTCCCATAGAAACAGGAGGATACGTTAGTTCGTCATGTTCACTTCCCGACGAAAATACGCCTGTTTTTTTCAAAGATAGCCAGCCGCTGCCATAATGCAGTATTGTGTACAAAACCCATCGGCATTGTGTACTTGCCTTACACATACTGTAAAAATAGTTGCTGCGTAACGTGACTCCATAATTATCTCACGTTATAATCAATGCCACAATATCAAAATTCAAACGCCGAACAATATCTAATGCATGAAAAGAAGTATTGTTATGTTACTTTTCCTGCGTTGGCGCGCTGTACCATAGCAGTACATTTGTGCACCTTGCAGTCCGCCACGGTGCGCGTAATCCATCAGATGCGGCTCATGTTCCACCAGCTCTCTCGGCGCATGGTGCACGAGGGAAGGCTGCCCGACGCTGAGCTGATTTTTTTCCTCACTTTTGAGGAGATTGGCCACCTGCTTCGGACAAGATCCCCCGAGCTTGTGCTCAAGTAAGCTGGCTTTTTTTTTTTTTTTTACATTTGGTGGAAGAAGCGCATCGCTTAAACAACTCGTGCTGTTGGCCTTCGAACTGCGTTAAGCTTTGCCGTATAGCCATTCGACACTAAATTGCTCAATATTGGCTATACACGCTGATACATTTCACAACCGTGGTTTCACAATTAACTGAGCATTGCACGGCTTTGATGATAGCACGAAAATGTAGCAATGTCTGTGTACTATTCCCACAGTGATGCATGTAGATGCAAGGACAGCGCAAAAAGGACGCTACACTTGAATGCGCATACGAGAAGCGTAGTTAAACTCAAAAGCATTCATTCGCCCGCTCGGAATAAATATGGAGCAAAAAAAAAACAATAAAACTAAGGTACGCTAAAACGCGAAGGTTTTCGCAGTACCCACAGCAGTTATGTGAGACAACAACGAAGCGCAGTGATAGGTAGCCAATACGGAATATGCGCGCACAAGGAACGACATGAAAATAGTTGATTTCTATGGTCTAAAGACCACCTGCAGTCACTTCAAGCTGGACAAAAAGAAGAATTGTTTAAAACACGTCTTCGCATCACCCATGTCACACGATTGAATAAGCTGCGCTGAAAATCCACTCAACTGGTCGATGCTGCGTGAGCGGTATGCATTTGTGCGAAATTCTGCGTGATGCTCTTCAAATGAGTCTGCTGATTTTGTAAAATTTTGTAAAAACGACTGCGAGTCATCACTAAGACGATGATACTAAGTTACAACTGAAGATATCTATGCAGCCAGTGCCCTTGATATTCTAAGTGCATGGAGCCGCGAGTGACCACTATCAATCAACTCTGCAGTTAGAAAGCAAGCTAAAGATCATTTTTCTTCAACCACTTTGTTTTATTTCTTGAAATGATTATTTAGAAAAAAACTGGAGGATGTTTAGCTTTGTCTAATGAGTACACGCTATCGTGAGGTTTAAGTGTCCACCCTATTTTAGAGGAAAGCGGATGCAACTACCATTTACCTTAGCGCATCTTTCCGGCGGACGTAAAATGCTTTTCAGATTATAGTGTATGCCTTCGCGATTATAATCGAATACATCTATCCATTGTGTCAATGCATGGTAATGAATGGCTGTTATATAAAGTTTTCTTTTCTCTATCTGAATAAGCAGGCATGTTGCAAACCAATTGCGACTGTAAAAACACTAGTATATGATCTACAGTGCAATTGATAACGTCGCGGATTACTTGTAGCGGCTCCGAATTCTTAGCGCCAGGAAATAAGCTACGCATACACACTAATGAACACACCTACAGCATACGTTTCTTGAAACTTTAAGAAACATTTATGCATGTCATGAGTTCTCACAGTCGTATGTGGCGGCGTCTTTTCAGGGCTCAGCGACGCAAGGGAATTCACGCAAAACTCGACATGGACCGCTATCCGGCTATCTTTGTCGGCGTCCCGAAGCCGGTACACATCCACTTACTTTGCATATCATATAAAATCCGTCGTTCCTGACAAGAAGCTCCATTTTTATTTTATGTTGTATCTATTTTTAAGCTTTGCACAGAGGCAGTGTTGCATCCTATAATATTTCGATTGAGGGGCGACTATTACTAGTTGAAAACGTTTTGTGTATATTATCAAGGAACGATTAGAATATGGCGTTAAGCAGATTAGGCGCAAGAAAAAGGCGGGTTTTAAATTAATATCAGCGATAACATTTTCTTCACATCAACAAAAAATATTTCTTTTGATCTTCCAAGTAGTCAGCTCCTCGTGCGCTTCTTCTCCCACTCCACTCTTCTGAAATTGTGCATGATAAGGAACCGCTTGCAGTACTGTAAGTGCGATAATATATATATATCACAATAGAAATATATTTCAACTTAAAAGAAGCATTCTAAATATTTAAATTTACATATATGGCTTGAGGACCCAAGTCAAAACATGTGCGAATAGGGTGACTCAAAATGCGGCTTTATGTATTTTTAGGGCATCAACAGCCCTTGATCGCTGAGCACTTCTAGAGAGGAAAGTATGAAAGTATGGACAGTTTCTTCGGGCTCAAAAGATTAACTCTAAGTGGTGTTCCTTATAAACTGCTAAGTAAAGGGGGGGGGGGGGGTTGCATAGTGGTTTGCTATTAGGCCACGTAGTTTCAATGCCAACAATACCATTAAATCTGCAATCTCTCGATCACCAAAATATAATGTTTTAGCGAGCACAACTGAAGACAGGTCAGAACAACTCACTGAAGTTTAGTTTATGCATCTCTAAAACTAATAAACAAGATTTTTGGGTGCTCATATGAAACCTTAACAGCTGCTTGAGTAAGACACAAAGGGTTCTATTATCTTCGATTGATGAAAACAAATGATTCTTAAGAATATCATGCCTATAAGAACATTTTGATTATGTTGTTCTGGGGATGTATCATTTAAGACTTGCGCTGCAAAGGGCAGAACTCGGCGCATAGACTTCATGGCTATCGAGCATCCACTCTGACTGCGTCGTCGTCTTCTGAAACCTTTCGTCTTTCACGCGCTCCTTGGTCGTCGTCGTCTGCAACCGCACCAATTCGTCGGCCACGCGTTCTCCGGTAACACTGTGCCCCTCAGCAAAAGCCACCGTCCCGGTGCGTGTTAGGCGTGCGGTGTAGAGTGGGAATGCTATGGTTTGAGCCGAGCCACATGCACTATTTCGGAAGTGGGTGTAGCGGACGGTGTTCTTTGGGCGGAGCTGCGTAATCTCATATTTTACGTCAGTCAATGGGCGTAATACCCACTAAGGATCTGTGCAGTGAGGCAGACGTTCTTCGCACAACCCCGCCCTGCTGGACGGGAGCCAGAGTAATACCGGAGGTCCGGGAGAATAAGCAACATCACGCTGATGAGCGTCTTAGCGGGGTTTTCGAGCTTCTTTGGAGGCAGAGAGCTTGTTACGGGCTATCTGCCGGGCGTCATCGGCTCGGGCGATGGTATCGGGGTCACAAGTAGTGACGAGTCCACTTGCGGGAAGCAAAGTGTCGAAGGGCAGTAAAGGGTCTCTTCCAAAGAGAAGATGGACTGGAGAGTACCCAGCAGTATCATGGCGCGAAGTGGTGCATGCAAAGGTGACAAATGGCAAGCTAATGTCCCAGTCGCGATGACCGTTGGAGACATACTTGGCGAGCATGTCGGTGAGTGTGCGGTTAGACGTTCTGTAAGGCCGCTCGCCTGAGGGTGATAGACCGTCGTTAATTTGTGACGAATGAAACATGAACGAAGTATTTCGTTGACAATTCGGGAAAGGAAGCAGGGCCCATGGTGGCAAAGTAGAGACGGGGAGCGCCATGGTGAAGTATGACGTCGTACAGAAGGAAGTCAGCAACATCAGTGGCACAGCTGCTTGGAATAGCGCCACTGATCCCGTACCGCGTGACATAATCGGTGACCACGGCGACACAATTTGTTTCGTGACGAGGACACCGGGAGGGGCCTTAGTAGGTCAATGCCAACACGAGAAAACTGCTCAGTCGGGATGGCAATCGGCTGCTGCTGTCCAGGAGGCAGAGCAGCGGGTCTCTTCCGGCGTTGATAGAGATTGCAAGTGGCTACATAACGTTGGACGGAGCGATAGAGGCCAGACCAGAAGAAATGCCGGCGCACGCGGTCGTATGTACGTAAGAGACCAAGATTACCAGCTGTAGGAGCGTCATGCATTTGTCTGAGAACAGCAGAGCGTGGATTTTGGGAAACGACCAGTAAGTACGGAGCGCCATCAGGTCGCATGTTGCGGGGGTACAGCGTGTTCTCATGCAGCAGGAACATGGCGTGGGAAGAGTCACGGCTGTCTGTGCGAATGCGGTTGTTGAGAGCAGGTGGTTGGATCCAAGAGCTGTTCATCGGCGAAGTGGGAGAAGTCGGATATAGAGAAGACAGAGGGGTTGCAGACAGAAGTGTCTGTAGGGGAAGGGGGATCGACGGGATAACATGACAGGCAATTTGCATCCTAGTGTAGCCTTCCGGATTTGTGCACAACGGAAAATGTATACTCCTGCAAGCGTAGTGCCCAGCGGCCGAGGCGGCCAGCAGGATCCTGGAGGGAAGACAGCCAACACAACGCGTGGTGCTCGGTAATAACAGTGAAGGTTTGCTTTGGTTTGGTTTGTGGAGTTTAACCTCCCAAAGTGACTGAGGCTATGAGAGACGCCGTAGTGGAGGACTCCGGATATTTCGACCACCTGGGTCAGCTAAACACGTAGGGTTGCAATTTCCAATGGTCCAAATAAGAGCCAGGCACTCCCGTTCCGTAATATCCGCTGTTCTCCGCTGAATAAATTGTGTTGGCCTCGTTGTCGTTGTGCAAGAATGGCCCCAATCTCGTGGCCACTGGCGTCGGTACGAAGTTCCGTCAGGGCAGACCAGTTGAAATGAGCCAACACAGGAAGATTGATGAGAACAGCGCTGAGGCTGCAGAATGTGTTAGCCTGCTATGGTCCCCAAGAAAAAGAAACGCCTTTCTTTGGCATGCTCGTGCGAGGGCGAGCGACAGCTGCGAAGTGCGGGACGAACCGGCGAAAATATGAACACAGTCCTAAAAAACTGCGGCATCGCGAGGTTAACAGGGAGAAGGAAAAGCACGGACTGCGCGAACTTTGTCGCGATCGGGTGCATGCCGGTGGCATTCACCAAATGACCAAGCACTCTAAGTTAGCGGCGACAAAAACTAAACTTTTTTGAGTTCAGTTAATGTCCGGCACGGCGGGAAAGTGTCAAGATGGGCGAAAGGCGACGGAAGTGGCTTTCAAACGAGGGTTAGAAAACAATCAGGTCATCAAAATAATATAACAAAGTCGTCCACTTGAAGCCGCGCAGTAAGGAGTCTATCATTCGTTCGAATATAGCAGTGGCGTTACAAAGTCCAGACGACATGACCTTAAATTGGCAAAGTCCATTGGATGTGACGAAAGCTGTCTTCTCGCTCTCTTGTTCATCTGCAGAGATTTGCCAGTAGCAGGTTGATGGGGGAAAAGTCGCGGGCTCGATGTAAACAATCCAAGGTGTCGTCTTTTTGTGGAGGCGGGTAGACAATCTTTTGTGATATTGTTCAGATGTCGGTAGTCGACTCAAAAGCGCCAAGAGCCATCTATCTTTTTAATGAGCACGCAGGAGATGCCCAAGGGCTGTTCGAAGGTTAGATGATATTCTTCAGCATCTTGTCGACCTCCCGCTCGATGACTTGGCGCTAAGAAAGAGACATGCGATAAGGACACCGATGTACAGGTCTGGCATCGCCGGTATCAATGCGATGAGTCGCAATTGATGTTTAACCTAGGGGCCGATAGCGAAGTCAAAAATATTGGTTAAGGACAACAAAAGGTCGTGAACGTCCTGAGTGTGCTCGTGGCTGCTGTCGGAGGCTATCATCGCGGAAATAGCGTCTGCAATACTGGTGCGAAATGCGGGTTCTTGAAGAGCGCTTAAAGTTGAGCCAGGCGTGAGAGCAGAGATAGCGCAGTCTGTGAGAGTGGACAAGGTAGGAAGGGATATTCTTTCGGGGACAACTTGGGGGCAACGGACTGAAGTTCAGGACAGGAAGGTAGGCGCTATTCTGAGTAACGTGGACGATGAGGTGGGGAAGAACGACGTGGGGGTGGATAAACACCTCGGTAATGGGGCAAGCAACATTGTCACCGTCAGGCACAGGTGGGAAAAGTGACAGAGGTAGGTAAACAGCAGTGTCGGGGTGCAGGCGAGCGAACTCGGTGGAGCGCAGGCTTTGCGTAGATTGAGTAACTTCTGAGCAGACAGGAGGTCGAAACCAAGAAGGCCATTCCTGAAGCAGGTGATAAGGGCAGAGTGAGCCGTTAAAATGTCAAGGCCGAGGACACTGGTTGAGGACGGTGAAAAAAAAAGGATGTATTGACCGAAAAGGGTTACTCGGGCAGTGCACACACCAGTGACAGTAGCTGTAGGGACGTCGGCAACACGAACCGTGGGCAAAGCGGCGGGGGTGTGCACTTTTGTTGAGGCGGCAGCAAAAATATGAGCTCATGACCGAGACTTGGGCACCATTAACAATGGGGCAGAGATCAGAACACCATCCACAAAGAGGGAAAATAGATTACAGGGGAATCAATGGGCGGTAGAGGGTTTCCATGTCGGGGTTCCAATGCAGCGTCACATCCGGGAGCTGCATTAGTTAGTTTGCCATGAAGCGGTCAGTGGAGGACGGTGAGGAACTGCGGCGAGGAAGTGACGAACGGGAACGGCGGGCTGGCGGGGATGGAGAGCGGCTAGGCCTAGGAGGAGGCGGACTGATCTCGGTGCGGGGCGGCTCGTAACAAGGCAAGAAACGGCGGGGGCCATAGTCGGAATAGCGGTCAATGTAGGGGCAGGTCGAGGTGGTGAGGACCAGCGGCTGCGGCAGTGGCGAGAAATGTGGCCAAAACGCGAGCCCGTGAAACAGATCAGCCGATTGTCAGGGGTACGCCACTCATCAGGATTGCGGTAAAGGTAACGTTGTATGTAGATGTTTTGGGGCGTAGCGGAAGCGACCATGGGAGGGTGGGGGCTCGAACTCTGGTGTTTGACGCTGCGGCCATAAAGGAGGCCCAAGTTGGCAACCTCCTATAGTCGCCGTATAGTCGCCGTGTTGCTGTCCAAGAAGGGCGAGTTGAATGCAGCAGGGAACGTGTGCGTCTAGCTCATGGCGCACGTTGCGAGTCATGTGAACAGGATTTGCAGGCTACCTCAAGATGGGCAGATCCTCGCAAGTGGAGCTAGGAGTGGTGTTTGGGAGCCGGTCGAAGCGGTGCGCAATGCGTCGGTGCTTGACCTGCTCGAAGCGGCGACAAACCTGTAGAACGGTGTAAACTGTACAGCTGTCCCGACAGAGTCGCATGTTAAAACCATCGTCGGCTATGCCTTTGATAATGCGTCCCACCTTATCAGGTTCGGTCATGTCTTTATCAACCTTACGGCGCAGGGTCAAAACGTCTTGGATATAGATGATGCAAGACTCTGTAGATATCTGGGCGCGAGTGGCAAGGTCCCTCTTGGCGGCAAGCGGACGACCAACAGAGTTTCCAAAGAGGTCACGGAGTCATTCCTTGCAAATATTCCTTGACGGAATATGTGCTTCATGTGTTTCGAACCAGACGCGTGCGGTGCCGGTGAGGTAAAAAGTCACAATGGCCAGCATCATCGTGGCGTCCCACCTGTGGCGCTGGCTAACACTTTCATAAAGCGACAGCCAGTCCTCGACATCCACCTCATCTGTAGGTCAGAATAGGCCAGGGTCCCGGGGGTGAGCCACGATGACAGTGGGCGTTGCAGAGGTAGGTGGAGCCTCGTCGGTAGTCATTGTGACGGTTCCGAGGTGACGACCGCTGCGGAGATCCAGCGTGGAGTCGTCTCGACCCCGCAACCTCCACTAAAGATGTTACGGGGTTGTATCTGTTAAAACTTGCGCTGCGAGGGGCAGAACTCGGCGCATAGACTTCAAGGGCCGTCGTCGTCGTTTGCTGTTGTTGCTGTCGAAATAACATATGGCATGTACCCACAGAGGGGGATCGGTCAAGAATTGGTCAGCAAAGAACGTTTTTGAAGTATACTGTCATGTTAAAAAAAAGAATGAGCCTCCACTCTGACTGCGTCGTCGTCTTCTGAAACAGCCTTTTATCTTTCACGCGCTCCTCAGTCGTCGTCGTCGTCGTTTGTGACCAAACCACTTAGTCAGCCACGCGTTCCCGGTAACAATATCTTAGACAGGACAGCAGCAAGATACTACGGTTTTATTCTATTAAAAAGAGATCAGCAGTATATTTTAAAATAAAGCATGGAGGCAAGATAATTGTACCAATGATGGTTTGATGAACAGTAATTTTTTGATTCTTGCGGGAAAAATTACCAAGAAGTGAATCCCGCCCCTAATGGAAAGTCTGGAACCGAACACTAGCTCCTGCTTTCACATATATGCCATAAATGGCTCCTTTTTCATCCTACCAGTAATTTTACAAAGACAAGAAGTTTGTTAAAGCAAAAATGCTTTATTCTGTTAGCGCTTTACTGATCACGCTTTGCTGTCGATATTGTGGCACCTTATGTTTTCCAGATTGAAAGGACAAGAAATCCCATCGAAGGAGACTTCGAAATCAAAGGCAAGTGCCTAATTTCTTCAACCTTTATAACTTCTCTGTATCGAGATGGTGTATGCCTTACTTTAATCGTATTTGTGCATATTCGTGATGATAATTGGCACATTGTCTACGCTAATAAATTGTGAATGAAATTATTATTCTCGAACAAATCGACACACTGGGCACACCTTGCAAATCGATTGAAAAACATGAAGTTTTAGGTACGACCTGAAAGCATCGTTGTGCAGGAGCTTTTTTGGGTTCCAACACAGACATCATATTTTATGCTCGCTGAATTTGTCTCTTTGTCGCAAATGTCTACATCTCAGTATGTAATGTGTGGACATAGCAGGATAGAAGGCAACGCCACGGCAGCGTGGCTGGCATCTCGATGCCGATGCCATCGTGTTATTTAGGAAGCGCTGGGGACCATAAGTATACACGAACTTCAGATAAAAAGACCATCTAGGAATATTTTTTTTAACTCCGCCAACGCTTCCTTGGCTTCCGCGTGTACCCGAGGTTCCTCTTTTCCGTTGTAGCACAAGATCATGAGCAGTCTTCATGCTAGAAGCCACATTCTGCGTGTTCACAACACATAAGACCAATTGCTTCGCATTCTCCGCAGTAGAAAATGTAGTGTCCTCAAGAGGTCGTTGTTTTCTATGCTGGCCATGAACGTGTCAACACAGATGCCGAGCAGCACCGTAGGCTATCGCCGGGCGACGAGAGATGCACGTCATACTAATCAACTCGAAAGAAAGAAAAGAACAAAGGAGCTTGCACTACTAAGCTAGCAATGCTGGTCGTTTCGAAATAGCTTCCCATTCTTGCCACTCGCTTCCTATCAGCATGAGCCCTTTCCTTCACGCTATTTACCATCGAAAACGTGAGTAGCCCTCGCGTTCTTTACCAGCGTTAAACGTAAGGAGCAAATACATAATCATCAAGCAGAGGGCAATTGCACAGTCATTCATTTATTTGTGAATTGGTATCGCTATGATGATCACCATGCCTCCGAAAACTGTCTCTACTCGATTCCAAGTATGGAAAATTCATATCCTTTCTGTCCATTAAAAACCAAACAGTGAAAAAATTGCCAACTTCCAACCAGCGCGTGGATTTCAGTTTTAAAACATCAGATTATATCATTTACGTGTGTTTCATTTGCAAAGAACTATTGAAAAGCCTATGTAAAATGTGGTAGAGCATATAGGCTGTGAAATGTCGCCAAATATATATTCCATTGCCGTGTACTGCGAACAAAAATTGTAAACTAATAAGCATCCGCCTGTAGCATTCTCAAGCGGAACAGGCAAATGAAGTCTGTAATTTATCGAGCGCAAGAGCTTTGTAAGCACGCACTTTCTACGAGATTTATGGGTACAACATGTCGGATTGCTACGCGAATTTCACATCTTATTCTTTTAAACCATCACAATGGGCAACCACAAGCACAGAACAACAGCCTTGGTTTTGCTAGAACTTTGTTTTTATTTTAGCACAATACTCTTTTCTTCATCGACGTCTTCCAGGCAGCCCAATGTCCCAGGGTGTTACAGAGGGCAAGGCTCGTGTGGCTGCGACCTTTGAAGAGGCGCATCTGATACAGGTAGCGCATCATCACACATTCATGAAACAGTATAAGGACGGAGCAGCGTCTGTGTCCATGGCGCTACGCAGCGCCATGGTTACAAGCTGCGCAGCTTAGTGAGGTTACAAGCTGTCTTTTATAAAGAAAGGAACTTACGCCGTGGAAGTTTCTTCTCAGAGAAGGCTTTTCATCGCCCTTTTATGAATAATTTTTATATAGCATATATCTGCATTGGATGCATGTGCGATGGTCCTCTACGGAAAAATAAATTAAAGATTGGTTTGGTTTGCTTTATGGGGTACAATATCCAAAAGCGATCCAGGCTATGAGACACACCGTAGAGAAGGGCTTCGTAAATTGCGACGACCTGGGGTTCTTTAACGTACGCAGACATCACACAGCACACAGATGCCATTTTGAAAAAACTAGTCTGAATAAAGCGTAAGTGAAGCATCTGTAAAATGCTGATATCTGATTTCTGTAATGTAGTCAAGCCCGCATAAATCATTACGTGCAGAATTCCACAAAAAAATCTGGATTAGGGACAGAAAATAAAACATCTAATACATTCTCCAGCACTTGGATAGTTTGTCATTGATTTTATCAAAGACGCAGATTATTACTTGAAAATTGGATGCAAAAGTACCCAGAAGTCCCACATTGTATTTGAATCCGATATCGCCCGTCATACAACTGAGATGCGTGTTAGCAGCAATTGAAGTCTTGTTTAAGACTTGAATTCCGCTTATGTTTCTTTTTTTCTTCGACACCTCGTGTCATGCGGCGAAGCCAATCAGACTGAACCCCTGCATCGGCTCTAACCTTGCCTGCTTAGCTCCATTAGCTGCCGAAGGAGGTGCGAACAAACCCTTCATTGCTAGTCTAATTCTTATCTTATGTTGTGCATGCAGAAAGGCGAAATACTCGTCACCACTGCAACAGACACAGGTTGGACGCCTTATTTCCCACTTCTGGCGGGTGTGGTGACCGAAATTGGTGGACCACTATCTCACGGTGAGTTTGTGCTCAAGAATTATCCAACGGAATAATTCTCTTGGATCTCCTAAACATTGGATGTAATGCTTGCGCGTTATTGGAAACCTTTTCAGCGGTGACTGCGTCGTAGCCGTAGAATTTGCACCCAAGCGTAACCCCGAGTCGCAGAAAAGCCGCGAGCGGAAAATCCTGGTTGGTCGTCAGTGTCATGATGTAAGGACCGCATGACGTGTGTCACGAGCTCAAGACCGAAACGTGCATGTGTGGCCGGTTTCATCACAAGCTGGAAGGAGATAAATGCAAATAAGGGGTACCAAAACGCAACTTGATAAGTAAATACAAATTTCCCTCTCGTGTCTTGAAACATTAAACCATCGCATAATTAAAGGTAATTGATAGGGTGTCTGCGAGCTTTAGAGCAAATTATATGCAATTCTACACAGACAAAATTATTTGTGCCTATACTTTGGCAGTCACAAAATACTCTGAAATGACGGCAAAGCTTGTCGTAGACGATTCAGCTTAACTTATTGTTGCCTACTGCTTGATTGGCAGGGGCAGCAATTACTTACCTATTATGACTTTGTATTTTGACGGAAAGAATTACCCAAGCTAACCTTATCGGATACTCGAGGAGAGCATATGTGGCAATAGGTTTTTGATTACTAAGACTAGAAAACTGGGAAATATGTTTTGCGTAACGTACGCACATTATGGGAACTCCTCTTTGTCGAATGCGAGAAAATATAAATTTGCTTTATCTTGGCTATTCATTTCATTTCCCTGGCTTAAGCAAGTTTCTGTTCAAAATCAGAAAATTGTTTTGCAGAGCTTTTACGCTCACATCCGACAAAATGGTCTGTCATATAGGATGTATTGGACGGCAAGAATTATTCTCCGCGTTAAAAAGTGGATGCAAGGAAACAATATAATTCGCAAAACTGAAGGGGGGATTCTAAATAAACCACCAGTTCAAACTGAGGCGATTCATTTCTTGGCTGAACGGCACAG
Organism: Amblyomma maculatum; assembly: GCA_023969395.1. Classification (NCBI taxonomy): domain Eukaryota; kingdom Metazoa; phylum Arthropoda; class Arachnida; order Ixodida; family Ixodidae; genus Amblyomma; species Amblyomma maculatum. The sequence continues at coordinate 597,097 of JAJIZL010020483.1, read as the reverse complement.
AATATGCGCTGTTACGTTTATTCAATGTTTATGCGCACCAATAATCTGAGTTCTCGTAGCCACTAGTGCGTATTTTATCCGAACATTATTCGTGTAGATGAATGCAAGCCCCGCATAGCACTCCTATCGTTGGCAGCGGGATGTCTCATTTCCTCCCTGATTCCGAGCAATAAAACAGTAACGGCAATTTCACAAAACGTTGATCTAATATTATTTATAACATCCTGAGTTGCACATATATTGTTCGCAGTGCTGATGCTATGCAAATACATCTACAAATATAGAAAACTTTCCTTTACTTGTGCAGGTAAACATAAAGAAAAAGTCACTTGGGCATAAACTTCAGACGTTAAATCTATATACAAGACCCCTCTGATAACCTCGGTGCTTTGGTACCCTAGAAGATTACCTTGGACAAGCTCGTATCATATTCAGCATAGATAGCCTGAAAAGTTGCTGCGTGAAACTCTGCGGGGATTACGCAGATGAATACTATTATTACTTTAACTGCACACAGCCACTTCTATTCTGAACAATAAGTATTTTTCGCAGTCTGCCAGCTTTAAAAGTTGTATTAGGCCCATTACTGATCGACCGCATTCGTGTTTGCTAAACCTGCATATTGATGAGATTTCTGCCGCTTTATTAAATCCCTGTATGGCCATAAGAAACCTTACTCGTGCTTGGTAAATAATCTGCCTCTCATTTTTCACATATATAACATTTCCTTTATTTCAATTTTTCGTTGTTCGCTTGCTTACCCTTTTCGCTACAATCCGAGTGTTTCTCCCTTGCCCCCTCAGGAGCTGTCGTTGCTCGCGAGTACGGCCTGCCGTGTGTGGTTGGAATCGAAGGAATCACTTCAATGCTGAATACCGGTATGTATCATCCATCTTTTTCCAGCACAACATGCCGTTATTGTGAATGGTGTGCATATGATTCTGTTTTTTCCTTTTCGATCTAGCTCCTAACTATTTCAATCTTGAAAAGCCTAATAAACTTATCTGAATTGCAGCCCCGGTCTTAGATATAGTATTAAACTCTCGCTTAGTGTGCGTACGGTTCATCTAATACAAACGATAATATATTAAATCGCGTGTTATTCGCATTTGTCTGCCAATCTCTCTCTTGCTTTAAGTCTAGATTTAGAGCAAACATAGCCTTTGCTTAGTTATATGAAATTTTTGTTCGACTGCATTCGTTTCTGTTCGAGCTTTTCGGCACGTACTTCGAAACATTATAGCCATGTGTAAGCATCAGAACAGTTTTAACTCACACGTTCCTTTAATACGCGGCCGATGTCTGTAATGCCGAAATTAGTGAAGTTCTTTCACCTTGACAATCCTGCCCGTATTCGTTTCTCGAATGCAAGCTCTCTGCTTAGAAAGCAGCGGTAGTACAGAGCACCCGTGTTTACTGAAGAAAGGTAACGGACTAGGACTACCTGAATTAATGGCGCACTTCTTGGGATGGCATAAAAAAACAATGCCTCTGTAGTATGATCAACATATCGGCCATTTGGCACGTATACGTCAGTGGAAATCAGTCATAGTATACAAACTACGAGAGCAGGAGTGCATACGCACGATGACTATAATAACGACTTGGCTTAAATGAAACAAAATCGATTGATCAAAAAGGGCTTCATGCCATGCGCCACTAAATGCACAGATCAAAAGTATAGTACAAGGGATCTAAAACACCGAATTCTTCTTTTATGTAAACAAACTGAGTCTTCTGATGCAAACATCACCATGCATTCAGATTTGGAGCTCTTCTGAGCTCCCAATCCTCGCAATAAACTGACATGGCAAAGGGCGCGCAGCAGCTACATTTACGCCCATGGCGGAGCAAAAACTCGCCTCTTCATCAGAATACAAGAAAGTGCGGTGTTCTCGCAGCTGATCGTTCTACCCTGGCCTATCTCTACGACGTAAATCTTGACGTATATAGGGGGACTATTCTACATCACGTGTGGTACATGTCATAAAACAGTGGTCATGCTGCGTCTTGCGTACTGTAATCCTTATCCGCCTTCTTGAAATAACTTAAGGGTGCATTAAAAATGTAGCGCTCAGGAGCAGCTTTTAATTTATTCTTTGCACCTTCAAAGTCTCGAGCTTTTGCAAAATGCAGGTATAGGAATCAGTGCTTATGACACGGTATCAGAACTACTTGACTATATTTACCACACGGGTAGCGTGTAAGATTCCTCTCCCATGGAGCAAGTTTACATCAAACCAAGATGCCGTCAGTGACGCGCTGCGCAACACTGTGCCTCCTTGGACTCTACTGACGGGCGGAAATTGACTTATCATGGCAGTAGGCGTGACTCTTATCGGCGTTTTACTGCAAAACATTATTTGAACTGATCGAGGCATAAAAGTAAGAAAAAGTCTCAAATTCTATATCTTGATGCATGGTGACAGTTACATCAACAGTTTGGTTTGCTGACGAAAAAAAAAAGAATTTGCGTTTTTATATTGATCGCCTTAAATTAGCTGTTTCCTATCATTGTTGGCGGTTTATTTTCCGTTGCGCTGCACATACCCTGCTGGAACTGCCAGAAGTCGTCTTGAAGCCCAATCGTAAGTCTTGTTGACATATGTGTGCTCCCCTTTTTTCTTCGTCTTTTTATTGGTCTCCCGACGCAGTAAAGCTTCAGTCCATTCTTTTATTGCCCCTTTTTTCTTCGTCTTTTTTTTTTGTCTTCCGACGCAGTAAAACCTCAGTCCATTCTCTTATTGCCCCTTTTCTCTCCGTCTTTTATTTGGTCTTCAAACACAGTAAAACATCAGTCCATTCTCGTATTGCTGCTGTTGCAAAATATTCGGTAAATCTTGCAAGTGAGACAAACAATCGTGGAAGTTTTTATTTTAGGGGCTAGGAGTATCTAATCAGTGCTCGCTATCCACTTCTTCAGGTGATTACATCCAGCTGGACGGAAACACTGGAGTCATCCGGAAAATATCACCGCCAACGGCAGAAGATGATTGAGAAGCCTGCCAAAAATGTTGCCTACTGCGATGACTACCTGAAAGGCTTACACACTGAGGGACTGTAACAACAGACTTTGTCGGTGCAAATGAATAGTTCTCAGCGTTCAGTAATAAATACTAAGACAGCCATCACATGTGCGAAGCGTGCGTATTAAATAGAAAGGAAGTTCTACTAAGCACCCTCTGCACACCTGCATTGCTGTGAAGAAAGTTGCACTTCTTTTAGCCTTCGTGCTGTTCAGAGTTGCTTACACATTACATGTCCCTAAACATTTGCCCGGATTCCGTCCTGCGTGAAAATAACAGAATGAATTTTAGGAGCTCAGTAGGGGAACACAGCTTTTGTACTTAACGCGCTTCAATGCACGGCGTCTGTTTCTCGGCCTCAGTGAAGTATCGGCGCCATTAGTTCCCTTCACGTCATCACATATAGCAAATGAAGCGCCTGTTGGTGACATAGACGATGCATTCTAAGTCTTCGCTCATTAGACTTCATTGCGCGCCCAAAGGTGAAACGTTAAAGGCACCCATGATTTGGAAACGCAGGAATAACGGTTTATTTTAGAGAAATACAAGTCGAGTGCGAGAAAGTGTAACATAAAAATTACGAAACCTGGCACCAAACGCGCAATGCGCTGCGATGACTCCATCGTCACTACGCCCAGTCGGAATCTGAGGAATTAGAAGAGAAACCCCAGATATCTGATATGGCTCTAACTTGAATGCCGCTTCAAACTACTGTGTGGCAGTTTTGGTTTCCTGGATACGACTCGGACGAAAAATTTAGAATCGTCCTAGAAAGCTCTCGCTTCATCGTCAACCTCAGGAGCAGGTTAATTTGGTTTTTCAACGTTGCCTAAGTTCTTTGTGCACTGCAATAAAATGCTACATGAAGAAACTATAAATCACTCGTTAATAATTTTCAGCTGAGTATTTAAATGTAGATGACAAAAAAACATTGCTTCAATTGGTATTTACATTTCCTGTATGTTTTAACATTGCGTAAGTTTGGCTGCCAAAAGTTCCCAGCAAGTACGAATTACATTTTGGAGATCTTCCGTGATTGGCTAGCTCCGCAACAACTTTTCGAGGATAGCTCATCATTTCGGCGAAAGTGGCCTGAATATTGCCAATGAAGAGCTCACCATCTGGGTACGAAATGCTCATATGCATGTGCCGGTGCAGATAAAAGCAAACGAAGTGCGCGTTTTCCTTCGGCCATTTTTAATACGTTGCATACTTAAAATTGGAAGTCTTGGTAAGTGCAAATCAGTTGTAGACGAACTTGGACATATATTGTTTATCTCCACCACAGAAGGAGCAATTTCAATTTGAAAGGAAAAGCGCGTTCCGCTTACTTATATCTGCACCTGTACATCAGGCTTTCAAACATTCGAGTCACGATTCACAAGACCGCTGCTTTTATCCAGCTTGCCCCGCATTCAGTTCAAACAGATTATCTTACGACATTTACACTTTCAAAGCAGAAGTTTGGTTCTAAAACTCAACTCGGAGAACTGTAAAATAGCGTCCAGAAAGAAGCCACAATATCTTGTCGGTAGGCTACAAGATTTTAAATCGTTCGGGAAATACATCTATCATAGGCAGTGATTCCTGTTCTTGGGACGAAAAAGTTAATCAAGTGGAAGAAGCAACATGGTGTGAAATACATTGTTCTATCACTAGAGGCCACAAACAGTACCTAGTTTACCGTATGCAGAAGAGAGTAAACAGCAGTTTTATTGTACCACTTATCAGCTATGAAGAAGAAACATGAAACCGAATAAAAGGAATGTAACGTAAGGTAAGCAAAGCCAATAGAGACATAAAAAGAAAAATGATATTTTAAATGTTTAAACACACTCAAGAAGAAGATTGGGCCCGAACATTACGCAAATTACCCCAAGTGGAATAAGGAAGAATATTTGGACATGGCAGAGCAAGCAAAGCGGATTAAATATATCGAGAGCCTCATAGGATAACAGGTTGGACTGTGTTATAAAACGCGTAGTAAAGGGCGCAAAAGGTCAGGTAGAGGTGAAAAAGAATCGACAGTTCTCGTGTATGATGTTGCTACACCTGCAACGAGAAAGGGTTTTTTCAAGGTGTACGAGAGAGGCCTTCTCCAAGCTATTGATATAAAATAGTGATGATTATGATTCACTGACTTTATAGTTACACAAAAGCAGCTTAAGGATTTCCATGGCACATTCAGTACTAGACATTCTTTCGTCCCGTTTTAGGCTCAGTACACAGCTCCTTTCAGCATAGCCGAAATTTAAGGCCATTCCTAGAATTCACACAGTATCAACGTGGCCACCCTAACATTGTCTAAATTAACAGACTGACTGCCACCTTCCAAAGTTTGCAAGATTCGTTCTATTGCCATGTGTCCCAGTAAGGCGTCCCCGGCGGCTGCGTTTCGATGGAGGCGAAACGAAGTGGCGTCCGTGTGCTGTGCGATGTCAGCGCACGCTAAAGATCCCCAGGTGGTCGAAATTACTCCGTAGCCCTCCACTACGGCCCCCCTTTCTCTCTATCCACCTTCACTCCCACCCTCATCCCTTCCCTTACGGCGCGGTTCAGATGTCCACAGAGCAAGTGTGACAGATACTGCGCCTTTCCCTTCCTATGAACCAACCAACCAACCAACCAACCAACCAACCAACCAACCAACCAACCAACCAACCAACCAACCAACCAACCAACCAGACCGGCCGATCAGCTCCTAAGTGCCCTGATTATTATGTATTCTCTTCATCCTTATTCGGAAATGTGCATTTCAATCTTCGGAAACCTAGCAAACACCTTTAACAGCTCGCAAATTTCATCATGTCACACTCTATTGGGTATTGTGACCGGGCCAACTGTAGGCATAAGTTGCAAAAAGTTTCATGCGCAGGATGTTCCCGTACCAGGCAGGTTTCTGGTAAATAAGGAAGTACGAATAAGTCAAATGAACGACAGACCCCATTTATATCAATTCACTAGTACGCTTCCTTCGCGAAATTTGCTAAGCTTCACACCATAGTGTGCAAATCTACCTTCAATTATACACTGACGTTTTGTGGCACACTCTTCAAGAAAACCGGCGACTGGAGAAGAAAATTTGAGAAAACGTTTCTATGCATAGAGACCTGCGGCCAGCAAGTTAGTTGCATACAAGAGCGAAATACTCCTATTGATTACTCTACTGAATATAAGCAAAGGGTGAACAGGTGCCGCCACATTGGGCATACCAGGGCTGCTCATCTAAAAATCTGCCGCTGTGGCTCCAGGCTTTCGGCTTCAGCTAGATATGCAGTTTGCATAGTATAACCGTGCATAGCGTCCATGTTTATATTTGGCCGATACATCAAAGCCCATATATTGTAGGTCGGTGCCATTTAATCATCAGTAATGGTCTAAACTAAGCTGGTGCCCTCCACTATGACTTTTCTCACAGCCGATGCGTCGTTGTGAGACCACAAACACAATTCACAGCTTTTCGCGAAACATATGCGGCAGACAACAAAAAAACAGATCGAACATAAGATACAAAATTTAACTAGGAGGCCAACAATAAAAAGTAACTAAGAAATGTTGGAAATGAAAGACGAAAACAGATAAATACAAAAAAAATTACAAAACGGACAAATAAATTAGTGCAATCAAGTACTGATGTTAGCGAATATTCATTTACATGATTTATTGTCCCAAAACGGCTCGGGCTATAAGAGACATTGCAGTGAAGTGCTCGAGAAATTTCGACCACCTATGTTTTTTTAATGTGCACTCACACAGCACAGCACACGGGAGCCTTGCTTTTTGACTCGAGTGGAAAACTGCCACCAAGGCCGAGATTCTAACCCGTACCCTTGGCATCAGCAGTCTAGGGCCCTATGCACTACGCTTCGGCGTCTGGGATGTCATGAAATGAACCCAAAAATGTGAATCGTCATGAGGCGATTTCGAATCCGTAGTTACTATTTACCGTTAACATCTTTACTTTGCATCAGGGTGTTTTCTTCGACCATATAGGAAATTGATCTACAATCAGCCGTCCATTTGGCGATTATGTCAACGCTCCCCTAACAATGTTAGCTCGCCTCCTAAGATCAATGTTGCCGCACACAGACTGAATGTTTACCGCATACCGGCGAGTGCGTTCAGTAGTGAAAGTTAATATCACGAACTCAAATCCATGCAGTGGAGGCCTTATTGGTCCAGGAGAACTACACGTGGTAGGCATTACTACAGTGGCTTTTACTATAGGATCTCCCTGTACTAAAATACATCTATGAGACATTAAACCCTGCATAACAGAGTATTTACCAGCATACTGCCGCTGAATTATCAAATAAATCTTCATGATAAGAGTTTATTGGAGTATTCAATGCTTAAGTAATCCGATGATGCCTTGTAGGAATGAACGGAATGACTTGTACGGACATTGTGTCTGCTTTATTACAGTGTATAGGTCAGAGATCCCGACTCCCCAACTGTTATTGCTATGCAGGCTCCATTGAGAAAATATTTCCCTCACGAGCCAGGCAACACGAAGTAATAGAAACAACACATAAATATAAAAATTAAAAAAAACATTGAATAATGAATTTCACAAACTTTAAAAGTATATTGAAGAGAATAAGTTCCGCATTGAGGACGCTAGAGCGTTAGTAATCCCATTTGCCGGTTCCCACTGCGGATCCTTGTTCGCGCCACTTCATTTCCATATATATATATATATATATATATATATATATATATATAGACGGTTGTGTTTGCTTCTTATTAAATTTATATATATATATATATATATATATATATATATATATAATTATAATTTATCGCTTTGACTACCCGCATGAATGTATTTGCGTGCCTTCTACAAGGGCTGCGTGCCAAACTGGGGATCCTCCTAGGGTCCTGGAAAGCTGCACTTCAACCTCAGACAGCGTCGGCCTGCAGCTCGACCATATCACGATGTCGCGTGGCGTCACACAACCCGACAACTAATTATTGCGGCAATATAAGCTTCTAACTGCTATTTTCACCTTATGTAAACCTTAGAAGCCACGCTTACGAACCTACCACACCGCCTGACACAACATTATGACACATAGGCCACACCACGGAGAGCTGTCGGCATTCATTAGGGCCACAAACCAGCATCAAGATATTTAGACCTTTATGCCGAAGGGCATACTCGCACAATAAAAAAATACATTTTCCAGAGCTATTCCTATGATTTATGTGTCAACACGCTGACACTGGATTTTTATGAGAGGGAGACCTTTAACGCTATTGCTTTAAAACGTCTTGTTCCCAGACCACATTCTTTCATTCGTCGTGAGAAAGAAATGTGGCCCGTGCCCCTTTCTCTCTAATGCCGTTCGGTCGCTACAATTCTGGGTGGTTTCATGGGAGCTACTGAGAGGACACAATGGTTGATACGATGATAGCCTTAAGAACTGCACACTGAGAGATTAAACAGGGTGCGTGTTTTCGGGCGAATCACCAATGTTCTTCCGGACATCTCGCCTATTAAATGGCCTAATGCTTTTTTTTTTCATTTCCGGAAAAAGCACGTACTGTGTTAGGACGACGCCTTGTAGCTGAGTTTAGCTGAAAAGAAGACGTCCGGCGTTAAAATGACCACAGAATATCACTCAAGGTTTGACATTGAAGGTTAAAATGTTTGGAGCCGGCGTGCCGCATGCGGCCCCTGGGCTAACTGTCTAAGACATCGAATACAGATGAAACAGATACACCAGGCCACAGTGGTACTATGCAACTATACCAACCTCACAACGCGATGCCTCACCAGTGAAACCTTCGCCTCAACTAACTTCGCGGCTGGTAGTTCCCGGAGTGCCTCTCCGTATCGTCTACATTGGTCACAATTCTAGGTCTGTTTCGTGCCAAATGTCCCTATGAAATTAACTTCAAAAGCGTAGCTTTTTGGGCTTGTTGGTGCATGAACATAGTGATGTAGCGAAAAACAGACAAGACACACGAGAAGACCGAACAACACGAGCGCTAACTTCCAACAACAGTTTTTCACACAGGCAGCACATTTACACGCCAAAGACAACATATCACATATGCTACAGTGTCATCGCAGGAGAAAAGACAGTTCCTTATCACATAAACAAATCGACGGAGTGCTAACACATGTCTCTCCGGAAGCATTTATCCTCTCCGCTTCAATTATTACACGTGCGGTCATATTAAAACTTGTTGTAAGCACAGCACTTTGCTCAAAGTATGGCTTGCAAGTTCTCGATTTACACGAAAGATTGTGATCCACAAATGAACTTTCCTTCCCGTTCTTGACGTTACGTGCGCGTTCCATTAATCGCTCATTTTGTCATCGTCCTGTTTGTTCAATGTAGTGGCCACCACATGATAAAGATATCTGATACACGACTCCTTCAATGCAACGTACGAAAGGCTTCTGATGACGAGTCGTGCAAGCACGTGGTAGTGTTTGTTTTGCCAATCTTGCACAAAGAAGCGAGTTTTTTCGGAGCCGAAAATACGACGGTTGTGTTTGCCCTTGTCCAATTCTCTTCAAATCATGGGAAATTCTGTGCATATACGGCATTACAATAAAACGTTTTCTTCCATCGAGCAACGGAGGCTGGTGATCACCATTGAATTTTCTCAGAAGCTTGTCGGCAACAGATACCTGGACCTCGGCATGGTACCCAGCATTAGTCAACCTTGTGAATTGTTGATTAAAACGTTCGTTCAGCTTGTGCGTACACGACGTTTTGAGGGAGTTCTGAAAACACAATTTTCGACCACCTGGAGATCTTTGACGTGCGCTGACATCGCACATTAAAGATCCCCAGGTGGTCGAAATTACTCCGTAGCTCCCCAGGTGGTCGAAATTACTCCGTAGCCCTCTACTACGGCTCCTCTTCTCTTTCCACTCTCACTCCCACCTTCCTCCCTTTCCTTACGGCGCGGTTGAGGTGTCCAAAGAAATCAAGTGAGACAGTTACTGCGCCTTTCCTTTCCTATAAATCAATCAGTGACATTTCGCATGCATTTCCTTTTTTATTTAACAGTCACAGAATTTTGAAGTAAAATGCTGCGGCAGCACGTTATATTTAAGGTTTACTTTAGGGTTTAATTTTCAACCGGCACTCCTCTACAGAGCCTCCTCCAGGTCATGCTTGATACAAATACTACAAAATGTAAACATATCCTGCTTACAAGCAAGTTGTGCTACACGATTCTTCATATGTGCCGCAGCATAGCACAAATGCTATCATGGGGCTAAATGGCAAGAGCACAATGTCTAAACAATGTGATGCTAGTTAAATGGGCTTGTTGCTGGACTACACCGCGTTGCCGAAGTGTGGCTACGACAAAGGAGTGCGGAATGCAAGAACGTGAGAATAACTCTGGCCGTATATAGCGTTCCCGCAGACGCCTAGAGTACTGTGCGTCTTAAGCCCGTTAAATAGCGATCAAGCTGTTGATGTTTAACGTTTTAATACTTGCGTTCGCCTTCTTTATTCCGGAAGCATTGAGACGACAAATTATCATTATCGCTGCGAAAGGGGACAAATGGTCGTATCAAATGGGTCATACCTAGTCTTCAAAGTTGCAGCGAGTCTCACCGCTAAGAATTTTACTGTGGTAGAGCGGTCACGAAGCAGGTATTGGGGCTCCTGATGACGCTAATACTTCTGTAAAAGGAGTCATGATGCCTGCGAAATTGCCGATATGTAAACTAAACCACAAAGCTGGGGATCATTATATTTGTGTTTTCGAGCACGGAACAAAAATCTCGTTAAATTCTTGAGACACAGCGTAAAGAAAAGAAAAATCTATGAGTCTTAACAGTACTTACCTGCCCGTTCTTACTTACTTACTTATATTGAACGGCTGTGCAAGATGTATTCTACCTGATGCTAATTAAAAAATGTGTAAACATTGTTTTTTATACATGAAACATAAAAAATAGATCTTACTAATTACCATGCCAAACGGCTGAAAATGGGCAATATTCGTGAACCACAAGTGCTTTAAGTGATATCATGACTCAAGAGCATGATGACCTAGACTCTGTAGTTATTTGTATTCTTATTACTTCTTTGCCACATTAGGAAAACATTCTCGAAGTTCTGTGTACGTAGTCGAAGTTGTGCATACTGAGCTATTTTTCGCATTTCACATTAACTTTGGCGGGTACAGAAATTGAGTAGCCTGATTATAACTGCAGATTACCTGCATTTAAAAATTTATTTGCATATAAGCAAAACAACCCGAAGCAAATATTTCGAACGTTTTTCAGACTGTCATTGTATTGAGTCTTTAATAAATGATGATGGTGCCTAACTTTATCTATCCTCCTCGAAACGCAAAATATTTTCCAGTGCTCACGGCAACTTATTATTTTCCCTTCGTGGCTATACCCTCATATTTCACTACATATCAACGCCATTTTTACACTGAGGCCTGTAGCCTCACAAACGTGAGTAGCCAAAAATAAAGCGGTTCAGTACGACAGAAACTTTACCGTGATAATTGCAGCTGTTCATTTTTGCGATTAAAGAAGCAAGAGCGCACATTGCAGTCGTAGCGTTTTCAGATATCCGTTACACAGCTGACACCAGGCCACGATTTTGACAGCCCGGTATATTGTACTTTTAACTCACAGAACATTATTACGCTTGCCCACCCTCGGAAATTTTTCGCATACCGTCGACATTCATGTTTTGACGTCGGATATGACGGACACAGGTGCCTTAATAACTCCCTCATGATAGTGCACCGCACAAAAAATATATGTCAGTGGTACGCGTATGTTCACGCTTGCCTTCATTCACGTGATTGCAGTGAATGCTGGAACAGCCTCATAAGCGGCCGTGTTCAGTCACTAGGAGAAAGGCCACGGAAGACGCTCAGCGCAACGATGATTACTCTTTACTTTGTGCTTTCCTACATTGCCAGCTTTGCACTGTTGGGTAGTGGAGCGCGTTTCCTGGAATTGAATCCATCCCTAGGCCGGTTCCAAGACGAAGCAGAGGTAACGTTCCCTTTGCCTTGCAATATTTCACATTGCAAAGTCCTGTGGAGTTTCGTTAGTGGAGGACTTCGTTTCGTTTACCACAACCTTGTATTCTGTATCATGCGCTTATATTGCACAGTGCGTGGATGTTTTGTCATCTCCCCTCCAGTAAGATAACATCACAGCTTCACTGTTCCAGGCCACCATTGACAATTAGACAGCCCGACAAAGTCTAACATATGCACTTGAGCGCAGACTAAATGTTATTGATGATGTCAAAATAACAAATCCCCAGGGGCGTGGTGCCTAATATGTGCCTAAATGAAGCATTTTTGCACTCACAATGAGAGGGTTTACTGCTGGTTGTCTTTCAAGTATAAGTGCAAATGGGTTGTAAATGCAGCTAAACAAAAAAGAGTATTATGTTTTCTCATTCGTGCACTAGAACATGCGAATAATACGAGCCAGAACAAGGACAATCCATTCCATTTTCACGCAACGTAACTTTAAATATGACTGCAGGAGCCATTCCCCGGCCGCTAATTAACATACGTTGAGCCAAAAATCTGATGTCGCAAGAGCAAACGATGGATTACAATGTAAGGCGGCTCTAACGGCTCTAACTAGAAACGCCTTTTTGTGTTTCGCGGTGTAAGCGCTTTTTATTTAATCCCAGATAGTGCTAATTACTTCAGTCAACAGCACTATAGTGTCTAGAACGGACCATCATCCAATTTTGGATTTTATGCCTTTTATATACGATGCCATATATCCGCTTGGCTCCCCCAAAGTCACTTACAATACGCTTACAAAGCGAGCGGTCGTGACGGGAGTTTTACATGTCGTGATTAGAGTGAGCAGGTATTTCAACACACATTGAAGCCACTGGGATGTTGGTGGTAGCTCGAGCATCGTTGAGACATCTGCTTGTAATATAAATGTTCAATAACATCGTTTCAAATAACCTTCACACAGCACAAACACCGGGGCTGAGAAAGAGAAACGGAGGCAGATGACATCTCGGTTTTACAAAGCACACTTCGCGGTATGAAATGTTATTGATTAAGACGTGCATGCTTCTTTGCGTGCCGATAGAGGGAAAGGAAAACTTATTTAGCATAAACGGCAAACAAGGGAACTGCTTTAAAGGAACCAAGATGCGCTATAAAAAGACAGCCACAGGAAAAAGCCAAGGAGACAGACCTTGGTTCCTTTAAAGCAATGCACCAACTCGCCCAACAAGAAGTTCTTCTAAACAAGGGAACGTTCCAGCTAAACGTTCGCTGCACTACCGGGGATTAACGTTGTTTTGCTGTAAGCAACACGAAGATAAAGATGACAAAATTCAAATATTTTTCGAGGTCTGAGTATATTTATAAAGAAATAAAAAGGTAGATTTTCATGGTGGCAACCACAATGAGTAGTAATGTACCAGCAATATTATCCATTATATTGCTAAAGCGTTACCTAGGAGGTTCAGTGCCTGAGAATATCGCTAAAAGCCACAATAACGCTAACGCCACAAACAAACTTCAGAACAATGCGGATTTGTATTCAGAAATTTATCGGGAGAAGGATGAATTTCGTGGCACTGGGACCCAGGAAACTAGTGGAGCTGATCACATCTCCTGCAAGCTAAGGACTACTCTAAGGATATCCATTCTAATCCCTTGCTAGGCTTTGCTTCCCTATGTATCGAACTTCTTACACTTTTCGAAGATCGATTATCCTCTATTCCCACTTCATGCCTTACCATGCCTATTTCTCCCTGATTTTCACTAGAGATCCATAACTCGTGGTATTTCTCTGATCCACTCTGAGTACTTCCGATCCCTTAATGCTACTCCTAACAGTTTCCGTTTCATAGATCTCTGCGTTACCTTTAAGCTGAAAACTTGGTATAGGGTAGAACGTGGCGGCTAACTTAACATTAGGGGGGGTTTAGCTCTGGTTAACCCTAGTTGAAAGCAATGGCGGAAACTTCTTTTGCCTGCTACATATTCCCAAATCACGCTCTATAAGTGTAAGGTGCTACATTATTGCCGACACTTAGGCTCATATTTTAAGGGTATGCAGAGCGTAAGCTACCAGCCCAAATATAAACTCTGCGCTTCAACCAAGCCGTGTGAACATGCCTGCGTGTCGTAGGGGTAAGAAGAATGTAAACAGTTCTGGCAGGCTGATTCTTATATCACCCTTCCATATGAAAGGAGCTACGCGAGTTGGCAACTCCTGCCAGTGGCATAGGGATAACAAAAATTGAAATGTCGTGGCTGGTTGATTTTTTTTTTTGTGAGGAGACCGTAGCTACGCTTCTTCACGTCGTAGCTGCCTCTTCACGACATAGTTGCTTCTTCATGGCGTAGCTGCGGCTACCCGAGATCTCGCTTTGGCGGTCGTAGTATTTCTCGTGCAATAAAAGCATTTCACTGTTACACCGCCTGCCATCTCCACTTTTCCAGCTGCCGAGGCCCACACAAAGCACGGCTTTTTTTTTTTTTTGGAATGGAAGTACCAGCTCAGGTGCAATAAATATCGGAGGCAATCACACTTGCAGGCGGTTGTCATATCGGTCCCTGCATCAAGCAGCATCAGTGTATAATGAGTTCCGACATTGTCGTCGGGCGCCTGAGTGGAGTTCGTCAATAATTATTTTAGAAGGCATACCCCTCTTCAACAAACTCGGTATCTTTCAGCACGCACAGTGTGATAAGTCGCATCTCATCAACTACATTACCCAGCGCCTAATCTGAATGGCCTACGCGGTTGGCTTCAGCCATCCATTCATGGAAACATCATAGCATCTTCTTGTCCATTCCCCTTTCTTCCCTTCAAAATGTTTTGTCTCTCCATTTGAGTCTCAAATTACATCACCATACGTTTGTGTGAAACTTAGCGTCGAATTACAAGCGCAATAAGGTTGTTAACAGTGAAGCATCCTATTTCCTGCTGCTCGTGCTTTCTCTTTCAGTCTTCCTACTGTACTGCACGTTCAAAATTTCACTAGCTAGCTCACCAGTTGACTAATACTTATTTAGAAGGCGTTTTGGGGTAACGAGTCATTCATCTGTCACGATGGAGTTAATAATATGTGCTTTTTAAATGCGTAAAAAGATATATATATATTTTTATTTTTATATATATATAAATATATATATATATATATATATATATATATAGCGTTAAAGCTCACGTTCTGTAGAAATTACGGCATCGGCGTTCTAAGCGAAACTTTAAGGCCTGGCTCTGGCAAGTACCGAATTCAAATGATATCGCCGTGCACTTAATCTTTGTCAGGTTATGTGAAGTAGCGATATAATATGGTACAACTTAGCTTGAAAAAAAGCGAACTCGGTTAGCTCATCTGAGGTGGAAGGATAGGTTAGCAATTAACCTTTCTTTGTTCTTCGAAATGAGACAGGCACACAACTACTGCTACATGCAGATGTCCCGTTCGAACGGGGTGGTTTTACCGGGTCTCTGTATCTATACATGGGGAGGGCATTCACATAACGTGGCGACTTACTGGTACACTCTAATGTGATGATTGCGATAAAATTCGAGGACACTTTGGCGACTAAAGTGATGAAAGGTGAAAGTTGAGTGCTGCATTCTGCTACGCGACTGTTGCGCATGTAGCGATGAATGCTGCTACGAGTAAAGCGAGCGACTACTCTTTCACATCCTGCGAATGGATTTGTGCTCCTTGTATCTTCGCAGTTATTCTACGTTTTCTGTTGTGTGGTTAATTTTACCGGGTTCGCGGCAATAATTAGTAAGTAAATAAGTTATTGCTCAAATGGCAGTAATCAGTAATTATTAGATAATCAGCCAGCAATTACGAAATATTTTAGTCATAATTAATAAATACAGTAATTAGTAATCGATCATTGATGGCATGGGGCCATCCATAAAAGACACACATTCGTGCATACTGTGGTGGTGCACTGTGATTTGTCGAGACCTCCATGACGTCATCCCGCCTCGACCAATCAGAGCCGCCGAAAAAGCGTGACACTTTTGCTGACGATAACGATGAGGCAATACAGGCTTTCGCCTTAACAGAAGCACTAAGCACGCGTAAGCTTGCAAGCGAGTAGCAAAGTGCGAGAACGGAAATGGAAGTCAGTCCTTGTCTAAGTCGCGCTTCTCTTAAAAATAGCATTACGCCTTTGCACCGTTCTAAAAGGTGCATATAGGCTGCACTCTCAGCAAATTTATCGCAGTGCTTCTCGTTGGAGAAAGAATAGCATCTGAGACTTCGATTTCGACCCCTGCTTTGGCGGCCGAAACAAGTGCGTCTCAAGCTACGAACCGCGAATCTTTTTAAACCGCTCGGCCATCATTCCGTTCACAAAAATTTAGGGGAGAGGGCGTTCCACTTTTTACCAATTTCGCTTCTTTCTGTTTCTTCTGTACAGCAGTAGTCACAAATGTCCTACCTAGCTCTTCATTTGACTTACACCTAGAAGACAGTTATTGTATAGCGACACACTTAGGTATCGCTTTGAAATAAATTATGTGGGCTTTATGAAGTGTCAAAAGTCTCAAAAGAAATATTGATGCTAAGCGGTAAAGGCCACGCTATACAGTAATTCAGGCATCAGCGAAAAGTGAATGCATGGCTTCAACAAGTGGTGGCTGACAAGTGACATCGCCCAGCTCTAAATCGTCATTTAGGTTACGCGAACTACGACACAATAACACATGACATTGTTGAAGCGGATCCGTTTAGGGTAGCTCATTTAAGGTTGGGGGATAGGATAGCAATCCAGCTGCACATGCCCTGCGCGTCAGAGCCGGGCACACTATTACTAATACACGCAGAATTCTCGTTCGGGCGGCACGGTTGAAATGAGGCTTTACATCTATGGAGGGTGGCCATTCACATAGCCTACTGGTATACACTATTCTAATAGTTTAGGTAATAGAGGCATTAAAATTGGTCAATTATTACATGAGCAGGAGCGTTGATGAACGGAAAGGGAAATGCGTTCTTGTGTACATTACGCTACTTTCTTTTAAAATGACCGTGTCTCTGCAAGCCGTTCTAAAAGGTTGATAAAATGCTGTGCTCTGAACAAAACTTGTGCAACTTTGTTGCAGTGCTTCCCATTGGAGCAAGCTTGGCATCTTCTCTACAGAGACTTTCCGTTCGACCCCTACTTTGGTGGCAGAAGCAAGTGCGTCTCAAGCTACGAAACGGGAGACTTTGTAAATGGCTCAGCTATCATTCTATTCAAGTACCCACCAGAAGGAATTGTGTAAGCTCCTTTGTTGGTTTTCTTCGACTTCGGGAACACACCATACTATGAGAGGAAACATCGGGCCTGTGTCGGCTTTGAAAAGCCGCAAATAACCCCGAAGTCTCGTACCGTCTTGTATTCGGGGTATCTCCATGGCGCTGTAATATGCGCATGTTTTATTTCACCACTATTCATCGAGGACTTCAGGATGGCGCTTAGCAGTGTTTTAAAGAGACATACATCGGTGAGCCCGAGCTATGCCTTACAATTTGCGCAAGTATCAAGCGCAGAAACGTTGATTGTTTCTAGAAAAGTATTTTCAAAAGTAATTTTTCGGCGCATATTTATTTTAACGATAGCAATCAATACACACAGATCTTTACTCGGCAGGCTTCTAGATTTTGCTGCTTAGAAAATGCTCTGCTTACATTTGTAAGCGCAGGACAAATTTCAGAAGCAAAAGTTTAATTTCTACTAGACGCCTAGACGTTCCTACCGATATGTTAATCAGAATACCAATCATTTACCACAATTTCCTAGCAATTCTATTAGAATGCACGTTGCTTGCTTTCTATGGAGACTCGTAATTACTCGTGAGCACATGACAAAGTTCAGGGGCATGATTTCTTACGTATCGGAAGCTTGGGCTATATATATTCAGATTTTTATGAAAATTGATATAAATTCCACTTTTGCCTCATTATATATTTGAGGCTCTAAGAACATACGTTTATTATGGGAGATTTAACTGTCGGCTACGAGGGCAGGAAAATTTAAAAGAAATTTTCTGACGCTCCAAACGTGTAGACCATTACCTCAACATGCGCATAATAGTGTTCTATGTATAGTGCCTCGCAGTTACCTCAAGAAAAAGACCCCAAGCCTTTAAACCTATAAAAAAACAAAACTGTATGTCATTTATTTTTGCTTAAACCGAGTAGGTAGCGATTGCTTCACGCGGCTAGGCTAGGTAAAGCATCGAGTTCTGCTTTAGCTCTAACGCAATAGTACTCTGGAATTCGCTGCTTAAAGTCATCGCTCGATACACTGATCGTAAAAACATTCCGCAAAAAAATTAAAAGCTTAATTTCGCTTAGATATCGACTGTTCTGTGAATTGCTTGATTTGTTATTTTAGTCTTATTTATTAGTGCTGTATAATTTGTCGGCTGAACTCTTACAGGAAAAGCGTAGTCCTCAATATTAATATAAACAGCGCGAACACGAAAACAAGGGACAAGAAACACGAAAGCCACAGTACATGCGCTGACTCACAACTAAGCCTAAGCAGTTTACTCCAAGGCCCAGAAAACGGCTTAGGCTTAGTTGTGAGTCAGCGCATGTACTGTGGCTTTCGTGTTTCTTGCCCCTTGTTTTCGTGTTCGCGCTGTTTATATTAATAATGAATAAGTACCAACTCGCCCAACAAAGTATCTTCGTAGTCCTCAAGTGTGTTGCACATTGTAGTTCCTTTTGTTGCTTTTCTCTGTGTGCTTTATATCCATTTTTCCGGCATTTACAAAACTACAACCCTCCCCCCACCCCCCTTATGTAACGCCTTAGGACCCTTAAGTAAGCAACAAATGAAATATGGTTATGATTTTTCAGGCTCCATGCAGTAGCCCTGGCGGGTGTTGCAAGCTCGGCTGTAACCAAATCGTATGACTTTGCCAGCGTGGTCTAGGGGTGAAGTTTATGCAAGGTTCTTGGCAGGCTGATTCTGATGCCACTCTTTCATGTGAAAGGTATAGGCCGGAGTTGACAGCTCCTGCCAGACGTAATGCCTGACTACTCGACGTCCAGTTAGTGCTAGGCCATGTCAGCTGCCAACTGTCGCCTGCCATCAATGCGCCCCATAGCTGCTTAAAGGTCACGGCGCAGCCACGCTGACTGCTCGCACCTGGCGTATTGTAGCTGTCACTACAAGCACTCGAGTCTACATATTGGCATAACTAACGTTACCCTAACGATTTGACTTCTAGATTTGAGAGCAATAGTACAGCCGTCACAATGCCTCTTTACATCCACATGACTTCATGTCAGTGCACGTTAAAGATCCCCAAGTGGTCGAAATTTCCGGAGTCCACCACTACGGCGTCTCTCATAGCCTGAGTCGCTTTGGGACGTTAAACCCCACAAACCAACCAACCAACCAACCGACTTCATAACAGCGACCGCCGTTTTCTTCGCCATGTCTCATCAATGGATGCCATTGTCACTACGGTTTATTCTTCTCACACTTCTTTCATCCCACGCCATTGCCACAATTAGTAGCGATTCAGGCCGTGCCCTTTGATGATGTCTCACTATGACGGCATAGAGAGGGAAGTGATGTAATTCGCTTGTAAAGAATGCGCCCCACGACGGTGGCATACTTTACCAGGCATTTATGAATGCGCATATCATAACCAACAAGAATTGGTAAATAACGTTTATATATTTCGGTAAGCGTTTATTCTATTCGCGACAGTACCATGAACGCAAATGTGACGGAATCGTCTTGTAAATCATCTATAGTGGAGATGCTTGAAAATAGTTGTAGTGGTGCCACAGGTTTCACATCGAACAGTAAATGTAGCAATATAATACCATTAAAGAAAGATTGCATACAAGAACACACTATAATATTTGCTGATCCTGTACATTTAGCTCATGAAAGAAACCGTCCTTGTTTGACATGCTGTGCAAGATACATTTGCCTCTGACTTCGGAAAGGTCTGGAGGTCTGGTTTCAACGGATTCGAGTAATCTGTTCGAATGTTTACGTCCACCTTTGCGTACTCTTAAGCGCTTTGGAAGCTTTTGTCGTGAGAGGGTTGGGAAGAGGTTCGGTGGTATCAATACCAGTTGTATGTACTGCGTTATGTTATGAAACCCGGATGACTCAGATTAGGAAACGTAATATTAATAGCCTGGCAGTTAACTGGAGGAGTTTCTGTGGATGCACAATTAAACAGTCTCGCGCTCCCATATAGCCAGGAGAAGGTGTAAAAAAGTAGAGGGAAATCGCATATATTGAAATACAGCTAGCCTGATCCCTGCATCTTTAGTGGCCTTCCGTGCATTTTTTTTTTGCTCGCTCTAAAATTTGTTACAGAAGCTACGCACTGTCTCGTTTGTTTAGTTTTGTTAAATCCCTATAGGCCGACGACGAACAGGATGCAGCAGCGTAAGACTGCCGTGCGCCTACACAACGACCAGACTGGCCATGGCTCTGGCTCACAGTTTACTTCCGGTCTTCAGGTGGCAATGCTCCCATGTAAAGGAACTATCAACTTTAATATAAAGCCGTGAAAAATGCGGCATTTCAAAGAAGAAGGGATAGGCCCACTTTTAGCTTTTTTAGAAAGGTCACAGACGAAGCTTCTGGCCTTAATTCTAATGCAAATTTGCACTTAAACGATGGTACAAAGCTTTCAGAAGGCGCTGTGAGAACGTTGCATAATTTAGTGTACTACAATGTAAAACGGCAGTGGCCACCGTTCCTTCCATGCTTACGGCATTCATATTTGATGTAGTAACAATACATCTGAAATTAGGACCGAAAACTTTTAACATTGGATGTCAGTATATTGTAGTCCCACTTCAGGACTCAATCCCGATAGTGCTTATCATTTTCCTCATGCGACGCCGAAAGAAAGCAATTATATGCGAATTACCGTCGCAGTGGCCCTGCAATAAACAATAAAACGCACCTTTTACAAAACCTCCAGCTACACTTGCGCAAAACGTGAAATTACGATTGCTTTCACAGTCAGGCTGCCGAGAGTTTTTATCTAATCAAAGGACTTATGTTTAGTCCGTTACGGCTTTACTTCGGCAACAGATGCAACAGTATTGTGGTTCAATGAGTTTTAATTATGACTCGTTTCAGTGAACTTTTTCTTAGCGTGTCACAGCTTACAGAGTGATGGACGAGGCTGGCTGAAATAGCGTTTGATCGAACATCCACTAGCTACTTGGTTATGTTAATCAAGAAGGTTCTGAAGCATTAAACTAGTTGACTCTGTATAAAAGGTCTGCCAAACAACTAGAGAGACAAACTGGTTCTTTGAAGCCCGTCAAATTTTTTTTTTCTTGTTATACTGGCTGCATGTGCTCCAGCTGGCCCGACCTCAAAGCGGTTCATTCCGACCGAGGTCAGTGCGCGTATTTCTCGTAATATCAGGACAGGTATTATGCACCAAAATAGCGCAGCCCGCACCTGTGTCCTGCATTCCTCTTCGTTTCTATAACCATATACGTTTGAAAAATGTAGGGAATATCACACAGAATTTTTCAGACGCGAAAACCGCACAGCTTGCTGTTACGTTAACAAAAAGTAAAAAAAGCAGTGCTCGGATATTTGTTAGGCTAGATTGCCGCTGCGTAAATGCATGTACGCTGTTTCATATTTTATTTTAATTCGTTCGCGAGGAGCAACGTATGGAAGGATGTCAGGGAAACAACGGCTTTCTGTGCCTATTTCAGTACGTTCAACTGAGCGCATAAAGCGATTACGCGACGCGTGGGCTACGATGTGTCTGTGTTTGTTGTCTGGGTCTGATGACACATTTTTGCGTAGTGTAAGATCTACTGTGTTCATTAGCGAGTTTTGCTCTATTTCGAGTTATTCTTGGACCTAGTACCTAATGCGTTCCCCAAATTTCGCCACGTACTTGTGCGCCGCATTCTGTTTTATCTCGCAATGTGCAGCACACGTCGTCCTCTTTCTTGTCGTGGCCAAGCATGAGAGCACTGTGCCATAGCCGCATTCTATCACTTCTAATGGTATTGTTGCAAATGTGACCTTAGATGATGGCACGTAACCACGAGGGCGATTAACTACACTTGCACCTATCAGAAATATAATTATACCACGGGATGAGACTAAATTATATACCGAATTATATTCGATAGATACGAAAACAAAATTATGAATTTTTTGGACTCACTTCGAAACTGTAGGGAAGACATAGCCGAATCGGAGCACCTAGCAGCGAATCCTACCAGAGGCGTTAATAGAGAGTTTTAGCTTACCGTGATCCGCGATCCGCTCCTGGGATCCGCCACCGCGCGTTCCACTGCGCATGCCCAGACACCCCTTGACGCCGACAGATGGCGCCACATACTGGATGTCGGCACACTGACCTGCCGCGTCGGAACCGATCAGCTTGACCGCCCCGCCCACGCGCGGTAGAGAGCCACGGTGGCGGATCGCGGATCACGGTAAGCTAAATCACTCTAATAAGCTTGCCTGCCGCGGTACGAGCCGTCAAACTCAAGCCCAGCTGAGTAGCGCTGAACGGAAGCAAATTTGGAATAGTCAACGATATAGATCTTAGAACTCGAGTCTTAGAAGAAATTTCGTGGGAGAGCTTCATGGTTAGACAAAACGATGACAAGATAGCAAAACATTGATCCAGCATTCCGGGTTCATTGCGGTATTAACACATAGCTGAAGGAGAACAGCCAGACCTGAGAAGATAAAAGGTCCAATATCAGACATCTTGCTTAGAAGTGAAGGACACCGGCCTGGACATCATTTATACATCAAATACCTACTTTTACGGGCAGTGTAAAACTGCAACACTCTTTTGCTCTGTGTAGTAAACACCGTCGTCAAGTTCCATATGCGCCGCTCCTTTGCTTAACCTAGGGGGAAAAAAACGCCATACAAATAGGCCATCTGCCTAAAGACAGACACCGAAGCCACGCCGGACCGGCTATCGAGGCCGTGGAGTAACGAGCGGCAGTACTAGCCTGTTGCCTAGAGACGTATCAAGCGCGGATACGCGCCAAGATCGTAGCGGCACCAGTCAGCGCGGCTGTCAATGCTTGTGAAGCTTGGTTCACAAATACACAAACCTCCACGATGTATATTACTTTTTTAAACATTTCAAACCTGCCGCGAGTTCAATACGGTCTCAATCTTGCTGATGAGGGAATGTGTATTCATTAAGTGATTGTTATTACCCACGTGGCAAATGTGACGTTGAGCATACTACGTTTCTACCTAAAACTGTGCTCTGTTTTCGTCGTCCTGGAGCCTGTATTTTCATTTTTGCTATGATATTTTCATCGCACCCTTGTGGACTCGATTTCATGCAGCTGTGCCGCGTTCAAATATGCTGATCCGCATCACCTACGTTTGTGAGAACTGTTTCGACAGTGTTGCTTTCAAGTATACTAGCGCGTTGACATCAAATATCTAATTGAAATAAATCATAAAGACTGACATAGTATCAGACCCATTGATACGGCGAAGACGTGAAGCTACCACTAGCCATGCGCAACTCCGCACAGGTCCTTTTTGAAAATGCTCTAAACCTCTTGTGGTGTGTGCGGTAGCAGGGGGCAGCAAAATACTTCGAAAGGTTCAGACGTTCTCGAGAAGTCTCGACCTTTCTGCCTTTGCGTGAGGCCTTAAGCAATCGTGAGTTTTAAACTATTCTGCTCACGCGGTGTATTTTTCGTATTTATTAGTCTTTGCACTCGCGCTTCTCTAAGCCCAAACAGCGCTCCAAATGTAATAATATGGATGTTATTATTACCGCGAGAACTTCAAACCCACCCTTGCATAGGCAGGTGTGCTTTATGAATTAAGATGTTATAGTCGCAATACCTGTTATTGGACAAACCGATTCGTTCCAGCCATGTGGTGCATGGTTGATGGTACATTGTGCAGGTGCAGGCTAAGAGGACACAGTCAAGAAGACACAAATTAATTGCTATGTCTGTCCCTTCTAGACTCGATCTCGTTATCCTGCGCGCAGTTCTGCTAATAATAAACTGATTCCGTATATGTTTGTTATTAGCCAGCACAGTAGGAAAGCGCCCAGCGGACTATGGCCCGTCATTAGTTACTACCACTTTTATTGCCAAAGCAATACTACATCAGGTCTATCCGCTCGTCGCGCGGTCCGTAGCCCGTGGACCCCCCGCTCCTCGACCTCCTCGATCAGCCTGCCATGACATTTGAATTCAAGTTACGCCTATGCCACGGGCAGGAGATGCCAACTTGGGTTGTTCCTTTCATATGGGAGGGTTGATATCAGAATCAACCTGCCAGAACTGTTTGCATTCTCGTTACCCCTTCGACACGCAGGCACGTTCATACGGCTAGGTTGAAGTGTGACTTTATATGTGGGTTGGTAGCTTACCCTCTCGCGTCATACCCTAAAGGGATCAGCTTAAGTGTCCCCAAAAATATAGCACCTTACACTGATAGGGCGTGATAGGGGAATAATGTAGCAGGCAAAAGAAGCTTCCTCCGTTGCTTTGGCAATTCAACTAGTGTTACCCAAGATCTAAACCACGTCAATTTTCAAGTTTGAGAGCTTTATAACATATCTGGCAGCATCAAAAGAACGTTACACAGCACTTTGAATTCGCTCAAACAGGTAGTATTAGTTGCAGTAATATTTTTGGTGACATTTTACAAATATGACCCCGAGGTGAGGCTACAGGGGTAAAGAAAAGTATCACACCGGGTTACACATTGTGGCAACGGGTGCCTCACAGGCAAAAGCAAATTTACAACAAACGTGCTTACAAAAAGATACGCTGATAATTACACAATAGTCTCCAATCGAACGAACTAAGCAAGCCGTTGGCAATAAAAAAAAAACAAGTTTCCACAATA
The DNA here is from genome assembly GCA_023969395.1 of Amblyomma maculatum. NCBI lineage: Eukaryota > Metazoa > Arthropoda > Arachnida > Ixodida > Ixodidae > Amblyomma > Amblyomma maculatum. The sequence goes on along the minus strand of JAJIZL010020483.1, from coordinate 572,219 downwards.
AGTATAAAAGGAATGAAAAACTAGATGCACTGTGAAAGAAAGTTATGAAAGCATGAACAGTAGCTGCGCAACGGGAGTAATACAATATTACATGAAAATTATACTGGAGGAAAAAGTATCTTCTATTTTTTTCTAAGACGGAAACACTAGCACATCCTACTGCGATATCAAAAGACATTCATGATTATTGTACAGGGTTGAAATTTGATTATCAATGTTTTACTTACCCCACTTGCTTCTAGGTCTTTCAGAGAGTAGGTTATCCTTACGTAAACGGTATGTAATACTCCTAGAAAGATAGGTATTGTGGAAAGATATGAATTTCTGCTTGATTTTAAATACAATATCAGTAGGTTAAACAAAATGCCTTAAAATATAGATGTAATATCTCTTAATATCAAAGCGAGCTTTTTATACGCAGGGCAGATAGTAGATGAGTGCAGTAGAGCAGACCTTCTCGCTTCATACAGGTACCGGGAGATACAAGTAGAGGAGCAAGAGAGCGCACCCTTGGGTTATTCAGGTGGCTTAAAACGCCAGCGTCGTCTTCCGCAAAATTTCTATGAAACTTACTATTCATTCCGTATTTGCCGCCTGCAGATCACCAGTAACCGTCTGTTCCTGTAATGAGAAATATTTTCAACTAGCCCCAAGCGCCGATGCGCGATATGAGAACAGTTCTACTTCACCGTGATGCATCAGACATGATGAATCATGGCAACTTCTATTGGTGTTGAAAGTACTACGGCTGAGAACGATGTGTACGGCGCGTAAAATTCCCTGAGAAGAATGAAGACAACTAAATATAGCAGCAGACGCGGGCATGAAGCCAGCTAAACTTGCTACCAGAATTTAGGGTTTGAAAACTCTCGTATTCATCTCTCTGCTTTGCTTTCATTCTTGATGCATGTAACTGAACCTTACTGGCATGTTCATCTTCCAATTACTGTTAGCCAATAGGCAGCAAAATATTGCTGTTTACAATCGAGTGTAAAATGTATATGTCATCTGAGCGCTTCGGTACACATTTCGCTGGTGGATAAAGGAACCATGATGGAGTCCGCAGTAGCTTGAGCCATGTAGCCAAATGCCATAGCGAGTTTCTAATCGCCAATGAATATTTGACAAAGGCACTCCCACTTTCTTTGCTTAACCTCATCGAAGTCAAGACAAACCTTCCTTGTGCTACCTAAGGCTGCTACAGGAGGGCCTTAACTCCAACCTCACAGTTTTATAATTAGTTTTTTCGAATCGGCATGACATCACCTCGTAGAGGCAATTAAATCCAAAGAGAGAATACATATGCGCCTCATCGAGCAGGCTGTTTTAATTGCATACCATTAATCAACCAAAACCACAACTCCAAGTAAAACGTGCACACTTAAAGAGATTAAATTTGTGCACGTATTTCACTCATTTTTTCAGGAACGCTACGTTCACGTTCTTGCCCTCTCCGGGATACTCTATTAACAACGTCATCAAAGTGCAGCTGATCGACAGTAAGTAAGCTTCGAACATTCCTTTCATTAGCCCATATATACATCTACTTTGGTCCTATCGCTACTATCCCATATAGACGAAACAATTACGCAATATTCAGTTTTGAAAATTAGACTGGGAGACACACACAAAACCGCTCATGGGTGTTATAAAAGCACCGTGTTATGGCTATTGCGGCGATTCAGAGGCACTTTGATCGATGGCATCTATATGCAACAACCGATTTCCGCGCCCTCGCTGATGACTGTGCCACAAACCAACCGTAATATATCTGTCTAGATCTAGGATGCAAGCTTGCACTTACTTTTCTTCTTTCAGCGGCGTCACATTATTTTTATTACTTTTCTATTTACAAGTGTGCTCCTGTAGAGAGGCACAGCTAACATGCTAAGGTTTGCACGTTAACTGCTAGCAATAAAGTTGCTCATTCTGACAAAGGCACTGTGATTGGCGGATTAGGTGACTTCAAAATGTCACAAATTCATTATCCGAAAATATCATTTCCCGAAAAGCAAAACAATACATGAGCTTTTGAAATAGGCGGGGAGACATTGGCGCAGGGTTGTCGAAAAATAACCTAGACGTGTTAACAGTATCCACGATTGGCTTTATAAATACGATGTAATATAACTCTGCCGCCTATGAGCTTTCTATAAGGACGCAAGAAATTATTCATTTCTTTATAAAGCGACATGTAACAGGAAGCAAGTCCCAAATGAGCGAAAATTTACATCGAAGGTTTAGGGCGTCCAGAAAGGCTTTTACGCTAGGTTGTTAGGGGAGAAATAATTCAGTTCTTTTTTTTTTCATACCACGTGCCAGTGACCGCTCAAACGTCCACTATGGCCCTATCGAAAGGTGGCGTATCTTAGTGTGCGCGCATTTCCATGCCCACAGCGGTAGAATGTTGAAGCTCATCCGACACACCTAAATGCACCACAACCGACATTATGAATGAGGAGTGCGAAGCATCAGTATTTAATACTGATCTTGACGATCATCAGAAGCTCATCGACCAGGTCAAGGCGGCAGCGGTAACCTCTGACATTCTTTGTTTTTCTCATGCAAACTGTTCAGTCAATCGGTCAGCTTATTGTTCACACGACGAATCCATATTTATACATTCGGGATGGCCTCTTTCACTAGGTACTCAGGAGTCAATATTTTTATACACGCGAAATCCTTCAGTGCAAAGGAAATGTTGCTTATTGCAGAGGAAGGCTGCTTACCTGTCACTTTTAATTAAAATAGCAATGAGTTACCACGTGGTCAGAAATATTTTTTCTCGATAACCTGTAACTGATGCTTACTTTCGACGACTAATTATTTTCCTTTTCTAAGAATTTTATTAATTATCTTGTCAGAAATAATCAGCAACATACGCTTCAAATTAGCAGAAAACATCACAAAGTGCCAAAAGTCTTTGAGAGCATTTTTGAGAGCATGTAAAACAGCGTCAATAGATCTGAATTGCTATTCCACCTGCGTACAAAGTGCTGTGTTATAGCATACAATGCTGAGAGCTAGTTTTCCAAACAGCGTGTTTTAAAAAGGGTTTGGCCAGCTTTTCTTTTGTTTTTTTTTGGTTCCAGGTCCTGATGTCAGCTTCAACTTGACAATTGCTTACCGCGACTGCAAGCTGTGCAAAGTTGTTAGACATGAGTACATAAATGAGGGTGAGTGGGCAGCTTCAAAGCGCTTTTATTGCATTGAATAGATTTTTGTTTAAGTTTTCAAGACAACTGTTCCTAAGAATTAGCCTTTCCACACTGTATTTCGGTTTTTGAGGGGTATGAAAATCTCGAAACGAGGCATTTCATTACGAAAACAGGCAGTATTATTTTTTAAACTTTGTGAAGCAGTATAACGGAAAATAATCGTGTCAGCGCATGTATCTCTCGCGATCATGAAGCATTGGCTACATTGCATCTTATCGCTCCTCGCAGAACATACTCTTTCTTTTTCAATTTCGTACTAAGCAAACTGCTGATTTTATTCAATGTGTAAAACTTTGCAGCCCAAATAATGGTGGGCCATGATAGAAGCATGTCTGTATCAATGCTGCCAAAATACACAGCTGAAAACCAGTGTTGATGGGAACTATTTCTCATATACTGCCTTTGCAAGGAGAGAGAATTACATGCCACCAAGCAAGAAACTTGAATTTTCGTAACACATATATGCGGATGCTTCTCACTGGAAAGTTACTGTAAAAGTGCTTCATTGAGAATTTCGCCTTCTCGAATTCTACGTTACTTTATCGATAATTTGCAACTTTCTTCTGGGAGCATGCTACTCAAACATATGTTATGAGTACGTTTTTTTTTAGAGCAAACTGAGAATATTCACTTCCATAATGGGTTGAAATATAACTAACTTATACTTTACTGCACCAGTTTAATTTTTCATTTTTTTCTGTTTGAATTTGAAGGTTAAAATCTATGATGACATAGGATAGCATACCATCGCATACTATTCCATAAAATTTGATAGCATATTTCATCCGTTTTTTTTTCCACAGGTGCTGGCTGCAGCATCTGGGTGACAGAGGCAGAACTGAAGCATAGTAACCCAGTCTGCGAGTTCATCTTCTCTATACTCTGCGGCTTCAATCAAGTTTACCAGATTTATGACGAAAGCTGCGTCGTAGGAAATTCACTCAAGAACTGAAAATACCCATAGTTTCTTGAAGTAAGGAGGATAACCTGGAGTAATACAAACGAAACATGCATCGAGGAGCCTCTATTACTATTTTATTACATTTTTGCCTTTATATGCGAAGATGGGTTTTTAATAAACCAATAGTTTTGAAAAGGTATAAAACGTCGTTCTCTAAAACGCTGCAGCGGCAGGAAATGTAGCGTTTTTTTAAAGCGGAATACCCACTTTTCGCATGCAAAGCTCAAGGTGATGCCATTCCGCATCTGTCACGTTTAAAGCATGCTCTCAACCGCGTAATTCGCTGGCTCGGCAAGTGCACCTAACGACGTGGCTCTCCACTGCCACGCCCTCGCTTCCCATTGCGGTCGCACCTAAGCATGTGACTCAGCTTTCGCCCTGATGTAAGCAGGGGAGCTGGCGGTGCTTCATAGAGCTATGAAATAAGCGATTGCAGATACTATTCCTTGGTATCTGTAGTAAAAACGCCAAGCCGGCTCTAACCACACTTCAGAGGCTGCACGTCATTTATTGTTTCGATGTATAAAAATAAGCGGAATAAATGGTGATATGGCCTTGGGTAACCACGGGCATGTGTCAAACCGAAAATGAGACAGCGACAGCTCCCTTCTTTCCCCAAAAACTAGCTTAAAGGTATGAAAAAATTCACAGAATGAAAAGGCGGTGTCAAAGGGAATGTCGCTCTCAAGAAGAGCATCAGCATACCCCTAAATGAAACTCTAAAACCATGCACGCAGCGTTCGCTCGGAACACTAGGTTGCTGGTGATGGTGAACACATTTAATGAAGGAATGGGGTTTTGTGGGCTTTAAAGACCTTTTTGATGAGTGGAGGCCTAAGCCATGATTAAAAACTTGCAATTTCTTTTTGCAAGGAACCGAAGCTCAGCGTTCACCGAGCGCAGCAAGTCAGGCAGGTGCACAACGTCCGCTTGTGACTAGTTGTAATGAATAGGGTTCTATTTGGCAAGGCGTCGGCGCGTAGTATAACCCACAACCGGCAATACTTGGTGTTTCGTCACTCGGAGTAAAAAAATATCATATTCATTGTCATTTTTAGCTACGCGAACGTCGATTGCGAAAGCACTTACAGGCGCAGCTGTAGTTTGAACGCAACAGTGTTAAGTGCCCCGTTTCGCAGAAGCGGCTGTTTCGACGTTTTAGTTGTGACACATAAATGAGAAGAAAGTAAATAAACAATCAATATTTTGCGGAAACATGAAAAGTCGAACACGTTTCCTTCGTAGTGAGAGGCGAGCAAGCATCATCCGTATGCATTGAATTTTTACTGTCAGCTAATGTTTGGGCGTGGTTAGAAGAAACTACTTACGGAATTAATGGTTAGGCGAGTAGAAAAAAACATTAGACTTTTATTACCTACAATGCGGCGCTCAGCGGAAATATTATTTTGATCGTATGACGCTTGACGAGAGCCGCAGCCCCATTCAAAGCCTTATACATCCATTTATCGTCTTCAAAGCATTGAGGTTTAGCGACAGCTCAGAAAAAAAAAAAAAAAGACTGCAAAATTTACATCTGCCGTGCTTTATAAAGTTAGTTTTCTTTTTTCAAGCCCGAATATGGTTCCCCATATTTACGGTTTCGTGAAAACTCAGGTATAATCACCCAACTGCTAATAATAAAAATTAGCAGATTTTTATTAATTAGCTGAGTAATAAAAGTTGGGATGCATTTTGCGGTAGATTATTTCCGCCGCTGCGTAGACACACCTACAAGCAATCATTTTCTATTTCGAAATCGCTATTCTCAAAAACCTATGAAACTGTTCACAGCATTCGACATAGTATGTTTATAGGATGGGGTCTATTTTAAAAGTACTAGGAGTGGAAAGAGCAGCAGTGCACACAGCCCATAGACAGGTAGAACACACGCTGCGACAGTAGGGCCACTTACTGGAATGTTCCACATGTACTTCTTTCTCCTCGCAATTACCCGCGGGATGAAGAGGAGCCATCCTGGCGACTGCAAAAATTTGGATAACAATCCCAGAGTATTGAAGGGGATCCACAACACAAGGGCGCCAGATGAGAAATTCCTGTGTCGAGTGTCGGTTGTCATGATGGGATTTGTGCCGGTATTGGGTTTTGCGCGTGAGTTCGTGGGCGATTTGTCGAGTCCTCCGTATGTTGGGCAGCTTGAGAAGCAGAAGTATACTCCTATATGTCAGGTTACGGGAGTGTAGCGCAGATTGCAGCAGAAGGATAATGACCGTAACGGAGATAAAAATGAGAGAACCAGCAGCAGACTGTGTTGCGGTATTATAAGCGTGTAATGACATATGGAACGACGAGGTCCCAATTGGAGTGGTTGGAGTCAACGTATAAAGGGCATGTCACCAAGATGGCCTAGTTATTATAGACGTAGGTGGTTCCATGAATAATGTTGCACTTGGGGAGCCAGGCTTTCACATAACCTAAGAAAATGTGCTTTCTGTCACTGAGCAGCTCTCGAGGCTAAAAAGAAGCGATTTTTAACGCTGTGGCAGATGGAAGGCATCGGGTTCTGCATAACTCGTCATATGATCAACCACTACGATAGCCGAGCGGTTGGCGGCTGCAGTGTAGGGCAGCGGTCTATACAAGTCGATGCGGATGCGGTTGAAAGGGCGCGATGAGCAGGGTAACGGCAGCATTTCTCCAGCAGAACGTTGTAGAGATGCCTTGCGACGTTGAGGGGTAAGGCATGAACGAACGTATAGGTGCGGACGTAGGTAAACGGAGCACGCTTTCCCGTTCAAATTATATTAACTCCTGCACTAAACAAAAGAAAACTCTATTTACCCAAGTGAAAGGGCACTGGCGTCTACTACCGGTTCGCACATAGTACTTTCATTTATACAACGTGGTATAAATTTAAAATAAAAAAGAGTGCTCCGTTTAGTTTTGTCGGCACCGGTACTTGAGTATGAAGGTGTGAGTACATGCCCCGTCAGTAGTAACGCGGTCGAAGACGTATATGTCTTGAAGGCACCCGCGTGACCGGTTTGTGGGTCAGCATGGAAATAGTCACAGATTTGCGAGCGTAGCTGCCGGGGAATAACAAGCAATCACTTCCGGCCACCTGCGCTGTAGCTGCGGCGGTAGAGGAGGTTATCGCGAATGGCAAAGTGGGAAGCATAGCGGCGAAGAGCCAGCGATGTAGCAGAAGTCGTAAAATTGGAGGGAGAACGAGAATACAATTGATCCAGGGTTCTTTCCGCTGCGCTGGTGGCATGTCGTTGATGTGGAGCGATGGCAGGGATTCGTTGCAAGGGGAAAGACTCGCGACCTCAGATGGAAGGGGACAGCTGGAAAGGTCATCAGCGTCGTGATGCTTGCGGCTGGAGTGGTCAACAACGCAGACATCATATTCCTGAAGGCAAAGAGCCATCTTGCCAGTCTGCCGGACTGGTCTGTCAGTGACAAAGCCAGCAAAGCGTATAGTAGTTAATCGCTACCTCAAGGGTGCGGCCATAGAGGTAAGGGCGTAATTCAGTAAAAGCCCAAATAATGGGTAAACACTTTTTCAGAGACAGCATAATTCGATTCAGCCTTCGTGCCTGTATGGCTAGAATACTCGACTGCGCATTCAGTGTAGCCAGATTTGCGTTCAGCGAGTACTAAGCCGAGACCAATATCAACGGTGTCCATGTGCCCCCCCCCCCCCCCCCCTGTAGGTGCTGTTGGGTCGAAATGACGAGGACTGGCGGTGCCATCTGAATGCGGCGCGAAGGATTGAAGATATTGCAGCACGTTGGTGACCACAACAAAATTTTGCAACTGCCCGACAAAATTTCTATTAAACTGCATGAATTTTCTTTTTTTGCCCAAAACATTACAGTTTAAAAACTGTACGTTCACGGCTTCGTTTCCGTGAAATAACAAAATAATTCGCGCTTTCTCGTATTTGTCTAAAGACTAAAACCATAACTCATTAGGGCGACTGCTCCAGCAGTGGACCGAGTTTCCTTTTTTTGTGTTATACGTCGGAAATAATGGCAAATCCCCCCCCCCCCGGTGATTATGTGCCATTATAACGAGGGAGAAGACGAAGAAGAATGGCAGATGTAATTTCGGTTTAAATTGTAAATTAATGGTGCATCCTGTGTTTACGTTAGCCTATATTCTATTTTCGTCGTCCCTGCCGGTCGTTTCTACTCCACAGTGTTTTCAATATTCTTGTTTAGGTATGTGTTCATTTCTCATATAAATTGCCTGGTCACACACAAGCTGACACGTGCAATTGGGGCAATCGGTAACCAACCCGTGCCTGTCGAATCCTTCATACCTGCGCATTGGTCAAGCAAAGTACACCTATTTAACCCTTAGTCACTTGTGGTATAAAAGATTTTAGTTCTTACCAATTCCATGGATGTTTATGTCCGGAAAGCAGGGCTGTCGCCCTGTTGTGTTCATCGCCAGATAACAAACAGTTATCAATAACTCCCAGCCCACCATGATGATCGTTTTTCTCCTTACAGCCCGTCACAAACAAAATACACAGCTTAATTGTTCTCATCGCTTATTAGGTGGCTTGTTTGCCAATAAATAATGCAGAACTCTGGACCCTAAAAGATAACTGCGTTGGTGGTACCTAGGACAGTGCGTGACCTTCCTTCCTCTCGCTTTGGGGACGCTTGATTACCTTCCTTGGTAATCACGTAGTAGATAACCTTGCGAAATTTGCTGCCCTTTTTCAGACGCCCGTATATTCTGAGACAACCCCTTCGGCGCCTGTTTTGATCGCCCTGCTGCTACTGGCAATGCCTTTTCTTGAACTAATTAAATTTTTCTTGGTTTCTTAGGCTTTGACATGCCTTCTTTCCCTTTCGCTACTTCCTTTACTTGCTTTGAACAGATATATTGAAATATGCGGGCCGAATGAAATAATAAATATGAATAGCCACTTTAAAACAGGAAGCTGCAAGGCTCTTTAAAGAGTTGTGAAAATGAAACTCAGCAACATGAAAGTGTCGGCAGTCACGTGTGCTTTTCTTTCTGTAACGTGAGAGTGCCACCCACAAAGACGAATATACCTATGACGTTTTGTAGATGTCCTAATTCACACATATATATCTGCACCTGTCTGTATTCCTTTGTATGTGCCAGCTAGTATGAGCAAATTCTATGCATTTTTCACCTTCTATGTTTTCTCATTTCCTCCTCCTCCTACCTTATATCGCAATATGAGCTTTGTAGCATATCATGTTTAGTGCAGCTATATTATTGCTAGGAATAAGTAATGGACTGATGCAGGCTTCGCATGCATGTCATATTCTAGAGTGGAAAATGCAGAAAACATGGTCAGTAAAGGCAAAGTACACCTCAGTTAACAATACCTGATTAAATAATTAAGAAGCAGATCATTACGAAGCGCGGCCTTATTTAGTGAGCATATTGAAGTGAACGGACTCTCTTAGGTGTCATATCATTCTGCTGCTTCGTATGGATCCCGGCACAAGCAGACACCCTAACATCCATGCCGAGAGCACCGGCCCATTATATACGCAACCAGTCTTGCCCGTGATCACCCCTTCACCCTTCCTATTTAAAATCTGCTTTAGGTAAATGTCACTCCTTATTATCCCGCATACTTTCCTCATCCAGTATTAACTTGTAACATAAAGAGATTAGAGGTAACGCCTTGTCCCGTCGCTAATAGGCTGATGTTGCTCTGAAAAATACGGAGTGCAAATACGCGTCCGAATCGTTCCAAGCCGGCCGCTGAAGAGGTTGTTCTCTGCCCGCTCACTTTACACTTCTGTAGCGACGGGAATTTCAGTGACGTGGATATGACAAGACCTTCAAATTTCAGCCACGAGGGAACTGATGTCGGTTATGGAAAAATATCTGCTTAGATAAATATAAAAGTAATGGACGATAAGTTCTCTCTTAGCCAAGACATCCCCCTTGACTGTTTGCACACGTTAGTTCAAGTTGGTCACACACTTTATATCTGAAAAGTGCAGCCTTCCTTTCAACGGATGAGGCAGAAACAATGAACGAAAACTTTGTGGATGTTAGCAGACTATATGTAATTTAACGACATGCACAATTCATGTGAGTCTGAACTAGTCATAGAGAGAGCAGGACATTTACAGGCAATATTTTGCTCGAAAAGGGATGATTAGACTATACTAAACGACATTTAGAAATCTTTAATAAAATATTTTACTCTCGCTCTCAACTGCTTAAAAAAGGCGCCCCATTTATTTACAGTAGTAGTGTAAAATACGAGGCTTCATCTCATACGTAGCCTGCAGCAGTCTAGAACATGCGGCAATCAGAATAATCTCAGAACAGCGCACCTCGCATATGTGTTCCTCCAGAGTCGTCATCCCGCATTTTGGGCTCATTCACTGCAAGAGAAAAGAAGCTAATATGCGGCTAGTGCAGATGGGATACAAACCGACTGACACTGTCTCCTTTTGAATGCTTTAGAAGTAACGATACCAGTTTTTCAGAAACATCCTTGACATATTCCCGAAGGCTATGAAATAAAAATGCATTCTAAAAATAAAATAGATAAAAGGGGAGTTGTTATCGCGCGACTCCCCGAACAAATACAACACTGCTGGTCACTGAAGGAGAGCACTTGCTATTGCTGCAGCCGATCGTTCCGCATTTTTACATATAACTCAATTTCGCTGTGTATTGCATGCATCGTCTTCGTAAACTTTAAGCACTGCGAAATTAACACAGAACACAATGTTGTCGCACTTCATTTATTAGATGCGGTACGTAGTGCCAAAATCTAAGAGGCACTACCAATAAGTTCCGAATCGCTGATTTCGCCGTTCTTCGCCTGGTGGCTGGGGAAGCGAGGTTAAATGCTGCTTGCCAGAGCACCTACATCACTTTAAGCTAGCTAAGCTAACTCTGCTGTACTTTTTCATTATCAGTCAGACAAGAACAATCTGACTCTCGAATGACCTTCATAGCTCCTTTTTTATACTGTTTCTCTTCGGACAGACTTCACGTCTTCAACCCAAGTATCGCCGCACGACAAGAAGCGGTTGAACTCAAAAAGCGGTCAGCAGCACCAAGTTAGGTTTCAAGCTACATTAGTGATCAATTACTGAAACCTGTTGACCTCAGCAACACCATGCAGCAGGAACTATCTGAACTGAAGTGTGCAAAGCGCTATCATTCCAGAGGGTGCAGTGGGGATGGCCTGTAAAATAGAGGAGGCACTGGTGTGGATAACAGTGCGCAATCTTTGTGAGTTGTGGTGCACCACTTCGTAGCAGGCATCTTCAATGCTGTTTGCGGGCCAGATCTTCTCTTCCAATTTCACAATGAATTGAAAGTTCACTCTAAATCCCGAGGCTGACATGTCATCTACTAAATACTTCTCTTTGCAGCTATCTGTCATGCTAGCCGTGAGGCAGAAATGCATGTAGTGAGCGGCAGATGCTCTTTCTCCTCTAATACATTTTGCTGCGGCCTGTTGACCTTGGCGCACGCTAAACAATCAGGAACTTCATCCACATAATTTCAAATAGGAGTTAGCTTACGCAGCAGGAGAAATGAGGGTGAGTCATCCGCTTTCAGTTTAGAGTAAAATATTAGACCTTGTCAGTGATGCGGATTGAGTTCGCCCAAACTACAAAGACATAACAAATGTAAGTCATGCGTTTATGGTCAAAAGCCAAACACATACCGTTGCTCACGCCTATGAGCTATATGTCTATCACGCGTAACTCCTACGGCACAAATACACTGGACAGTTTTTCAGAGAGTTAGAGGATGCTGCTACAGTGAGACATTTTCATATATAAACGCGCTGGTGTCAAAGCCACAGTGGAGAAAATTCACGTTATCTTCGTCGTTACGAGCTAGATACAAAATATTATCTGCGACAATCAGGACACCACTGTTCCACTTGTGACAACTTTTCTGCTTATTAAAGCCAGCCAACCTCACCTCGACTTGAATCCACTCCTCGGAACATTTCAAGATAAATCCGAGGTAAGTAATTCTGTTGGCCTCTGCTACAACCCTACTGAAAAACGAACAGTTCTACTTGGCAATAACCTCATAAAATCTCATTTAATCGCATAGACTCTCATAATGTTCACATCATTATTATAAAATATCGCACATAGTTTATAATAATGTACAAGAAACTATGAGACCTTAAGCAATTATATGCGACTTGTATGTGTATTTTTAAGTAAATTGAGTGAGATAGTATGAGAAAATGCGAGGTTTTTGTCTCATACAATTTTTTCGGTAGGGAATCATTGTACACTCAACATGCAGACCCGAACAGTAAGCACCCATTATAAACCTAGGACTATTTCTGCTCCAAACAATTGGTGCACAACGTGACGCCATCAAAAACTAACGTTCAGTAGAGTTGAGTAAGATTTATACCTCGCTCCTTCTAATGTTAAAGCTCACCCTGGAAAATACTAATACGGCCAGTTATGCTAATGCGTTATATTCAGAAGAGCCGAGGTAAATTCACTACACAAGTGTGTTAGGTTTGGCCATTCCATGCAAAAGGTACCGGTCTCCACTCGACATTATCCAGTCTTGTCGATAAAATGTTTACTTCTTTATTAAATACGTCGAAGTATTTACCCTTAATAACTTTGCAGAACAAATTTCCAGGTCATGTGAAAGCCGCTTGAAATTCTCAGAGGGGTACAAAAGTTGGCCACAATAAAAAGTTACAAACATCAGATATTTTACCTTTGCTTTAATGAGTTTTGAACTCGCAGCAAATATGTAGCCCGACGTTCTTGTGCCGTTTTATTTCATTTAGGCAAAAAAAATCAATTTGAACTTTTTTTATACTAATGCCTGTAAGTCTTCGCTGCATTTGTCAACGTAACAAACTACAATACGAAAAGCTGGAATTTCGGTTATGGAGAAGTAATCCTTGACGTATATCATCTGTAACGAAGGAAGGGACATTGCATAAGGATCACTTCTTGCTCACAAAACAAAAATGCCAGGTTAAAGTATTTATACTAGCATTAATAAGCCTTTCTTGCAGTAGAGGAATGTAAGTTACTGCGTTATTTTCTCAGTTACCAGGATCGAAGCCAAAACATGGCAGCGAAAAGTTGCAATGAAACTGAGAAACACTTTACCTTGGTTGTCGAAGAATTTAGTGTAAGTCAGCTTGTTTCTTACACCTTAACAAAAAAGATCGGCTGACAATTACAGATTCACATGTTTACCTTATAGCTGAGAGTAACAGCGAATATATATTCCGCACGGAGCGGCGTCGAAAAAACAAAACGTAAGCACAACTTCGCCAAAGCTGTTAAAAATAAGAACTTGAGATGCACCTTTAGCGATATTGTCGCCAAATACAGTTGTAGAAACAACTGTGAATAATTTTACGCATCGTGCAAGCCACTGAAGCCCGCGGGCAAAAACGTAAACCTCTCTGTTTTGTAAACCTACGCTTTTTTTCTATTCCTATTGCGATTTCTTACTCCACATGTAAGATCCAAGTGAGGATCCAATATAAGATGCACTTGCAGCACTCAATATCTAGAAGCCCCACAAAGATGAGCACAGTATCTTTGGAAACATTTCAAGCCTGTGTGCGACGTCCTAGACAGCGTTTTCAACCAAAGTGGCTTAGAACAGTAATACCGGCCGCTCTCTAGAAACTGAGAAGAAACACGACGGCAGCAGAGACGTCGTTTAAAGCACATTTGGCACTTGCTGAAGCAATTGCTTCTCAAGCTGTTCAGTATTCATCACACCTCGCGAATATGGCTTACTCGCTCGGTAAGCTGGTCGCGAGTGCGGCCGCGGATTGCGTTATCCTAATCCTTTCTGCAAGTTCGGTCATTAATGTGGAATTTATGCCCGAACCACGCTTAAATTATAAGTTATGCCATGTCGAATGTCTCCAGATCAGTTCGGATCACTTCGGAATCTATAACGTCCACCTACATAGTGCAGCACACGGGCGTCTTTTCAGTTTCATCTATAGAAGTTTTATTTGTGCCAGTTCTTGTTGGACCTCCGAGCCTCGTCATGAGGTATTTGCTGAACGAAGAGCTAAAAGAAGGCAACAACAAAGATGTAGTGTAGTCGAGGGCTCTGGAATAATTCCCACCTATTGGGAGAATTTACCAGGTGGTTTCTCCGTTGCGTCTTCTTCTAGCGGCGGCCGGTGGTAATAGAACTGAAAGTGCACCTGCGGGTGCGATAATGGTTTCTATGTTGAGATAAAAGGTAATAAAAAGAAACGGGTAAAAATTTATCGCCAGCCTGGTTGCGCCCAACGGAGAACAGCCGCCTTTATCATAGCCCTCGAATGAACATTGTTCTATGCTATAAAGTTATCACTTTCATCCGCTCATCTAATTATGCTACTCCCTGCACTTGCCTTCTCTGGAAATTCAGTCATTCATATATTTATCGACGTTCAGTTATTTTGCCATATACATTTCATACGTTGCCTATATGTCACTGCGTTATTTTGTCAAGGATGTCATTGAATCGCTTTTGTTGCCTAACACACACAGCTGGCTGACTGTCTTAAAGCTACACCTATCATTTTTATTTTTATAGATTCTTGTGTTGTCCTAAAATTACCTTTTCTTTTGCCAGCTGCCACGTTCTCGCCCCGTAGGAGAAAGCAGTAAGCGGGAGCTCTACCAGCCGTTTCCCTGGAAGGCTTCAGGTAAATTGTGATCAACGATCTTTCCCCTAGTCCGTACCTGCGGTCATTACTTCCCCTAATTAGACGCATTCTCTTACCAATGCTATGGCCTCATCCCATTCATTATAGTGGTGTTCCGTTCCGAGGCAGTTTAACATAACTTCATTTTCCAGAGGGCTGATTCTGAAACCTACCCCTCTGTTTTGCCCATTTCAGTCGCTTCATCATCCTTTGCAGTTGATTTCCTAAGATACTTCGTCAGGCAGTGTCAGGAGCGAACAGCAGGTTATTCATATACCTTAACTCTAAGGTATATCTGTGCACAAACTCCTCAAAAATGGGCTGTAGTCTGTGATTGTAAACCTGCCCTATAATATCCTCAGTCAGCCTTGAGCCATGGCTACTATAATAAACTTGTAGCGGAGGTACGACATCTGCACCACCTGACATTACAAGAAGGTCACGAAATCATCTACCAGTGGCTACCCGACCATACTGAAATTGTTGGCAATGGCTTAGCTGACGATGCTGCTCAGTCAGCTCGCAATACAAACAACGTTGCCCAGGTACCAACCATTGACAAAAGCCGACGCAGCAAGGCACCTTCGACTGCTCACCCGATACG
This sequence comes from Amblyomma maculatum, assembly GCA_023969395.1. Taxonomy (NCBI): domain Eukaryota; kingdom Metazoa; phylum Arthropoda; class Arachnida; order Ixodida; family Ixodidae; genus Amblyomma; species Amblyomma maculatum. Next base: position 556,779 of record JAJIZL010020483.1, on the reverse strand, counting down.
GGACTAGACAATCATGGTTACACCTGTAGGCTGGACATCCTACTTTGACAGATTATTTCAACTGCAAATATCCTTCGGTCTTGTGACAAACTCCTTTCCTTGGCACTCTTTCTCTCATTTTTCTCCCTTTTATTCCCTCCACACGTGTAGAGTGGCCTTGTGGGCTAGTTCATGTAGAAGTATATGTTATGGTTTTTCTTATGGCAGAAGCCCCATTTGTGTTTACCTGAGTGGTTCCCTAATACGCAAATGGATTATCCTCGGGGGCTACGCGTTGAAAGAGGACATTATCCTTTCCTCGACGATAGTAGCATTTGTGATGTAGACATGCAGGTTGCAGTATTGGCCACGAGCGAGGCGCCTTCCTCACTGTCGAGCACGACAGTCTCCATGCACTCATCGAAAGTACCCAAGTCTGCTCGTGTGCCCTGCAGAAGTCCGGTCGGCAACTTCCCAGAAGCGTCCAACACTGTAATAAATATCGTTGAGCTCTGAAGCACAGGCGGAAACAGTCAAGTAGGTGCCTGAAAAACAGGTCTTGTAGGAATAGCCTGTTAAGTCACGAGTTGGATGAACCAACAAGTGAAACCTTTACCGTTTGTATCTTAAAAGCTTTGATTGCAATGCAAGAACACTGCGCGCAGACATAAATTTAGTATATGAAGCAATGGAAAACAATTTAAGTGCCAGTCAGCTTCTTGTACCTTCTAACCCGGTTGGCCATTTTTAGAAATGACACAAAGCTTGAAGAATCTGAAACATGCAACATGGACGACTTTTGCGCACGTGTGGGACAAGTCTGTAGACTGCGTGAAATGATTTTGTTGATATTCGCGCACAAGGTGCCCAAATTAGATTTCAGTGCGGTTTCCTGATGACGGACAGCGTCCATTACTCGAAGGATCAAGCTCGCAACATAATTGTTACAGCACACTGAGCCGTGCCGTGGTTTCTAGGCATACGAAGTGACTCGTTCATTAGAAAAGCTAGCATTTTCAGCATAAAGGCTCGAAGCTTCCGCAAGACGACCTAAAATTCTCATTGCCTTTTAGGCAGTTAGAGGTTCAAATTCAGGATTCCTGGTAATCTATTAATTATGAGTTGGCTGTGGGATATCAGATATATTTATGCACAACTTCATGGAAACGGTCGCCTCTCAATTATCGTCCAGTTTAGCTCGAAGGTAACTTCTGAAAATTGATCGATCATATATTCTCTAATGTCCTAGCTTTACACAATGTACTTTATTCTTCACAGAAGTGCAACAAACGTTGTGAAAATATTACTCCCGTGAGAAAAAACTAAGGTCATTTACGTGTGCAATAGCTTCTATTCACGATCGCTTATCATTAGCCGACTTTCTTGTCCTACACTTTGCAAAAGCTTCTATAAATATAGACAAGTACTGCTACTACCCAGATGAACCAGTTAAATATCAATCACAATTTCCAAATGTGGATTGAATGCTACCTTCTTTAACGCTCCCATTTCCTACTAATGCTAGTTACAGCCCCCTTTCGTTAGCAATGTGAACTTTTGCGTACCACACGACACATTTCTTAGGCTGTTTCTAGTCCTTATTTATATAAATGGCTTCCCTTCCTAATAACGCCTAATACTTATTTTTTCGCTGATTAATAGGCCAATGATCGGGAAGTAACAATATTTACAGTTATTTAATTCTCTAGGCATCATAACTGCCGTAATATGATATATTGCATGTATAATGAACCTAAACATTAACAACCAGAAACATATGCCAGTATAAATTATATATAATACTCAAACCTCCTACTCCTTAAACAGCTGCTCATTTCAGTTAGTTTATTCCTAAAAGGTATGGGGGTTCATGTAAATGCAAATCAGACAGTGTTGCTCCTCTTTGAAAGCAAAATAAAAAATGCCAGCAATATGGAGAGCTACCAATGCTGCAAATTGTTTCATAGGTCTCGTTATTCCACTGATAACTTTATTGCTTTAAACTATACAGCTTTTTGATAAAGCGATATGATCAAAAGTAGAAAAAAAATTATGCCTGTTTGGTATTCCTATCACGGAAACCAAGTAACTTCAGATGAACGTGTTAAAAAAGATTGTTCTAAACACTTAATGTAAATTTTGGTTCTAAACAAGTAATGTAAATTTTGTGTTGAAAATTTACATTACTTGTTTAAACAATCTTTTTGAACAAGTTCATCTGAAGTTACTAGGTTTTCGTGATAGGAATACCAAACTTTTTCCTGTATTCATGTGCAGAAGAAAGTTTCCGTCTCGATCTCTTCCGCAACTCTGAAGCAATTGTTTTACCCGCCCCGCTTGAAAATTGAACTTGGGCTTTGTGGGCGACAAAAAAAAATCATGGCTCTGGAGGTTGGGAGCTGGCAGGTAACTTAGCCGGCCACTGAGCTGCCGTCGGGTTGTTGGGCGTGACAAGACTACACGCTATCGCGGGTTGGCAAGCTGCCACCACGGGCTTCACCACTGAGATGGGACTACAACGGAGTCCACTTTTGCACAACTTTCCAATGCCGATGTCAGATAGGATACCCCTCAGCCACGCAGGCTGTAGTACGGCATCTTAGAACTGTATGCTAATGTGCATTTGTGAGGTAATATAAGGACAAATAAAAGAATACTGATTAAGCGAATAGCAATGACAAAGTGAGGGGAAGTGAGTCAGAATCCGGAGCTTTCGGGAGCTTTCGCGGCACGTCCTTAAAAGAGGATCTTAAAGGGCGATGACAGGGTCGTTCGACGTATTGCCATTTTACACTTCTACGAATAATATACAGGTCTGTGATTCTACTCGCAAAGTTTTAGTGCCTAGCGCGCAGCGCATATTACAACAACAAAAAAACTCAATAGAAATCGGAATCGGGAAGCTCCTCCCCTCGAGAGCGGCACTGGGAAAGGCAGCTTATTAAAATTAGTATGTTCAGAGTCACTTTGAAAAACTTAAAACATATTTATTTCGAAGTTTCGGTCGTAGCACGACCGTAGGCGCCTTCTTAAAGGTATTACAATGACAGCGACAGAAGGCAGAGAAAGAGAAAAGGAAGGAAAAAATCGGCAAGAGGGAAAAAAAAAAAAAAAACAGAAAACCTAGGGGCATTTCGCTGCCACGCAAACAAAAGAAAGGTGCAAACTCAACACCGAATCTAAGGCTTCGTTGTTTTGTTGCATATATATATATATATATATATATACTGTAAATAAGCTAAATAAGCTATCCAATAACCTAGGACTTGATGCTACAAGTTAAATTTTAATATTAAATAACTTGTTAACAAGAAATAATCCAACCCAACAATAAGATCAGTGCAATTATCACCACAAGCTATGCATAGTCATGGCGCTTAGTATTCCGTTTAATCCCAATTAACATATTCACGTCAACTGAGACCTACAATCAGTATAGAACAAATATACTCAACATATCCTATCTAAGAATGCAATAGTGGAGACCATTATTCTGGGCATAAGCTACACAGCCGCTGCGCACACATTCTGTACACACGTTCAATTCACACATTCAGTAGACGGCGCGCAGGAGCCTGGAAATGATATGCCTTAAAAACAGCTAGCACAAGGCCGCATACTAATGCCAATGGCTGGAAGGACAACACATCGCTCAGCAGCTGCAAGCGATGGCTCTCTCTGTAACCGTTATGTCCATTCAGATATTTTCTTTTCGTTTTAACTTTTCTATTCGGTGCTGCCAGATAGACTCAGTGCTGAGTTGGGCATGTTTTGAGCAAAATAGCGGGCACAGCTTTCCTTAAAAGCGGCCCGAGTTTGACCTTGAGACTGTCTGACGCGGCAGGGCCAAGCACTGCGCAAGCAACTCATTTTTCCTTTTTTTTTCTCGTCGGTTTGTATAAAGGGTTCTGTAAAATTTATTAATATACAAGGTTTTGAAAAACAAGAGTTCTCTCTTTTCATGTCAGAGCAAGGAGCTCATTTTCTAGGGTTCATACTTTGGCTTTCGGAGTGCATTTATTTATCATTTTTGTTAATCTTCATGCAATTTTTTTCAGCCTTCCTTATTCAGATTTCTTTGGGCTTGAAGAGGAAAGCCTCAGCCGATTTTTCTTTACCTGATAAAATAGCAACTTTCGTTACACAAACTTCGGTGGCTTGCCATAAAGAAAAAGGTTAAGTTTATTGGTGAACAAAACTATAAAATTTCATGGAGCTGGTCTAATTTCCTGGTGTAAGCAAAGAGGTAAATGACGGTACAAAACGAATTATTTACGTACTTGAGAACCGAAATGAACTTTCCACTAGAGGAGATAAGCCTGTCAGGTATTTCTTCTGAAAGAAAATATAGGCACCGCCTTTGGAAGCATGGCTCGACAGCTTCATTGACTGCCACTTTTGCTCCCTTTACGAGTGCTCCTTTACCATCATGCATTTTTCTACAAAAGTCTTTATTGCCTCATCGTTGTCGTCAGCAAGTGTCACGCTTTTGCGGCGGCTCTGATTGGTCGAGACGGGATGACGTCATAGAGGTCTCAACCAATCACAGAGTACCACCTAGTATGCGCGAAAGTGTGGTTTATATTGACATATGCCAATTAATGAGTAATTACTAACTAATTACGAAGTAATTATTTACTAATTACTAAATAGTGACTAATCAATTACTGCTGAATTAATTTGTTATTATTGCTTACCGACTAATCAAATACAATTACTAATTAGTGACAGTTGCGTAATTAATTTAATAATCAATGCTAAATGATGCGCACCCGGAAAATCAACTACAAAACAGTAAACGTAGCACAACTGCGAAGATAGAAGGAGCGCGATCTCGTCGCTGCTAAGCAGAATTTACTGAATAAATGCACTCGCAGAATGTGAAAGAGTAGTCGCTCGCTTTACTCGTAGCAGCATTCATCGCTACATCCGCAATAGTCGCGTAGCAGAATTCAGCACTCAGGCTTTCGCCTTTCATCACTTTAGTCACCAAAGTGTTATCACATTCTATTATCTTTTATTTTAAGAATACATGTTCAGTCTTGATGCTCCTGGAATCTCCTGACCAATTGCAGATTTTCAGTTTTATTTTCACGCACATGCTAAATTTTTCATTTCTCTCCTTGTCAGTTTCCCACTTTTGTTTTTTGAATGCCATAATATTTTTTATGAAGGCAAGGAAATGTCTGAGGCGAGGGACGATTAATGAAATTCGTATTTTGCTCACGAGTCGTGAACTTCTCCTGTCAGCGCTTGAAGCAATAGCGTTGTATAATGCTGGCATTTTAGCAGTCTTTCTTTGGCCTAAGCAACGCAAGTGATGCCAGAAGAACGTAAATATTTCGGCTTGCCCTCAACGGATATTGCGAAACCACAACGCGGCAATACAGTGAGATAATATTCGTGAGAAATAAAGAACATTTGTAGCGGCCAGCAACCGTACATAATCGCTGAGAGAAAGCGAATAAGGCTGTGGTAAGGCGGGCTCGGAGAGTATGGCGCCGCATTCCGGATATTATACATTCTACTCCGGCCGAAAAGAGCGCAAAAACGAAACAATGACATAAGTATCAACAAAGTCACAATGAATGACATTCAGTTCTAATTCCAGAAAGGAAGTAAAAAATGATGCCATAAGTATCAACAAAACCACGATGAATTACATTCAGTTTTAATTCAAGAAAAGAAGTCTTGTTACGCACGAAATGACACAATTATATCGAACCTCCTCATTGAGACCCATAGATCAGAAGTATGAAACTATTCGCAGAAGCAATTTTTAATGATAAAGGATGATAGCAATTATAATCAATAATCGAGCAGGTTGCAAAAAGATTGTTAAAGAGAAAGCGGCCTAAGAGAAACTTGTTTTTACCGGAGAGTGAGTGACTGTGTTAATATTTGACAAACCCAAAAACAAGGGCGTCGTAACCATCATTACTTTTTTACTTGACAAAGTTTAATCGGTCTGGGAAGACGTTCCTTTTTTTAGCGTTTAGAGGCCCTTGCTTCTAAACAGGTTCTAGTTGATGTCTTGGAGTTGTCCTCAATGTACTCATTTCTCACTCGTTTAGTTACGTTTCCTTTCTGAGCAGTAAGCGACGATGCATACGAGACAAGCAACCTCATTAAATTCTTCTGTTTCAACTTACGTCTTAGCGCCCACGGCTCGAAGTTCTGCAAGCCTCTCATGAAGCGGAAAAGGCCCATGGTGCAGTCTGGATTCACGACCGCTTCCAGCAGCTTCCTCCCCAGCAACTTCGGCATTCTGGCAAAGGCACCAGCTACCGAGTTTTTGAGTACTTGAAAGAAGTCAACATCTTCCTGATGCTCAGCGTCGGTCTTGCTTTTGAACGGCACCTTCTTGGAGTCATCCTCAACAGGGCTTGCAGTATTATGATCACACGAACCCTACGTGAACACCAGTGCAGACACTACGACGAGTACCAGGTTCACGAGCAGCGGTCCATGGCCTTGACTTCTCGACGATGACTGGTAGATCATGGTATGCGGAATATTTTCCGACTGATAAACAAGGCCTTTTATTTCATGGGGTTATAAAGAGCAAAAGGAGTCTATACGTTCCTTGAAACATAAAAAATGCGCCTGAATCTTGTGGCTTTCCTGCACACTTTCCAAGGCTGAGTTCTGGTTTTAAAAATAGGAACTCAGGCGGTAGCACCGCAGAGCTAACAATTTTTCTTCATCATCGAAAATTCACCGAAACAGCTGGATTTTTATGAAACTACAAATTGTCTTCGCCCCAAGCTGCTACAAACATGATTCTTCATTACGGTATTCCCAGTGCACGAAGTGCTTCTATGGAGAATTTCAGTAACCAAAAAGAGGCCCCGCACGCGCACTTCTAATCACGTTCTTTGAAAACTGCAGAGCTGGCTGTCACAATAAAACGGTGGCAAATAAATCGCACAAAACAGAGTACCTTGATGTTCCTGTGATGCGGGCTTGGACGCGGGGTAGGCACGAATGCTCTTTTGTCGAGGTGAGTTCGTTTGCGAAATGCACCTGCTGCATCGCTCAAAACTTAAAGGAAAAGCTTGCCTATGCGAGGCGGATTCCAGGAGACACTTTCTTCCTTGCGTTCCTTTCTCTCAGATTGAACGTCCTCACCATTTTCCTCCCCAAAAGAGTTTCTCCAAATCACTATTTCAATATGCAAGTACTCCATCCCCCTGGGTGGGCAGCTCCGTATCATTGCCAATGTATTGCATTCAGTGTAGGCAGATATAAACGCTATTAGCTTCTGTCTGGTTTTTTCGATCGTCTCCAGCTGTACGCAACGCTATCAGTTTTCCTCATCACGTACATGAAGACTATACTTAAGTACCTTCACAGGCAAACAGCACGCATAGGAGCTATTCATAACTATATATTTACCATGCCAGTCTACAGAATACGTGAAGCAAAAGTAATAGGAGAGCTACTATTTTAAACATTCGCTTCCAGTGCAAAATGGGGGTTGTCCGACGTTCCTTCTAAACAGGTTTATGGTGCTGCTTTACTTCGGACTTTGCACAGGCACTGCTGGCACCGCTGCACGCACATTTTTAGGAATGCCATCGCCAAGCTGCGGTCCCGTATTCCTCATTTAATCAGATCTACGTGGATGATTTTGGTGCCTCTTTAAAAACTTGAAAAAAAAAAAATACGGGAAGATCCATCCTGTATCAAAAACTCTTTTACGAGCTAATTAAAACGACCCTTCTATAATCCTCTTTAATGTATAGTTTTAAATGTGGCAGAACAGCGCGACGCTATAAATTCATAATACAAGATTACTACTAAAAACTAGTTAGCGAACACCGAGGCATCTCGAGCTTTTCCAATCAGAGCGACGGCAAAATCCTTAAACGATTTTGCTACGCCCTCACCCACAAGCTTTTAAAACTGGGAAAAAAAAACCTGGCGCAAAATATTCACACATACAAAAAAGAGAGACAAAGGGACAACGGACAGGCGCCATTGTCTCTCCCTGTCTCCAAAGAGACAAACGTCACTTTGTCTCTCCCCTTTGTGTGTGTGAAGTTTTCGCACCAGGGTTTTTTTTCCCAGTTTCAAAAAGATGCTAGACCAACTAGTCCGGCAACATGCTTTATTCACGCACCAGATTTAGGGATTCCGTATAAATATGAATCGTGCTTAGTCGAGGGCAGCACATGTTGCAGTACGTGAAATGAAAAGGCCTGCACCCACCGCTTGCGACATACTGCTTAATACTAAATCAAACCGTAGCTAACTGCTGGCAGCGAATTACGCTGTTTACTTCAATTAATCATTTGTTGTAAAGTTAAGTGCTAATTATTGAAACTAAACTTATAAAAGTGTTTTTGCACTTAATCAGGTAATACTTAGAAACAGTTTAGAATTAGCTAGATTACCTCGTCATATATTGACGATTCCCTCAACATTTCTGCGTGTTTTTTTTTTTCTACACTCAACCAGGAAAAGTAGAAGGCAGCTTTAGTGCTATCTTGCAAGCCATTCCTCCAAGGCTAGCTTTGAAATCGTGTCATCTAAATAGTCAATTTATTAATCAGATGAAATTCGCGGGTAATTATACGGATACCGTAAAATGAGTGGGTTTTATTGCACTAGGATCACATGCAATCTAGTAGCGTGTTGCTTGACCCTCTCTGTACCACGAGTCTCCTTCTTACTCTTATTCTAACCTGTCCTTTCCGCCTGCTCAACTTGGAGCATCAAAAGAGAAAGCCGAGTAGACAGGCTATCGTTTTCTCGTGGGCTGTTGCAGCTGCCACCGTCACTACCGCCATTGCCGTACCCTATACTACTGCTGCGGCTGCGGCTGCCGCTACTACTACTGCTACTACACTACAGTTACTACTACTAGTGCTGCTATTGCTACTTTAACTGTTACTGCTATCGTGCTGCGGCAGCCATTAGTACTATTAATCCTTCTGCCTTTATTACCACTATTGCTACCATTATTACTACTACTGCTGCTGCTGTCACTGCTACTACTGCTACTGCTACTGCTGCCACTACAGCTGCTAATTTGCGGTGGAATTTCCCTTCTTATTCTTAAGGGAATACGCGAAATCAATTTTAGGCATAAGCGGATTTCTCGCTCTACTGCCTTTGCTGCCTTTGCTCAGTGGGAAGGCACTCAACTGCAAAAGCAGTGCCTCCTGAACTCATGGACGCGGGATAAAAAACGGCCAGGCGTGGGACACTCTCGCCAGTTTTGTTTTCAACTACTTCAAAGTACCTGAAGGGTCAAGGAAATTCATGCTTATAGAAAACAATTTCCTGCTGGCACAGACGGCGCGATAAGATGCGGCGGCGGGTAAAAAGAAAAAAAAAAAAACGTTAAGGCTGTGGTTGAGATGTTTAAGGGGCTGGCACCGGGAAGTACTCGTTTTTCGCCCGTGGTGGTTCGAGTAATGCTCGACGACATTTGCTTACAAATCTTCAATAGGATTTCCTATGGCCGCTATATAAAAGGAATTCCGCGCTAGCGTCGTAGCTGAGGATTAGTGCTTTGAGACATCGCAAAATATGAACCGTAAGCCAATTACATCTATTTCACGTTTTAAGTTTGGGAACAAATTACCTGGAAAGAAAAACAAATGTGGCCAATTTTTTACGCCTGGAAACAAGTTTCAAATTTTAAGTCAGGAAATAAAAATTATCTAGCAGCTACGCACGAGTTTACCATGATTGGATCAGAGCCTTATCACGAAGAACAGCGAGAGACTGGTAACAGGTCAGCGTCAGCATTGCGTTGACACAATTTTGAAAGCACTATACGGACCTGGCTCGGCAGCCGCGATAATGACTCCGGCACTTTTCACTTATTTGCTACACACAAACATCGAGTGATGAACACAAGAGGCGCCTGTACACATGGATTTCACCGGACGGCCTGTACAGGAATCAGATCGATTATATTATTTGCCGGCAGAGATGGAGAAGCGCTATACAAGCAGTAAAAACAAGGCCTGGGGCCGATTGTGCACCGATCATCAGCTTCTTGTTGCCAAAATTAAGCTTCGATTGAGGAAAACGCAGAAAACTAGAAGGCCTTTCAGGTATGATCTGGATCAGATTCCATTAGAATATGCTGTGGAAGTGAGGAATCGATTTCAAGAATTAGATCTAGAAGACAAAGAGCCCGAAGAGATGTGGACTGATGTTCGTGATATAATACAAGAAGTTGCTACTAAGGTAGTTCCAAAGCAAAAGAAATGCAAAAAAGCAAGCTGGTTATCTGAAGAGGCTTTGCAAATAGCTGAGGAAAGGAGGATGGCAAAAGGTATGGGGGAAAGAGAAAGATACAAGGTTCTCAATGCGGATTTTCAGAAAATAGCAAGGAGAGATAAGAATGCCTTCCTGAACATACAGTGTCAAGCAGTTGAGGACAACAGCCAATTAAGGAACACAAGAGCTCTGTATAAGACAATCAAAGATATCAAAGGAAGCTTCTGTGCTAAGCTGGGCGTGATAAAGGACAAACGAGGCAAGGACCTCACTGAAGCCTCAGAGATAAAGAAGAGGTGGCAGGAATACACAGAAGAACTGTACAAGAAGGACCCGGATGTGCAAACCCAACATAGGACGGTTGTGATTACTGATCTCGAGCCGGGCATCCTGAAGAGTGAAGTTGAATGGGCCTTAGCCAGCCTTGCTAAGAACAAAGCTAGCAGAATTGATGGTATTCCAGCTGAGTTGCTTCAAAACCTCAACCACGACGCTGTTAACACACTGCATACATTATGTCAAAAGATTTGGACAACCCTGCAGTGGCCACAGGATTGGAGGAGGTCAGTTTACATCCCCATTCCAAAGAAAGGCAGTGCCAAAGATTGTTCCAACTACCGCACGATCGCGCTTATTTCGCATGCTAGCAAGGTGATGTTAAAAATCCTGCAAGGTAGGCTGCAGCAGTATGTGGATCGGGAGCTTCCGGACGTGCAAGCTGGGTTTCGCAAGGGCAGAGGAACTAGAGACCAAATTGCCAACCTTCGCTGGATCATGGAAAAAGCAAGAGAGTTCCAGAAACCCATTTACTTCTGCTTTATTGATTATGCGAAAGCGTTTGACTGCGTAGATCACAGCAGATTGTGGCAAGCTCTCCAAGAGATGGGAGTTCCAATTCACCTCATCTGTCTCCTCAGGAACCTTTATGAAGGGCAAGAGGCCACAGTCAGAACTGGGCATGGTCTTACTGATTGGTTTCCGATTGAGAAAGGGGTGAGGCAAGGCTGCATACTGTCGCCCTGCCTATTTAACCGATATGCAGAGTGCATCATGAGAAAGGCCGGTCTGGACGAGTCTTCAGCTGGAGTGAAGATTGCTGGAAAACGTATCAACAACCTTAGATATGCGGATGATACCACTTTAATGGCAGAAAGTGAAGTGGAACTCAAGAGACTTCTGATGCGCGTACAAGAAGGGAGTGAGAAGTTTGGGCTTAAACTGAACATTAAAAAGACGAAGATCATGGCGTCTTGCCCTATCAAGTCCTGGAGCATCAATGGACAAGAAGTGGAAGCTGTGACAGATTTTCTGTTCTTGGGCGCCAAGATTACCTCGGAAGGAGACTGCAGCCATGAAATTAGGAGACGCCTGCTTCTGGGAAAGAGAGCAATGGTTAGCCTTGACCGCCTAGTAAAGAGCAGAGACATTAGTCTGCCAACAAAGATCCGTATAACTCGTGCTATGGTCTTTCCAGTTGTGATGTATGGATGCGAGAGTTGAACTGTGAAGAAGGCTGACCGCCGAAGAATTGACGCGTTTGAATTGTGGTGCTGGCGAAGACTTTTAAGAGTTCCTTGGACTGCCAGAAGATCAAATCAGTCGATATTGTCGACCATAAACCCTGACTGCTCATTGGAGGGTCAAATTCTAAAGTTAAAGCTCAGCTACTTTGGTCATCTGATGAGAAGAGAGGAGTCGCTGGAGAAAGATTTGATGTTGGGAAAGGTTGAGGGTCGCCGGAGAAGGGGTAGGCAGCGAACGCGATGGTTAGATGGCATTCTCGAGGCATTGCAGATGAAGCTATGTGATGTTAAGAAGATAGTGAGAGACCGGAAAGCGTGGCGTGACATGGTCCATAGGGTCACGAAGAGTCGGACACGACTGAACGCCTGAACTGAACTGAACAAATAATAGTAACATTTTGAACATATATATTTTACTGGGCTTTGGGCTTTACAAACCCCTATACCGGACTGCCCTACTACCCATCCGTTTGTAAAAAAAAAAAAAAAGCAGTTACAAGTCTACCAAAGGAGGCCGTATTGTGAAAACGTCCCTCCATTGTACCTCAGTTATGTGGTCCCAAATTGTAGAAAGGGATATCCCCGTCTGAAAAGTGGAGAGGGAATGTGAAAAATGGAAGACAAGTGAGAGACGACGTATGAGGAGTAGCTATATTATCAGACAGGATCTGGTGCCATTGAGCTATTATGCAAAAACCTTTTTTACGCCACTCAACATCATCATCTTTGAGTACTGTTCAACAAAATGTATTATTTTACGTGTACATTTCACTTCCACTTCAGCCAGCATTACATTGGGGCAGCTTAGTGTATGCAGTAACAAAATTCCCGCTCAGAAGTGGGTAAACCCTGCTTCGGTTTTCTAGCTTGTCTTCCATCTCATATTAAAGATGACCAAATACTACCTGATAACTTGGCTTACTTGATCGTAGTCCGCCGAGCGCAGTCGCGAACGTTATCGAATACAAACATCAAACTCACTGTCCGGAAAACGCAAGAGACGGTAAACGACTTCGGCATTCGAACGTACACAGACTCAGAGTCGTGCACTGTGGCAAGGCGCCAAGATAACAGATCTGCACGCAGTCCATCTCTGTTGAAAAATGCATTCAGCCTACCTCGCATCCTGACCGAGTTCTTATTCCCGTGTTTCTTCCCTCTGGAAACTCAACTGATTGCGCTGTATGTACTTAGTATAGTAAACTGTAGATATTTGAAAAACTTTTGTGTTGCGTCGTCTGATCATCAGCGATTGCGGGGCGTATTTAGTATAGTGATCAACTGTTATTGGGCGTGCAAATATGACAGCAATGGTGGGTATAACTTGAGAACGATTATCATAGCTTCTGTCTATATCCAATCAGAATCCTGTCACTTATGCAATATTTTTATAGACAAAAGAAAAGTTCTTGACAGAAACGCCGGGAACTACGTTCAGGGAAGGAAAATTAAAATCTCTGAAATATGCTCGCGCTCCAAAATAATCGGTCTGGAAGGCAATAGCATACTACATGAATAGTACACTTTTTCAACAAAATTTCTTCCCCTCCCCCCCTTGAGTATTGATGAGGGTTTAATTCCGTATATGAATTAAAGAGGAACAGGCAAAATGGGTATGAAGACGCCTGACAGAGGCCTGTCCTCCTGGAAGAGTATCACAGGCACATTAGCAAAAGAACAATGAGCAAGTAATGGAATATATAAAATGAAACTATCTGCACGAGCGTGTCTATACATGGCATGGTGTAAAAATTCAGCAAGAGAAAAGCATGAATGATTGAAGCGCAAAAACATAAAGTAGGACTAAAAATCAGTACACATAATACGGGTCTGTTGCAGAATGATCATGTTGTGTACGCTTTTTTTATGTCTGAACGGATGTATTTTCCAAGGCTGCAGAAAGAGGTTTTGGGTAGAAGATTAAAGTCATTTGAATTAAATGCGTAAGCGCTTGATGTCCATAGTTGATTCGGGATTTCGGAACATGATCATGTGTACTTTTAAAATTGTAGGCTGTGGGCTTGACTGAAAATGCCTTTTTAAAGGTTTCTTTATCTCATTCATAAGGGCTCTGATATAGACTGCTAGTTTTCTTTTGTAAGCTTGTTCTATTTTACGAAGGTTGTATTTTGGAACGAGGTCTGTGGTGCTGTGAAGGCACGGTAAGTTTCCAATAGCTCCTAAACAAAAGAGTAATATGACTGTAGAGAGTTCCTCGGACTGCCAGAAGATCAAATCAGTCGATATTGTCGACCATAAACCCTGACTGCTCATTGGAGGGTCAAATTCTAAAGTTAAAGCTCAGCTACTTTGGTCATCTGATGAGAAGAGAGGAGTCACTGGAGAAAGATTTGATGTTGGGAAAGGTTGAGGGTCACCGGAGAAGGAATAGGCAGCGAACGCGATGGTTAGATGGCATCCTCGAAGCACTGCAGATGGAGTTATGTGATGTTAGGAAGATAGTGAGAGACCGGAAAGCATGGCGTGACATGGTCCATAGGGTCACGAAGAGTCGGACACGACTGAACGACTGAACTGGACTGAATTTTAAATGTAGAAGAGTAAGCGTCTTGTTTAGAATACCAATACAGGAAAAAATTTCCCCCTGCATCGCATGACACCCGCGCCGTTTTTTTAAAACAAAAAAGGAGTTTCGTTTCTTTCAGTCATAAAACTGCCAGTCATAAACTACCATATATAAGTCATAAAACTACCAGAATAGGTCTCCATAGTATAATACTCTGCACCATGTTCTTGCCTAAACTTACGCTACTCTATGCCATGCTGAAGGTTACAAAAGCAAATTTTCTCTGAATTTATTACTATAACTATTCTGAGTACGCCTACCTCTTACAGCATGCTCAAGAAACGCATTATTCTAAAAGAAAATAATTTGAGTCAGCTACAGTAATCAATCTATAATGTGGGTGAGGTATTTCCGCAATGCGAAATGATCAATGGAACAGCTCAGTAAATACAATTGCAGGTAAAAAGACGGATGGGAGGAGAAATTATTTGAGCTTAGTACACTAGGAAGAAGGTTAAAGCGTCATGCCTTTAATTAGACCACTATGGATGAAATTCGGAGTCTAAAAATAATTTGCCATCTGAATGCTGTGATCTGCACTTAATTCCAAGTTTTTAACGAAAAAGAACAAGTTGAAAGTGAAAAACAGGGACAAAAACGTGCTGATTTTAACTCGGGAATTGCAGCTCTGCTGATGCGAAGTACGTTCCATTATTTCCACGACACACGCGGTATATACATTGTAATTTTTATATCGCTTTTTAGTGGTTTAATGTTTGAAGACTGTGGATTTTTTCCCGCCATTTATCCATGTGTAATTGACCCAGTATTGAAAAGCTCGGAATAAGGTTAGAGGTGGATTCTGACGTCTCAATCTGAGGCAATCTTTCGACAAGTGGATTTGTCTTCGTCTGTGCTGGGCGATCATCAACGGTGATGGTTTAAATACGCTTCTGCTTCCGGACAAGAAGAGCTTGAGAGAAGGAAAGACGAGGTGAAAGAAGTAGGTCAAAGAGTGAAAAATTTTTCCTTCAATGAGTATTTCTCAGTCTGAAACCGGTGATCCTGCGGCCTCAAAACGAAAATAAAAAATTGCTCACGATTACGTTACTTCCTAATGCTAAATTTGAGCGAAGCTCATCAGCTGTTTAACCTTTTCGATAGAGTGAGGCAACAATTTTCAGCAAGACACATATGTACAATTACAGATATTTTTAATGTTTCACACGTATTCCTTCAAGAAACACTCCACTAATAGTTCTTGGCTGTCATGAAAGAAGCTTTGTGGTAGGAGAAATGAAGAGAGCAATTGAGTTATCGGGAGGCGGAGGGAGGCAGCGCACGGGCTCATAGAAATGTTGCGCGACGAACAGATACCAGCGACTGACTGATGCCGCTGACGCCGCTAGCGAGTTAAGCGAGTGAGAACGGGATACACGCACCGTGATCCGCTGATAGCGAGCCGGCGTTTCGGCAACCGGAGAGCACCCTCGCCGCCACGCAGGAAAAGGGGGAACCCCTCCTCCTCTTTCTGCATGGCGGCGACTGTGTTCTACGCAGTCACGTTGTCTTGACTTGCTAGCTGCGTCAGCGGCATCAGTCAGTCGCTGCTAGAGCTGCCTCCGGTGACCCCCCCGCCTTTTCTTTTTTTCCCCGTGTTCTCTGGATGTTGCGCGCGCTCCGGCCCCCATCGTTCGCCGCTGAGTGTACACCCGCCCCTTCCTGCCAGGCGCCGGCTCTTCTCCAGATATTTATTCCTGCTAGTTGCTATGCTCTAAATTTACGAAATAGATATGCCTCTTTATATTATCTCTATTATATTATATTATAATATAATAGAGATATATTATTATATATTATATTATATTATTTTATTATATTAGAGGAAGTATTCAGAGACTTGGAATGGGAGCAGTTAGGGATAAGGGTAGATGGAGAATACCTCAGTAATCTGCGATTTGCTGATGACATTGCCTTGCTAAGCAACTCGGGGGATGAACTACAAATAAAGATTGATGACCTAGACAGAAAAAGTAGAAAGGTAGGCTTGAAAATCAATATGCAGAAGACTAAGGTAATGTTCAACAGCCTCGGGAAGGAACAGCCGTTTACGTTAGGTAGCGAAATACTGGAAAAAGTAGGTGAATATGTCCACTTAGGACAGGTAGTAACCGCAGATCCGGACCATGAAAAGGAAATAACAAGAAGAATAAGATTGGGATGGAGCGCATTTGGCAAGCACTCGCAGATTATGACTAGCAGCTTACCGGTATCGCTCAAGAGAAAAGTATACAACAGTTGCATCTTGCCTGTACTCACCTATGGGGCTGAAACGTGGAGGCTAACCAAGAGAGTTCTACTTAAGTTGAGGACAACCCAGAGGGCTATGGAACGAAAAATGGTAGGGGTAACATTAAGAGATAGAAAGCGTGCAGAGTGGGTCAGAGAAATAACTCAAGTTACCGACATTCTAGTAGAAATTAAGAAGAAGAAATGGACATGGGCAGGACATGTAGGGCGAAGAGCGGATAACCGATGGTCGCTGAGGGTAACAAACTGGATTTCAAGGGAAGGAAAGCGTAGCAGGGGGCGGCAGAAAGTTAGGTGGGTGGATGAGAATAAGAAGTTCGCAGGGGTCAAGTGGATGCAGCTAGCACAAAACCGGGTTAAGTGGAGAAATATGGGAGAGGCCTTCGCCCTGCAGTGGGTATAATCAGGCTGATGATGATGATGATGATATTATCTCTCTCTTGAAGATTTAAAGCCTGCCTGGAGAATATTTTAATTTGCTCTAACTTATTGTCTTTCTGATTAAAATGCTGTGAAATTGCTTTTTGGGAGGCTTTTGCCTATGTCTTCCCGATGGTCATTTAGCCTTATATTCATTGACTGCAGTTTCTGATGCACTATTTGTGACACAAGGGGCATTCTAGAAGAACGATAACGTTTGACGATGTGCAAATAAAGCCTAATTTCATTTGAAAAGTGAAATCGCTTGCAATGCTTTCAACCATGCTGCCTTTTTGTAAATGACTGCATGTCACATCCGGATCGAGAGCAAGGATGCTGTTGAGTTGAACGTTTCTTGTCGAGTTTAGAATGCACTAGAATATTTCTTAGGTTTATGTTACGTAGGAATGTTACCCTTGGTGCCTCCGGGAATATTTTCTTCAAGCTTTCATTACACGCTAGCGTGGAGTGGTATTTCTGCAGAATGTTGCTTATGTTTCGAAGGGCATTGGAATTTCTCGTTACAAAAGAAGCCTGGCGTTCAGTTTTGGCTTTTGGTCGTTTCAATAGCACATCGTTGCGGTTTAAAGTGACTTCGTTCTCGTGGTCCATATTGTTACGGGAAATATTCACAGTACGGCAGTTGTCCACACCACTGAGGATGATCACAGCACAGCACTCGCACAGCAAAGCACTCGTCTGCGTCTTCTTCTTCTGGGAGTCTGTCGCACTTCTTTTTCGTCAGCGCGGCCAGCGAATACCGCTCAGTAACACTACCCCCCCCCCCCCTCGGGAAAAGCACAGGCTCGGTGCGTTCTACGTTTGTGAAACAGAACGTGTATAATAGGGCTTCATGCGGAACACATGCACTATTTCAGAAGATCGCGCTCTGGACGAGGATTTCGGAGGCACAGATTCAACTTCGTATGTGACGTCTGTCACGGGGCGCAAAACTCAGTAAGGTCCTGTGTAGCGGGGCAAAAGTTTTTCATACAAGCCCACGCGACGGCACGGGAGCCACAGCAAGACGAGTGACCCAGGAGTGTAGTGGACATCACGGTGGCGACTGTCGTACCGGAACTTTTGAGAGTCTTGGGATGCAGAGAGCCTGGCATGAGCTATTCGGCGGGCATCATGAGCGCGGGCTACGGCATCACTGGCGTAAGTACTGGTGGCGTCTGCCGCGGGTATTGAGGTGTCGAAGGGTAGTAACGGGTGTCGGCCAAATAATAAATAAAATGGGGAGTATCCAGCGGTAGAATGGACAGATGAATTGTAGGCGAATGTGAAAAAGGGGAGATGAACGTCCCAATCTCGATGGTCGTCAGACACATACATGGCCAGCATGTCTGTGAGGGTACGGCTTAGACGTTCCGTGAGGCCGTTGGTCTGGGGGTCATAGGCTGTGGTGAACTCGTGACGGACGGAGCACGAACGGAGAATTTCGTCAACCACTCGCGACAGAAAGCAGCGGCCACGGTCAGTTAGTAGTTCACGAGGGGCACCATGATGTAGAATGACGTTTTCTAGGAGGAAGTCAGCGACGTCTGTGGCGTAGCTGGTCGGGATGGCTCTGGTAATAGCATACCGCGTAGCATAATCGATGGCGACGGCGATCCATTTGTTCCCTGAGGCGGAAATTGGAAAGGGCCCAAGAAGGTCAACACCTACACGGGAGAACGGGTCAGTGGGTATAGGGATCGGCTGCAAATGGCCTGAAGGCAAAATTGTGGACTTCTTTCGACGCTGACACAATTCACATGCGGCAATATATTGCTGGACGGAGCGGTAGAGCCCCAGCCAGTAGAAGCGTCGGCGCAGGCTGTCGTATGTGCGAGAGACACCCAGGTGGCCAGCCGTTGGAGCATCATGAAACTAGTCAAAGATGGTGGAACGCAGATGTTGAGGAACGACGAGCAAAAGGTCTGCGCCGTCTGGTCGCATATTGCGTCGGTATAGGGTGTTCTCGTGGGGTACATATAAGGCAAGAGATGGATCAGGTCGGTCGCAGGCCAGACGTAGGATAATGGAATGGAGCAAAGGATCTAAGTGTTGTTCGTCGGCAATGTTAGAAAAGACCGACACAGACAAGACACATGCGCCATCGTTAGAGTCGGTAGGACTAGGGGAGTCGACGGGATGACGGGACAAGCAGTCTGCATCTTGGTGTAGCCGGCCGGACTTGTACACGACGGAAAATGTATACTCTTGTAATCGAAACGCCCAGCGCCCCAAACGGCCTGTAGGATCTTTGAGGGAGGAAAGCCAACACAAGGCATGATGGTTTGTTATAGCATTAAAATGCCGGCCAAACAAATAAGGGCGGAATTTTGTAATAGCCCAAACGAGTGCCAGGCACTCTCGCTCTGTGATAGAGTAATTTTGTTCGGACGTAGATAAGAGGCGGTTGGCATACGCAATCATCCTTGTGTGGCCGTGTTGTCGCTGGGCAAGTATAGCTCCAATGCCATGGCCACTTGCGTCGTTGCGGAGTTCAGCATTGGCAGATGGGTTGAAATGGGCCAAGACGGGTGGAGTTGTGAGAGCAGCAATAAGTTCCGAGAAAGCTGCAACTTGTTCAGGCCCCCAGGAGATAGAAACGTCTTTCTTTAAAAGTTTGGTGAGAGGACGAGCTAGCGCTGCTGAATTCGGGATGAATCGTCGGGAATAAGAACATAGGCCAATAAAGCTTCGAACATCGCTGGATGAACGTGGAGTGGGAAAATCTCTGACGGCACGAATCTTGTCGGAGTCAGGCTGAACGCCGGCAGCATTAACCAAGTGACCAAGGACTTTGATTTGTCGGTGACCAAAGCTGCACTTTTTGGAGTTTAGTTGCAGTCCCGCGCGGCGAAAAAGCGCTAGGATTGTAGAAAGGCGACGGAGATGGCTTTCAAATGTAGACGAGAAGACTATTACATCATCAAGATACCACAAGCAAGTGGTCCACTTGAAGCCTCGGAGCAAAGAGTCCATCATACGTTCGAAGGTTGCTGGGGCATTGCAAAGGTCAAAAGGCACGACTTTGAATTGATAAAGGCCGTCAGGGGTGATGAACGCTGTTTTTTCACGGTCTCTCTCGTCGACAGAGATCTGCCAGTAGCCGGAACGAAGGTCGATGGACGAAAAATAGCTGGCTCCGTGCAAAGTATCAAGCGCGTCGTCTATACGCGGAAGAGGATACACATCTTTTCTGGTTACCTTATTTAAATGATGATAGTCGACGCAGAATCTCCAACTGTTATCTTTCTTTTTGACCAACACAACAGGGGATGCCCAGGGGCTACTGGAAGGCTCAATTATGTCGTTCGCCAACATTTTGTTGACCTCTGTTTGGATGACGCGTCGCTCGGCAAGCGAAACACGATAGGGCCACCTGTGAATAGCACTGGCGTCACCGGTGTTAATGCGGTGACTGACAACTGTGGTTTGTCCCAATGGGCGGGTACCGAAGTCAAAAAGGTCACTGTAGGTGAGCAAAAGCTGTTTTAACTCTGCGGAGAATTGAGGCTGGAGATCAGCTGCAATTATGCTTTTAACAAGATCAGGGCGCGATGTAGAGGACGAGGGAGGTGTTGCAGGGACGGCATTTGGATTATCGGTAGTCAGAGCTGAAATGGCACAATCGGTCATCGGCGACAGCTCTGCTAGTGAAATTCCCTCGGGCAGAACTTGAGTTGATAAGCTGAAGTTAAGGACCGGAAGAGTGGCATGGTTCTGGGAGATATGCACAATCAGATGAGGAAGGTTGACGTGCCGCTGCAAGATGACATCAGTAATGGGACACGCGAGATAGTCGCCGTCTGGGACGGGTGGGAATGGTGACATAGGGGTGTAGACGGCAGCTTCAGGAGGAAGGCGGCAGAACTGTGCTGATCTAAGGCGGGGTGAGCAGGAGGGGTCTTCAGAGCAGAGCGGAAGGTCCAAGCGAAGTAGGCCGGTAGAGCAGTCAATGAGGGCAGAGTGGGCTGTTAAAAAGGCAGTGCCAAGGATAACGTCGTGGGGGCATTCTTGGAGGACAGTGAACAACACTGGAGCATGACGACCACCAATGGTAACTCGCGCTGTGCACATGCCAACCACGGCAGCAGGGCTTCCATTGGCGACGCGAACTGTGGGCGAGACGGCTGGAGTAAGGACTTTTTTGAGGCGACGGCGAAATTAGGAGCTCAGAAGGGACAGTTGTGCGCCGGTATCAATGAGAGCAGAAACGGGAACACCATCCATAAGGCCGTCGATGCGATTATCTTGTAGGGCAGGGGTCAGCAGAGGTTTTTCAGTCCGGGTCACAAATGCAGCGTCACCTCCGGGAGCTGCATTGGCTAGTTTTCCGGTATGTGGCTGGAATAGGACGGGGACAAACGGCGGCGAGGAAGAGGAGAACGCGAGCGTCGGGTCTGCGGGGATGGTGAATGGTTGGCAGCATGAGCAGGGACATCGGGGTCAACAGTGGTCTGGTCGGGGCGAGGTGAGGTATGGCGAGGGGCATAGTCTCCGCGGCGGTCGACGTAGGTGAATTGACGAGATGGCGTGTACCAACGGTTACGGCAGTGACGGGAAATGTGACCAACGCGGGAACAAGTAAAGCAGATAGGACGATTGTCATGGGTACGCCACTCATTCGAATTGCGGTACCGATATCGGGGCGAGAAACCGGCGGTGGGTAAGGCAGCTGCAACTACTGGAGGGGCAGGTCCTGAATCCACGGTGTCGGTGCGGCAGGTAGAAGGAAAACCCATATTGGCAACCTCTTGGCGAACAACAGCCTGCATGAGTGATATTGTAGCCAAGGTATTGTCGGAGGTATGCGAGAGTGAAGCTGCAGGAGTCATTGCCTCGAGCTCTTGGCAGACGATGCGGGTGAAAGTAGTGTCATTAGTTGGCGGTCGAGGAGGCGGAAGATCGACACAGGAAGAGCTTGCAGCCGTGCTCGGTAGACGGTCGAAACGATGAGATATGCGCCTCTGTTTCGCTTGTTCGAAACGTCGGCACACTTGTAGTACAGAGTCCACGGTGGAACAATCCCTGCATAAAAGGAGGTTGAAAGCATCGTCGGCAATGCCTTTTACTATGTGGCCGACTTTATCCTCCTCAGGCATGGCGTGGTCGACTTTGCGGCACAGGGATAGGACGTCCTGTATATAAGTGATGTAAGACTCTGTAGACGTTTGCGCGCGAGAAGCGAGCGCCTTTTTGGCGGCAAGGTGACGGCCAATGGGCTTTCCGAAGAGGTCGTGGAGCTTTTGCTTACAGATATCCCAAGATGTGAGGTCCTCTTCATGGGTCTCAAACCACACCCGTGCTGTCCCAGTCAAGTAAAAGATGATATTAGCAAGCATAAGTGTGGGATCCCACCTGTTGTGCTTGCTGACTCGTTCGTATAGGGCCAGCCAGTAGTCGACATCAACGTCGTCGGTCCCACAGAAGGTTCCGGGATCACGGGGATGGGCCATGACGACAGCAGGTGCGGCGGCAGTAGATGCAACGGCGTCAGTAGTCATAGTGGTGGTAATGATGCGTCGGCCACTGCGGAGATCCAGCTTGGGACGGGGATCGAAAGATTCACCTCCACCAAGAGATGTTACGGGAAATATTCACAGTACGGCAGTTGTCCACACCACTGAGGATGATCACAGCACAGCACTCGCACAGCAAAGCACTCGTCTGCGTCTTCTTCTTCTGGGAGTCTGTCGCACTTCTTTTTCGTCAACACGACCAGCGAATACCGCTCAGTAACAATATTATTGGAGTCACCGCGAAACTTTATTTAAATTGGCGTTAATTTCAATTAATGTAGTTCGTTTAAGTAACCATTACCATCGCTACATATTCTTCTAACCCGTGTCGCCTGTCCTACAAATATTCCTTGCTCACGATGTCTCGAATTATGACTGGTAAAATATAGGTATTGTTGCTTACCTTTGGCTTTCTGTACAAGGATGTTTCCAGTTTTCCATTTATCAGCGACATCGTGATGTCAAGACAGTTGACTTCAAATTGCGATGACTGCAAGTAAATTTAATGCTACTGTGAGGATTATTGAGATGAAAGACGAACAACAGGAGTTATTCCCCTCTGTCCATTGAGGCACGGGTCACCCAATGTATAGTGGGAACTTTAGGATCCCTAAACATGACGACAGGACACATTGGACACGTTTCTGTTCATGCGTTTAAGGCCTCACAAGGGAAAGGCGTGACAGAACAGTCAGAAAAAGAGGGGGAGGGGGATAGCAAGTGACAATAACAACTGGTAGGTTCCTATCGGGGCAGCGAATAAATGTTAGAGGTCGGAACTGTCGATGACATTCACGAAATGCACAATTAATCGTTATTTAAACGTCGTAAAAAAGCCCGCTTAGTGCCTTGACGACATTACAACAGGTAAGCATTTGAAATCTACCTTTTCTTTTTAGATCAGCTGCCGGGTCCCAATTCCTGCATAGAGCTTACCAAGATACTTTGTTAAGCGAGTTGGTACACATTCATTATTAATTTAAACAGTGCGGTTACAGTATTTAGATTTATTGATTCAGTTCGGTGAGGATCATATTTGTTAGGAATACAGCCCGAGATGGGTGAAACCCTTGCTAAGCTCCAATTCGGGGCATTCCAAATTAGTGAAGAATGTGATGATCAGCACATGCTTGTTAAATGCCTTGAAGAAATCTTGCTACCACGGCATGGGCAAGAGTTTTGAGAAACAATTGACAAGAATTGCAAAGGCCGGTTATCGGGAGCCGGTTATTAATGATGCCAGTTGCCGGGTACTGAAGAGCCTTAAAGGAACGCACAGACAGAAATCCCTGCCCAGCTTGGGTGAGAAGAAGAGGAAGGTTGCGGTTGTACGGCTTGTGGACAGAATTTCGTCCACAATTTCGTTCGACGTTATCGGTCCCGCTTCTACTCTCCTTTGGTGCGAGTGCGAAAGGATTTGCGTTGCCTCAAATTTGTCAGTACTTACATAACTACATCACAGCTACGGACAGATTCCCTTGCTAATTGCATTCCAAATTTACAAAACTCCAAATTTTTGCTTCATATTTTTTTCATTCAATAACTTTTGTGATCTTAAATCTTTTGTTTTTCCTGTCCTGGCTTCCTCGCATGATGCCATACGTTGTCGAGCCACCAAAGCGGCGAGTAGAATAACGGTACGCACAATTATACTTCGGTACTGCTTGGATATTTCATAACACCCATAATACAAGCTCTCTCATCTAAAAGCTCAGTTTCCTATATTGCAACGTTATAAAATATCAGACATTACGCACAGCAGATATCGACATACTATCATGTGTTGCCATTATCAGACATTACCACATTTATTACCTCCGATTTTGAGTTCGTTAACTCTAGTCACTGGAGCTCAGCGGTGTTATTCTGCACTGGAAACGGGCATTTTTACATACATAGTTTCACATACAGAAATCCTTTGTGATAACGTAATCTGCTACTTTGAGCATGAGCCAACAACCTTCAAAGCAATGTTAAGCGTGAAATTGTTTTAAATGTTCCTGACTTCTTTGCGGATAATTCAATGACGTTAAAATAGTTGAACGTGTAAGCCAATATCTGTGGTATACTCATTCTCGTTACGGGAAACAACGCCGTCTAAAAGCCTCCTGTAATCCCTCGTAAAAGCTATTTCAACTCTTCTTACATGGTTTTCGTGTTACAATTCATAATCGGCAACCGAATTGCTCGAATAAATCGAGTGCTGTTTATTATCGTGTTTTGAGTGTCAAGAGCTAACTCTGAGGCTCTCTATTTCACCACACCACGATGCCAATAAGTCGTGCATACTCTTTCACAGAAAATTTTATCCAGCACACCTGCAAACGTTGCATACTCTTTCTCAGAAAATTTTATCCAGCACGCTTGCAAACGTTGCCCGCAGAAACACACTAGACAGCTTTATTCCAGGTGCATGTATGTCCCGGACAAGGACAGCGACGCCTCGGCGTCTGCTCCACGTCCTGGAAACGCGCCCAGACACAGTCATTGACCTCAGGTGACCCCCTCGGATCCGTCCCGTGCCGCTTCGGTGGCTCGGCAGCGGCCTCGTACGCGCTGAGCTTCCTGCGAATCCTGGACACCACCTGCAATTCAAGCAATAAAAACAGACGTTATTGTTTTTCTCGTGCTGGCGGAGCATATTCGCTGAGGAAGGGAACAGGTGTGTAAGTATCAACTATAAGTACATGACGCGCAGCTTTTCTCAAAGGTTTAGAGACCAGAAATTGTTCGTCCAGTATCAGCAAACTAAAAACTTTCTGACCTTCTAGGACAGAAGCCTCTCTCATTGAATAGATTTGAAACGCTGGCGATGCATTTCATGTGTGACAGCATACAGCAGGACGACCGATAGGCCCGTTGCTATTGCTAAAAGATGCGCGAAGCACTCGCTATGCTCTGCAAGAATCGTTTCAGCAATTGGAACCATCAAACCTCATCGCTATGCTCTCTCTAACAGCTTTGTGTCGTCCAAACAAGCTTGCCACTAAAATTGGACGATGTTTGAGATTCGGTTTGGTTTATAGAATTTAATGTCTCAAAGTGACTCAGGCTATGAGGAATGCCGTTGCGGAGGCTCCGGCAAATTCCATTACCTGGGCTCCTTAACGTGCATTGATATCGCACAGTACACGATTGTCTTAGGCATCACCGCCACATTTTAAGACGTTATTAAATATGGAAACGCTTTAAAAACAAAAAGCTGGCTACTGAATGACAGTATCGCAAAAGCAAAAAATATTTAAGCTTCCTTCATTAGCATCGAAAATATCACCAAATGAAAATGATGCTCCGCCTTTTCCCCTCAGCTAAGCGCACGCCGGCTAGAGAAAACAAAAGAAAAAAAAAGTGACAGCGCCCCCCCTCCCCCCCCCACCGGCACATCCTGCCAGTGTCACTTAGGACTGTACATTGAGTGGGTGCATCGAAAACGCCGTGATGACGTGATCGAGGAAGAGGGAGCTCGGAGAGGTGTCACCTAATCGGCTGCGAGCAGTCGCCAGAGGCACATTTTAAAAAGTTTTTGGAAATAATTGGTTCTACGCGAAGCTTTTAAAGGAGGAGGAGAAAGGAGGGCGGAAGGCAGAGATGTTAACCAGAAAGAATGAATTCCAGTTGGCTACCCTGCATTGGGGAAGGAGACTGGGGGATTAAAAGGGGAGAGTAGGAGAGGGGAGTAGGCGAGAAAGTCACAGTCTGTCAATCAGGCTAGTCTCTCCTGAAAAGCGAAGAAGTGCTTTGTAGGCTTTGAGTGCAGATGACTTTTGGCAGTGGTCTTGGGACCCGACCACTGCCAAAAAAGGCAGTGGTCTCAAGATCTTCCCTTCCGTTAAGGGGTGAGCGTCCAGACGATTCAATGCAGTACGCAGCGTATGTATTTCAGTTGCAAAAGAAGTGCACTCACAAAGGAGATGCTCAATCGTTCCATTAACGCCACATCGTTCACAAGCAGTGCTGTCAGCCATCCCGATCAGAAAGGCGTATTTGCTTGCGAAAATAACGCCGAGCCATAGGCGGCACAGTAACTTGTTTCACGACGTTTAGTGTGGTGGGGAATACGCAGGCGCAGTCCGGGGTCCAATGCCTTGAGGCGACGGTTGAAGAACTCTCCGGTGTTCCACGCTGAATGTGTAAGCTCCACAGCCAAGCAGCGAAGCCCGCTCGCTGCGTCGTTTCTAAATACCGGAAATTCGACTGGAAGTCCGTCTTTGTGTGCAGAACGGGCAGCGTCGTCCGCCTGGTTATTTCCTGCAATGCCACAGTGTCCTGGCAGTCACTGGTAGAGGATGTCGTGACCTTTGGATATTGCGGCGTGGTGCAGCGTGGCGCAGCGTGCAGATCTCTGCAATGAGTTGCTCATTTGAACCGTGGCTTAGCGCCACTTGCATGCCTTGAAGCGCTGCTTTGGAGGCAGTGAAAACTGACCATTATTTGGGGAGTTGGAAATTCTTGGCTGATGTATTCGACTGCATCCCGTAGGGCAGCTAGTTCCGCCAGTCGAAGAGGTGAGATGTGTAGTCTTTAGCTTTATCAAGACGGACCTTACCGGTACTACCACGGACCCCGGCGCGGCGCACGTCACCCTGTCGGGCCCCGGCGATGACGACCGTCTGCAAAATGCTAGCGCGGCGTCGATTTCTTCTAAAGAAAATAACAGATTCTTAAGAGAATCCCTCGGTGGTGGAACATCACAGCAATACTCCGCTGCTGGTGGGTTTGGGAGGCCAGTCATCTCTGCACAGAATTAATTCTTCGGCTACATCAACCTCGCTACGTCGCTGGTGCAGCGCGAGGGATTTGAACGGGTAGCGCTGTTGAGGGGGTGTTCGGAGGCCTCGAATCACCCAAGGATTTCCGTGGATCCAGTGTTGCGCAAAAAGTCCGCCAGCGTTGACTCTCAAGCGTCTGGATTCTGCGCTGTATCTTCTTTTGTATGAGCCTAGTATACCGAAGATCTAGGTGCGACTTCATGCGACAGTATCTACACTCTGCTCGCTGCCGTAGCGATTGCAGTCGCTGTAATCCAATATCAAAAGGGGTGTAGTTTGCCACAGGGTTGAAGAAGCGGGTTGCACTTTCCATAGTCTGCTTAATCTTTCCTTCGATACCCATGTAGAAGCCTTCAAAGCAAGCATCGTCCATAATTTCCTTGAAAACTTTTCAGTCAGTGTAACGCATACGTGGTGCTGAGGAAGATGTGACATGGCCGGTAATGGTAAAGTAGGTCGGGATGTGGTCGCTGCCATAGGTTGCAATATCTCAAAACCAACGGATGCGTCTTGTAAGGCATTCGAAACACGGCAAGTCCAGGCAGCCGTTATAATTCACTCCTCTAATATACGTCAGGGTTTCGTCATTAAGGCACTGAAGGTTACGGTCCGAGAAGGAGGCGAGCTTTCTGCCCGTGAGGTTCATCCTAACACCTCCCTAAGGATGATGGGCACTGAAATCTTCTACGATAATCCATGGACTACTTATGACGCCCATCAGGTCATTCAGTCTCTCGGTGTCAAAACGGCTTGATGGCACCAGGTACACAGCCACAAGTGTAAACTTCAAGGTGCGGCCCTTCACGGTCATGCAGACATAATGGTTGTTCTGAGAACCGGATGAAGCACGTATGTATCCGATAGCTTTGCTAGTTCTGGTGCACGCATGCGAAGAAAATGCCTCATAACAGGATATTCGCAAAATTTTCGATATGTTCGGTTCACAAATAACGAGAATAGGAAATTAATTTTCATAGACATAGCTCCAAATATCTGAAATCCTAGACTGAAGTCTACGGGAATGCCACTGAAAAATAAAAGCTTGCTTGACCTGTTTCTGAAGAGGTAACTCAGGGGGAGCCATGGTGCCTAATTTTGTAAGGCCGCAAGAACTAGATGTAGTGCATCCAGTATTTGCAAAGCGTTGTTTGCTGCTGCCGTTTTCATTCTCGTCAGCAAACTGCGCATTGCATTCATCAGGGGCGTGAGCATAAGGATCACTTGCAGATCTTGGCTGCTGTCAGAGTCTAGTCGTTGCGCTGGCTCAATTATAGGTGTTGGACGCTTGGATGGCAGCAACGGTTCTGGCCTAGTGCGCATAGAAGGCTTCGGTAGTGATGACTAAGAGGTGTGGCAGGCTCCAGGTCTAGCATCACTACAAGGGAGGATTTCTGCGTTTACTATAGGTGGTCGCGGAGTTGGGCAAGCCATAGTAGCACTTCGAGCCTTCTCTTCAACGGTGCTTGCCTTCTTTGTCGATCGTTTTCGGTGCGAGCGACATCGTCGCACATTTGCAGTGGCTTCTCTGTGCGTGGAACCAACTCGCACCATTTGCCTCAGTACCGCCATCTCAGTCTTTAAAGAGGGCAGTCTCGCGAAGATGAGTCGTGGGGGCCACTGCAGTTGGCACACTTCAAGGCGTTCGCTCGGCAGACATCAGAGCTGTGTGCCTCTGAACATCTGGGGCACACGATGGGGTTGCTGCACACAGCACTCACTTAGGCTATCTTCATGCATTTCCTGCATTGTAATGGTTTAGGCACGAATGGTCGAACTGAATGCCGACAGCGCCCGACCTTGACATAGGCTGGTATGCAGTCACCCTTGAACGTAAGTTTGATGCGTGTTGACTTTC
This sequence comes from Amblyomma maculatum, assembly GCA_023969395.1. Classification (NCBI taxonomy): domain Eukaryota; kingdom Metazoa; phylum Arthropoda; class Arachnida; order Ixodida; family Ixodidae; genus Amblyomma; species Amblyomma maculatum. Next base: position 527,638 of record JAJIZL010020483.1, on the reverse strand, counting down.
GAAGGCGCTGAACTTGGACAATGGTATTGCTATCAGTCACCGGCTTAATCAGCTGATCAGCTGATGTAAGTCAGCGTCACTGATGGCAATGTCAACATTGTAAATGACGCCAGCCGTGGTCCCGCTACCTTGGAAACTAAGAGGGCTAACACTGATATTTCGGAGTTTGGTTACTGCTGCTAGTTTGTCTAGTGCGCTTCGCTTAGCGACATCAATCGCAAGGAGATATTTGTAAGGATTTATCCTCACGTCTTTTATGGCCCCCGGTACGAGGCTCTCCAGATACATGGAGGCAGCTTGCTTGTTTAGATGGTTCAGGTTGTCCGTCTCATTTTGCGGTACAAATAAGGCCGCATGTGCTGGTACACTTCGCGCCATGATGAATGGAGTCGTGCTCGAAGAGGACGACTAGGCGGCTTGTCGGCGCAGTCGGCGTTTGCTTTTTCAGTGACAACTTGTGCGAACCCGTCGTCGTCGGTCGAAGAGTCGCCACTGGGCGCCGAGGACGCATCAATGTCCTGGCTGACTAGGTCACTTGGATGGTACACTCTCTTCCTCTGGGCGACTGCTGTCGACTGACTTGTTGCTAAAGGACGCCCAGTGGTCTCCTCGTTCATTGCCGTGGCGAAAAGGAGCGGCACGTCCCTATATATTGCAAAAATTCCAAAAAAAAAAAAAACTGCAGAGATATATGAATAGCGTTCCGATACAACGAAGCTCTTAAAAGTGAATGAAATACTCAATAAAACCACTTTCATGGATTTCATGCACTAGAGCATCATCGCAAGTAGGTTTCATGGGCTCGTTAGGCTTGAAGCAACCCGAACGCCAAACTTCTTCTTCAGGAGCGTTGAAGAGCGACACCTCTTCCTTGCAGGTCGCTTAGCCGCGACTGCAGCAATGCACAAAGCACTCATTCACTGTGAGCGCATCATTAAGCTCTTATTGCCATAGCCAAATGCATAAAATATTCAAGGTAGCTAATCGCAGCAACCACCTGCATTTGTAGACGAGGTTAAAGCACGATGTCACTCCTACAATTCGGCATAACCGCCAGTAGAGCTTCCGCTCAGTTAAACAGGATTCTTAATGGCCAAATGAATCTATTTAAAACCTCTTTAATTATTCAGACGAGGCAGCCGAGCACTGAAAGAATCTGCGGTGCCGTCACCATTGCTGCTGCAGCAGACCATGCATGTTTGTACGTTCTCAAATTAACTAATTTTGACAGAAAGCGGCAAAAAGGCTTCTCCCGGATTCAAGTTCGCCACGTATCTAACTAAACCAGGCATATAATTATGATACTCTTTATTTGCGACAGAGGTCCAAGAATTTCAGCGTGTGGGCTATTCCCGTATACGAAAGCAAGCAGATTCGGGGGAAATCATAGGCTTCTAAGGGAAACCTGCCACTAGCGGGGCACACTAATGACTCTTATCTCGTTGCAGCGTTGGCTTGCCGACTGTATACGTTTTTTTCTTCTGCCGTGGCACTGAACGCAACGATCGGCATCCGTTGTTCTCTGCGCCTAATACTGGGCATGGATAATACACAAGGCTATGTTTGGTCTACATGGCGACAGAAGAAGGCGCGCCAATATGACATATTTATTTATTGACATTTCTTCCAACTACAGGCCCGTAAACTGGCTGGGCGCGGTGCTAATTCGCCTTTTAAAGATTATATAAGCCCGACCACCATAGCCATTTTGATGCACATGGTATCCGCCTTCATATCACGAAGCGTCAAAACAAGGAATCTACAGAGTACAAACGCAGCATATCAATCCTATGTTCTTGCAAATGTTTTTTCACTCTGTCTCAAACATTTATACCACTGAAGTCCTTCGTGGTTTTCTTTTCTCCTTTTTAAGCACGCCCTATTATTGGTGCAAATCGCTTTTTGACAACCCGAGGTATGTAACAGCGCGGCCCTCCCATAAAATCGTGCGTCTCTCATAACTAGCTGAGTCGCTTTTGTATGTAAACACCGTAAACCAAACCAACTGAATTCAAACCCTAAAATTGAGATGCTTTTTCGCACGTCAGCATTAGTAAAACAAATTGGCCTCATTCACTGGGCGATACAAATAGCGAAAACAAAGAGAAATGATTTACACGAGCCAATATGTTATAGTACATAAAACTAGTGACCCAATTTGTCAGTGGAAGTTCATCTTGCTATCTGATCGCAGCAACAGGGTCCTGGTACATGAAATAATATGAAGCGTTACGTTTCTTGATGCTGTGCGCGCGGAGTATGTTAGTCCTCTTTTGTTGCCGCTAACAAAAGAGTAAGCTTCTTCGAGCGCCATTCTGGGAATCATGCTTCTAGATTGTGTATAATTTTCCATTTGTCAAAAGCATCTTTGTGTCATTGCACAAAGAATGATCACTTCACAAAGCTTTATGCATGTGTGTATTAACGCGATTTTTTGCTTTCTTCAAATTTTTTTTTTCTTTATGCTACTTCTACTCCTCATGCTACACGTAGTTTTCTATTAGAGTAAGAAATAAAGGCTGAGAGTGTTGTTAAAGGTTGGCGCATCCGGTTGATATTGATAGCTATTTTTATAGCTACTTAGCAGCCGCCTTTCCTGCTCTTGGGGATACATGTTAGCCACTTCAGCAGCCAAAGATAAAAACACACATGCCATCCTGTCAAGCTCAGAGATAAGAAAGGCGGGTGAAAAAGAGAATGATTGTCAGTCATATTTCCCCTCACATGCATGCTACAAACGCCGTGAACAGGTCGCATGCTTGACACGTGCACTGAGAACAAGCTGCTTGGAAAATCCCAAAATGTAACCACTTCTGAAGCAAGCTTTCTAATAGGCGTTGCCTCGAACCTTCCAGCGATATGCTTAGTTCATATCGCCCGCTGCACCCACTAGCATAACGTCATCATGCATTTGGGGTTTAATTGAAGCCTGAAATATTTTAACAGCGATGAAGGCGTCGCGCGTCTGCGCCTAAGACACTGGTTGTGGTATCTCAATCTATCTACGGTAATACAAACTCAACACATAATATTGTGGAGTATATCGTTTTTTCCAATTATCGAAGGCCGACGCTGTGTATACTAGACAAGGTTTCTGGCTGCCGATGAACAATCCATTTTCAAATTGTAAAGTATTGTTTACCGTTTTCTGTCCGGCCAGTGACTGAACATTTTAAGGCATTGGAATAAACAGCGCGAAGGACGACAGAGATGAGAAAGACACAAACAGAGCGCTGGATGACAACAGATTGTATTTGCAGAATTGTGCAAGTATATGTACTACATGGCTTGATGGTTGACAGAAAAAAATAGATGCGATGCGCATGCCAAAAGCGAACCCAATCATCTTGTTTTACGCATTGCCAAGAACTCCAGCTCTTTGTCAGCTAACGACAGGGAAGGAGCGCTCATTCGGCGCGTTCCTAAGTGGTAAAAAGAGCCGCAGTTACCTTGTGCATCAAGAATGCCCTCAAAACTTCCTGTGAGCACCTGCTCAATTTCAGTTTCGCCCAGCCATGATCTACATTAGTGGCCGCAAGCTACCCGATTGATATGATGGTCTCCGTTGCTGAAGGCTTGCTAAGGAAGGAACAGAAAAACAAAATAACCGACAACCTGATAAATCGAATAAGCTGAAAAAGTCAGTTGCAATTTCGTACATTCACACCCTGTCGCATAATCTAAAAAAGATAGCACAGCGTTCTGAAGTTTGAGTAGCCTATCCCGCTGCGTGTAAGCTGTCAATGCTTAGTCGCGTCAGTCATAGTCATCCTGTGACTGAGCCAACTCTTGATTGCAAGACAAAGCATTAGAACAGATTTGTTGGCTGCACTGAGGGACTAGTCTACGAAACTCCTCTATCATGTGACAAAACATACGTAGTGCAAATGGACGATACCTGAATGAAAGATTAAGAAAGCATAAAAAGGATGTGGAAAAATCCAAGGACCATAAACTCCTTCTTTCCTGCCTCAAATGCACATAAGAAACGTGAAATAGAATGCAAACCTCTTTTCGATAAATGCAATACTTACAGGGAAAATAAAGACCGCATCACAAGCGAGATAACTGAAGCTGAGAGAATTTTGGAGCTTAGAGACCGTTGCGTTAGCTCTCATTCCTTGGCGTTATCTGACAAAGAGCTGGCGTTCTTGGCAAGGCGTAAAACAAGATAATTGGCTTTGGTTCCGGCATGCACATCGCATCTGTTTTTTCTGTCACGCATCCAGCCATGTATATATACTTGTACACTTCTGCAAATAAAATCAGTTGTCAGTCAGCGCTGTGTATACGTCTTTCTCATCTTTGTCCTCGTCCTTCGCGCTGTTTATTCCAATGAGCAACCCACAAGTCCGCACTTCAACGCTTGTGAGATTTTAAAGCAGCCCAGCAGCTTTTTCCTACCTGTGGCAGCAGAGTTGAGAGGTCAGTGAGCTCACACGGATCATGTGCCAAGTTGAACAGGTAGTAACCATCACGCAGTCCTTCTGGTACTAGAACAGTCGAATTCTTGGGAGTGCAGTGCACAGCACCTCGCCGGTGCCATCCTGAAGACACGGGCTTCAGGCCGATTGAGTCTTTGTAGAACCGCTGGAATGTCTTCCATGTAAGCGAGGTAGTCATCAGATCGTTCAGGTATTTCTCAGTTGCTGCTTGACTGCAAAGCCGCGAATTTCCCGGCGTGGGGATGTTACGACTGAAGTCCGGGTTATCGAACAAGCCGGAAGCACTCGTAGCTGATGGCTTGGTTATGGACACCAATTTATAGTCTCCTTCGCGGTAAGCTGACTGGCCGTAAATAACGTTCACATTAACCAGGAATTCTTTGCGGGGCCAAGAAGTCTCTTTTTCTCCACTGGCTTTTTGGAGCCAAGGCCACAGGTTCACGCCGTCCAGCGTGCCCAAGTCATCCGTACGGCCACCTGCTCGCAAAAATGAAGCAAGAAAAAGGAAGAGAGCGCTGCTGGCTTCCATTGCTGGCAGAGCCCCGTAATACCCAGGTTATGAAATGTGAGGCTGACAAATGTTTTCGTTTTGCGACGCGGCAAACGTTCGTGCCAAAGTGTTTCCGGGTATCATCTCTGCTCCAGCGAACTCACACACATCGTTGATCTGTGTTCGAAGCGTAAATTACATTTTTATGCTGGCGCCCTGGCGAATACATATGTGTTAAAGAACGATTCCAGTGCAGTAGCGTTCGAAACCAAGATTACGAAACCTGTCATGGTTATCCTGGAATACAAACATTGTCATGGTTATCCTGGCATAACAAGAAAATGCACTGGCTGCTTTTGTAAGCACCATATCGTCCATCCAGCTTCAGCACTGCAATCGAAGTACATACAGCAGCGGCAAATAGCAGTGCTGGTATGCTGTGATAACGCCCGGATGCACAAGGCTAAAAACGAAAAGTAATAAAGAAAAAGAAAACTGCACCAACACCAGCCCCTGACCGTTTTCCGGGCGTTCACCATGTGTTACTGGATTCTGGCCAGGTTTCAGTGGGCTGGATAGGCGACTATCCTTCACCTTGCGTGCCTTCAAAGGTGAATTATTATTTTTTAGGGCACATGCGAACAAGCTGGCTAATTAGATGCATTAACGCATCCATCAGCGATCGAATAATTTGATAGCGTCTAGGGAATCAAGTAAAGAACGGTCTGTATCACGAAGTGTCCCCCAGGAAATGCTCTTTTTTTCTTCGCTCTTTAACATTGTCATGGTTATCCTTTCAATGCAGTGTAAAAATATTTCGTGCGTCCCCGTTTCTTCATACATACAAAGACTTTTCAATTTAGTTTAGCTGATACCAGTACAAGTAAGTGCCTTGTTATATTAAGAAATCTACATTCTCTTCCAAGCCTGCGGTTTAAAGCACTTTGGTGAAAATCCGTTACACTAAATTTACCCGCTCAAATTCAAGCTTTCCGAATTTCGCCATTAATCGAGGCGAACACTTACTCTTCCACTGTACAATCTTTTCCTATGAAAAATGATCACACTTAGTGTAAAGATGCCATATTGATTTATTTATTCGTATCACGTCAATGGCTCCAAGGACGGAGCATTGTTTGAGGGAGGATTGCATAGATATAAGTAATGAAAGGAGCATCAGGAAAACGTTTATACAAAACTTATTGACTCTTAGTACCGGTCACTGAAAAGTAGGAACATGATTATAGAATGTTTATTGACAGTTTATTAACGTAAAAAAAAGGCCTTTATTCGGCCCTAAAACGAATTGGATCGCGAATATTCACAATGTGTTCCGGAAAACCATTCCAGTGCATGATAACCTGCAGCAGGGCAGATGAATTAAAGGAAAAGGTTCTGCCAGAAATACGTAGTAGGCTTGGAAGGTTGTTTAACTACGTGAGGTGCGGTATGGTAGTACAAGAGACAGCGTTGAAAAGTAGACACTGTGGACTATTCTGTCAAATAGGAAGATTAGGGCGATTTATCTGCGTGATTAAACTGGAGAGAGAGAGATCAATGATTTGATGCTTGTTATGCTCGAGTGATGGTTTTAGTTTCTGTTAATGAAGCCTGTAGCACGATTCGAACCGATTCAAGAGAATTAAATAGGCCTGATGAGGCGATCATATGGGAGATGCGTATTCGAGTTGTGGACGACAGATGTTTGATAGGCGAGCTTACGGGTAATGGCAGGAGTTCCATGAAAATTGCTGTTTATATAGCCTACTTTCTGCACGTGTATGGATCAACAGAGGCTACTCGACAATTAAAACCGCGGTAGTTGTATGGACACGCGAAGGGCATTGAAGTGTTATTCAGTAAGTAAATGAAAGAAGATTTAGATTTTTTGCCGCTGAATGTCATTAACTTACACATTTCGGTGTTAAGTGACATTTGTCATGATGTGCACAAGCTGTTATATGCGATTGACGCCTCTGTGAAGTGCTAGATTATCTGCAGATGAGCGTATTTTTGCGGTTAACTATTGCCTCATCAGCAAACAAGGGAGTAGTCGAATTAACGTTAGACGGCAGGTCATTTATGTAATGAAAAAGAGTAATACGCCCATGACTCTACCTTGCGGTGCACCAGACAGGGCAACGCTAAGTGGAGATCCCTGACCGTTAACAGCTGTAAACTGCTTACGAGATGACAACAAATTTCTGATCCATGACGTCATTAGTGAGTATAGGTTAAGGCAGGTGATCTTAGCTATTAAACGTGAATACTCTACACGATGACATAGTTTAGAGAAGTCCAAGAATATGCACTCTGTTCGAAAGATCTCATGCATATTATGTAGCAGTTCTTTAGTAAATTCCAACAGATCCGTGTCACATGTGATCCTATCCTGAAACCATGTTGGTTAGTAAAAAAGCAGTTTATACAATCGAGATGCTGCGCTATGCCTGATACGATGATATGTTGCAGGATCTTGAATGATGCATATGTCAAGGATATGGCGACAGCAATTACGTGGGTTTGCTTTATTACCTAATTTGAAGATGGGGATAATTTTGCAAATTTTTCAGACGTCTGGAATTTCCCCGGATGAAAGTAATTGACGAAATATATGAAACAGAATAGGGCTTGAATGTATAACAGTGTTTTTAAAAACCTTCGTATTAACATTATCCACACTAGCAGAAATTGGTATGTTGATATTGTTAATTAGTGCTGCAATACCGGCGACACTTATTTTTAAGTGGCTCATGTATTCGTAATTTATATTTTCTAATAGTGGAATACTATAGTGGTCTTCCTGCGTGAATACTGGACTAAAATAATTGTTAAATGTAAGCCGGTACGTATTCATCTTCATTAATTCGTTGAACAGGGTTATTGAACAGGAAATCGGAGCAGGAGAGTCAGTGAGTGATATTGTTTTGCAAAATTTAGGGAGAGTTGTGCGTCATTAGCGATTCAAGGTCGTGGGAGTAATAATTAAACTTGGCTTTTAGAATGGCACTGCAGTACTCTTTATCGGCAATTTTCGGTTTTAGCTATGATGCCGGCGTGCCAAGGCGTTTCGCAGCTTTGAAAAATCGTTTTTCGTGTTATTAATGCACGCAAAACCCGGTTACCACCATGGTTTCGAAGCGCTCATACGAAAGAAGCATAATGGAATGTGAAACTGCACTTATTCTATTAAGCGATGTCATTGACCAAATGCTGTGGAAATGTAGCTAGATATGGGTCACAAAACCTTTGCAAGCCAATGATAATTGCATTGTACTTAGCATGACTGTGATCGAAAATAAGAGTACGTGTTAAGGCACGTGTACATCAGAACATGGAAATCGTGAAGGTAAGTTGCAAGTGGTCACTAAATCCTTCAGAGCAAACAATAGCGCTAATACTGTCTGGAACTAGCACGGAGACGAGGTCGAGCGTATTGATTCCTCGGGTAGGCTTATCAATTAGTTGGACTTTGGAGCAATCCAAAGTTAAATCAAGAAAATTAGTGCGTGTTCGAGAACTTATGTTAGGCTAATCAGTTTCAGGGCAGTCGAAGTCATCAAGTAGGCAAATATTTGCGCTTGGACATCGAGCTTTTGTTCCAGCAAGGTTATCACGTACATCAGAGACGAAGGATTGGGGACTATATATCTGGCGGCCTGTGACAGACTCCAAAAAGGGTTTTAGGAGACAATGATGTAAAGCTGACCAACAAAATTTCTGAGCAGGATTAACAACTGGAAAATAAGGTATATGCTTTTTCACTACAATCAGCAACCTGCCTCCTCCTTTGTCCCTCCTATCATTACGAAAGGTAGTGAAGTTATGCAGATCAGGTAGGACGTCATCGTCCCTAATCTCTTCACACAACACCATTTCTGTAAATACTAAAATGTTACAATTACAACTGTCCAAACAATTACAAATCTCGATGCGTTTGAAAGGATGCTGGGTATGTTAGTGAAACATGTAGACATCTGGGAATGTTCACTGTTATTATAACGAGGCATAAATTTTTCATTTCTGGTGAGATGTGCCACCACTTTACACCTCTGTTATCCTGAATACAGTGCTATGGCGCCATTCAAGGCATCAGACAGGTATAGGTAATCATTTACGCTTAGCTTATGGAAATTAATCTCTTACGGAAGCTTTTTTTGGTTTGAAGAATTCTATCAACTTCATCTAGCGAGTCTTGTCTCGAATGAAAAATATTCGCGCACTGCAAAGCCGGTTCCTTTAATCGTAGGACCGTTGTCAATGATCTGCTGCATATACTTAAGGAAAGCGAGTTTCACCATTACTGACGGGCGTTTTACCGTATCGTATTTTCTAATGCGGTGGGCTTGTTCTAATTGCGATGGATTATAGTAATGTGTCTCATTTATATTTGCATAGCTTCATGACTTTTGTTTCAGCACCTCACCACGTTTCATAAATATCGTCTTCAGTGACAAAAAGACGGGGTTAATGCGTCGAAGATGGTTTTCCGCAAAAGTTCCGGGGGGAACCTTGGGCGATGTCACAACAGGGCTACCTTATCATGTGATATACATAACCTGGTTACGTGCACTGACGGCACAACACAGCTGCCAATGGCAACTGCCTGTTACGTGATGACGTCACAACATCGCTACTGTGTGATATGTATACCGCAATTACGTGATGACGTCACAAAGTTATAGATGAGGTAATCACGTGGTGACAACGACAGCATTAGACTACAATGCCGCGTCAATTTGATAACCGGTGTATCGGACAGACGAAAAGAAAGTAGTCAGAGCTCACGCCCTTTACAGAAAGAAAATCAAATAGACCAAAAAGAAACAAATTGCAATGTAAAACAAATAAAAATTGCAAAAACGTCATGGCAGCGCTAATGCTTTCTCCTAAAGTGATTTCTATAGTGACCTCTGAGACTGCTTTTTCATTTATTGCCTTAATGCATACAATGACTTAAGAAAGAAAAAAGGGCTGCTAAATAACCGCTAAAAGATCAGCCGATCTGAAGAAGTCGAGAAAGGCGAGTTGTAGGGGGCCCTGTGCCTATTTGCCGTTTTCTTCAATTACTAGGACTGAGACGACATCGAGGAATCAGCAAAAGGCAGACGAGCACGCGGCGCGCGCCAATCGAAGAACCCCTGAATTATACTGCGCTGGGCAAACGGAGCTACCCCGCGCAAACTACTCGTTTTCTCTGTCTTCCTACAGAAGGCGCGGGCGCACAGGGCGCATAAGTAACTAGAATTGGAGTAATTATTAAAAACACATCATGTTTTCTAGAGTAAGTAATTTACTCAACGTGGAGGCTATATTGCGCTGCGTAGGAAAGGAGGACTTCTCTCGGGCTCGGTAGCGTTGCGCTATTCCCAGAAAAATTCTCCCTGTTAGCCGGGTATAAACTCCATGGCATATGAAAGAGAAAGGAAAGGATAATCTTCATGTGTCTTACCCGCTGCCGAGTACAGTGTGGGCAACCAGTCGACAGCGTGCACCATTTTATCCGCAGGGGATCCCCGGAGACTCCGCAGCAGAGGGCTCCATACAAGGGCTGGCACGCGTACGCCACCTTCCCAGATTGTTGCCTTAGCACCCCGCAGGGGCCAATTGGATCCCGTATTCGAAAAGGGGCCCCAGGGACTGCCTCCGTTGTCGCTGGCGACCACTACCACGCTGTTCGCAACCATGTTCCGCTGGTGTAGGGCACTGATGATCCTCCCGACTGACCCGTCCAGCGCATCTATGGCACCTGGCAAGTGAGAGAAACATCGAAGCAGTCTGATTATGCCAGCCTTATAACTCTCGGACAGTTCTTTTAAATTATTTCGGTTGAACTGATTGATTTACTAGCTCTTGCAAGGGTGCTCATTCTGGAGTGAGCGGCGACGTAAAGCTCAATGGGCACCACTCGTCACCCCCGCCCGCTCCATTTTCCGGAAACTCGCATCGGGCTTCGCTTTCCTTCTGATCCTTCTCTTCGCTTTCAAGGTGTTCTGCAGTTCTTTCGTAACATCAAAATATTCTTAAGTTACGTAGTACTTGCCAGTGGCACTTTACCATTTCCTGTGGTACTTTTCTGTCATCTTTAGTTTTGTAGTGCTTTTACGTGGAGAAAGTAGACAGTAGGGAAAGAGAAAGTGAAGAAAATTCTGATTTTACTGCAAACCTTTCTGTTGTCAAAAAGAAGTATCAAAAAGTGCACAGAAATTTTTTTCGTGACAACAAAAACGTCTTATAGTGTTTTACGACTGGGAGCTATTAACACAAGTTGCATATCACGAGCCAAACTCGTGTGTGCGCTATAAAATGGCGGCCCCAAATTTTGAAAAATTGACTTCAGCCACAAGCAAGGATGCCCAAGCTAAAAGCATAAGAGCGCTATCCACGTTGAGTCAGACGCAATGTATAAACACTATCGTTTCCCCATCATATGTTTCGAACCTAATTTCGTGATTTTTGAAAGAAAAAAAGAAATACGGAGCACAATTACTCTGTTGTGCACCTGTAGGGGGCATTTTATTAAACGTTTGTTCTGTTCTATGTTCCTAGTCGCGTCAATATTTCGTTGACTGTTAGAAAAACAACACTGTTTATATCGTGGACCCGGGATCGCCCGCACACATGTTCCTACGTTAGTTTGTAAATCTACAGATGCTGTGGTGGCATCGAAGCCATTTTGCATAAAAGTTTGCCAGATGCTGTAATCATTAGACAATCTGGCAACCATAATGGCCAAATTTGCGTTCAACATTCTTTTTTTATAAATTGATCGAACATTCTGGTATGTCTCGAACACTTCCGCAGCAATCTCACTGCGAGCAAGCGACGCTTAGGGCTGTACCAAGGGAGGTATATTTAAAAACTCCGAGTATGTTCATCTTTAGGGGTAAAAAGCGCCTCGCTTCTCCTTATGCGGTCATTATTTGACGTGGTTTGAGGCCGAATTCAGCTGTCGAACGCAAGCCAGACTTTTTCAGCTAGAACTGCTCACCCGCTAGTAGCGTCCTGTTACGGTCGCCGATGTTGGGAAATTTCGCCAGGTTTCTTCGAGGAGCATCAGCTGTTAAGCTCTCTGTTTGTCCGTGAGCAGCAGTGGGTGCCCAGTACAGAAACAATGGCTGTGGCGTGAAAGAGAGGATAGAAATGTGAGTCCACTCGGTGACATCGTGAGCCGATTACTGTGGGGCCAAGAGCTGGCGTTAACTCTCAGAGCGGCAGCGCCCTCCTAAGACGTTTTAACAGGTATTGCTGGTTGAGAAGTATTATGAAGTCTTTGGTTCCCTAGGATGAGTATAACTTTGCAAGAACGTAAGCTTTGCCTCATTTTCACGTATCACGCCTGTTAAACAGTCCCGCGTCTTTGGCTTACTCCATAACACTGTTACACCACCTTATACTAGCTAATGTCAGAAACTTCCAGCAAACTGCACATTGTGTTTTTTTAAAAGCGCTAGGTTTGTGGAAAGCCGAATGCACTAATTTCAGTCTCCTAGTTTTCGTTCGAGAATTGAGATATCAGGAATTGTGAAAGATGTCTCCGTCGAGCGTGGCTAGATAACAAAATATTAAATAAGCGTCATATATTCATGGTGCGAAGACCTGTTAAGTATATTGTTACATGCAGCTTAAATATCGTTTCTCCTGTTTTATTAAGTCACCTGTATAGTAAGGACCCAATTTAAGTGTTGTTTTTTTCTGCATTGGGATCATTCTCTTACTGGCATCAACGTTCCAGCCTAGCATCCAAACCTGAAGAACTGTACGATGGGTGCGATGTACAAGAGCAAACTATGGCTCCTAGACATATATACGAAAAAGAATTCTTTCAAGCAACATCAACTTCAGTTTACTAATCGCATTAAGAACCAAACGACTTAGTATTTGCCTTTTCTCACAATGTAACTTTCTGTTGCAGGAGCCATCGGGTATTGCAAAACAGTCTTGGAGGGCAACGAAAACGTATTTATTAAAACTAGAAAAGCGCATGAACAAAAGGTATCTCATCAACCTGATAGAAAATGACGCTCCTCCTCTCCCGCTCAACTCAACGCACGCCGGCGCGGAAGAAAAAAAAAAGAAGAAAACAAGCCTTGATGGCGCCCCACCAGCGCCGCTTGGGAGCATTGGAAATTATCGGCTCCACGCCAAGCTTTTACATTTGGGTCGTGTACTCACAAAGACCACGTCAATGTATTTCTTCCACTAGAATATTGGTGAAAATACCGTTGTAGGGACCCTTTAGAGCCCACCTTCTCTGTGTCGTGACCGCGGATAATGTCGACAGCCCTGTCGGTGAAGAGTTTGGTGCGGTACTCCCGGCCACCGTCTGCCACCAGCGATTCGTTCTCCCACATGTCCACTCCGCAAATGTTGTTCTGTACGGACCAAAAAAAGTATGCCTTGAAGAGCGGCACGTTTCAGCACGCCACAGCTTAGCAATAAATGTAAACCCTGCAATATGTGAACAAAAAAAAAAAAAAAAATAGGCGGGCCAAAGGAAATGTAGGCCCACTGCAATGCACCCCGGTAAAGCATATCTCAATCGAAGGCTAATTTTCCTTAAATATAGTGCTCTATTTGAATAGACGCGCTCTTCCATGCCTATTGCGATGTTGGTTTATAAACTTTTAACAAATTTTGGAACAGTGCTTACTTCTCGTCTGCAAAGATGTAGTTAAACCGATCCGAGGCTTCGTAGGGCTTTGTCTATAATGCTGAATTATTTATACTGTCGGTTTCTTTTTCTTATGCTTCAAAACTCAGTTGTTGAGGTTAGCTTCAATTTGATCAAAACCGCAACACCAGTTGTGTCGTCCTATTTCCTAGCGCAACGACAGTATCCCTGTAAAAACTTTGTTGTGAAAAAGCATAAAAAAGCATGACTGCAAAACGTTTTTGGCCCTGAAAGTTTCATTTCTTATTTTTGCTTGTTTTTCTGCTGTACAGTCGACGGTATCTATACGATTCCAGAGCAAATATGGCATTTTAAAGCGCGAGGGTAACGGAATGCTTCAAGCGTAAGCATTATTTTAAGCCGACGTATTTGGTGCATTTTATTTTTATTATTGGCTAGTATTAATTACCTCTCAGAAGTACTGGCACACCCCCGTGATACTTCTATTTCATCCATACGTGTATCTATGCAATTCGTTCAATATGTCAGAACCTCTGAGTGAGTGCTACAGGGGCGTTCCCTTCCGTTCCCGACAAACGTCTGCTTACTTAACTTTCCTTGCCGCAGGCACTCAAGCCCTAAATGTAGGTTGCAAGTTGCCAAAAAAATACGCTTGTGACTGGGACATTTTATTGCCCTATTGCCACATGCGCTAAGCGGCCTCTGCTAATATCACTTATATGGCAGCACAACACACGATTGCAATAGGTTTGGAGGCGATAGTCTGCTTCCGTACATCGAATTCTCATCGAGTGACTGTATAAATAAAACTGGGGGCAATTTATTTGAGATCGCTTGACATAATTGGCCGTCATCATTTTTATCACCTTATTCTGCAAGCATCATGCAAAACAGCACAGGACAACTGCTGGCCTGATATTATTTGATATATCTATAACGCTACGGCGAACGTAGACGTTCGATGTGGCGTAAGAGGTAACACCATTGTTATCGCATAAATTGCAGTAGGAAAGAATAACGCTTCGGCTACAAAGTAGGGCAGGCACTCGTAGGAGAGTAGAAGAGGAAATATCAATATTTTTGGTGATATCTAGACTGCGAGGCCCAGTGGGCTGCGAGCGAACCCCCAGGGAGGAACTCCTGAATTTAATTCAATCACCAGAAGGTTACTCAACCTGCGCTGACATTTCACAGAACATGCATTTTTTTGCAGTTCGCATCGATCAAAATGTGACCACCGTGTACGTAATATTTTCTTGTATTAGTTGAACGCCACAGCGGCTGAGACAATGCAACGAGCGAAAACAAGTTTCCTGATATTCAGCGATAATAAATAAGCAAATGTGCGATGAATTAACGAAAAATATGAGTAACTGATTTATCCTCTCCTTAAAAAAAAATAACAGGATTTCTCAAGGTACTCGTGCAACACAGGCCACTGACTACGAGTGGTACTACTGTAGTATTTAGGGACCCTGAATTTATTCACTGACATTTTTCTGCACCTTTTTCTTCGCGTGTAAATCAAATCTAAACACAACATTGTTTTATGTTCCGATATTGCATTTTCCCAGTGCAGTACCTGTCTATATTGCGATAAAGTGATTGGCGTTTTCTTTCAAGACAATTACGAACAAGATCTCACAAACAGCAAGTGATAGAAACCCGAAACGTTCAATGATAACCAAAGCAAATATGACACGATTTTGAGCTCACCAGGTTCGTCACAGGAGTGTAGTAGTACTGCCCGTAGTTGTAGAAGCCGAAGAAAGAGTCGAAACCTCTTCGTGTGGGAGCGTACACTACGCTCGAGTATCCGAGATGCCACTGGCGGAAGCAGAAGAATATCAACGAAACTCTTAGCCCTTACAACTACCACGAGAGCAGTATCTGCTCGCACTTTATGAAACAACAAATATGAATATATTCTTTGGTACAAATTGTTCATTTCACTTCGAAGTTCAAATTATCATGTTATTGGTAGAAATACTTTTCTCAATGCCAACTTTCAAACTGCTCTGAAATGTGGGTTACTATCCAAACGTGCTTTACCTCTATTGCGTGGTATCAGTTCTGATATTTAGAGCTGACTTTAACGACATACTTCACGTTGGCTGTACCAAGACAGCACAAAAGTCTGGCGAGATTTTATTCCGAAAGCCCAACGTAGTCGATGGTTTAGAATCTGGTGAATGCTTCCAGATAAGAATGACGACTCTTTCTGAACGCACACGGCACAATGTTTGAACAAGACACGCCAAATTCACCTTTTAAACATATGACAACGGGCGCGAGTTTTTACAAAAGCTTTACTGCGCTAGAAGAAGCTTCCTGCGTGCATACAGTAGGTATACATACAATTAAGGCAAAGCCAGGATATATTCAGAGAAGCCTCTCTCCACCGCCATTTTGAAGAAAAACAAATGCGGCTTATGCGACTGCGTTTTGTGCGTTGATAACTGTGTCGAGGGTATAATTTCAATCACTGCTGACGGTGATCGCGTAGATTGTTTTGTGGATTTCAAAATCAACTCTAATCGAGTAGCACAGAACATTGGAATCAAATCTTTTTCATCAATATTAGTGCGTTTCACAAACGGACGAACTGTCACAGTGCGAAAAAATAGCCATAGGCCTGACTTTTGCTAAAAACACGAACTTTCTGTTTACAATCAGAATATATTTCATAGACCTCTTTTTTTTTTTTCAGTGGTACGGGCTTTACTGGCAGCCCCCTGAAATCTTAAATGGCCTTTAATGAATAATAACCGCAGGACACCTCATCACCATCATTAAATTTCAGTATAGCGTTCTTTTCAATGCGTTCTGAAATGACCGACCTTATTTACATCCAGAACACGAGCAATGCCGCTTAGTCTGCATTGCCTGCGCTAGAAATATCAGCGTGGCAATTTCGCGCCCGAATGACAAGGAAAATTATAGTTTCATTGGAAGGTGCAAACAAAAGAAAACAACATTCATTTAGGGCAAGGAAAGTATAGTGGGATTGGTTGGTTTTGTGGTGTTAACGAATGTCAAAAAATATTTTCTAGATGCAAGACAGTTCAACAAGAAATAGGAAAAAGGAGAACCATGTGGCACCACCAAAATGTAAACCTTCCGCCTTGCAATGTCATGCGGCCTACCAACCGCACTAGCTGGCCCACCTGACTTATTAAGGTGTATTTGTTTTGTGCTTATCCCCTGATCTCACGCGTCGCCGAACGCCACCCCAAGTGTTAGCAGGGAATATCATGGCATTAGTGATGCGTCGAACATTATCGCGTGAGAGCGGTGCGACGACACTTATTTGTTAATTCAAAAGAGCGTGTCGTTGAGTGAATTGATCAATCATGGCAACACAGGGTGCGGCCCACGTATAAACAACGAAGACAAGGGTGCACAACAACAGCAGTCTACGTTATTTGTGCAACTTTCTTTTCCTTCATTTGCGCAACACACTCTCTTTTTCCCCCATTTGTTAGCCGTGACATTGTCGCTGTCAGGAGCGAAATCACTGATAGATTATTCGGTAAATAAGAGTAATAAATCGATATTTTCACGCTATTCGCCAGGAGCAAGACATGCATTATTGGAGCTAAAGAAAATAAAATAGTGCTTATTTTTAACTGTGAAAAGGTTGAACAACAGCACTATGTGAATAGTGCTACTGTACGCAAACTGCGTGTCGTCCGTCCATGCGTTTTCTGGGCTCTACGCCCTGTTATTTTAGTCCGTTGGGTACACTGCTCCTTACGCTAACGTTGCTAATTTCAACAATAACGTTGGTAGTTAAGCCAGCCAGAAACGTCTAGTAGTCACATGATCAACGATCGAGAGTTCACTCATAATGGTTCATGCTCACTGAGCCGTCACGACGAAAGTCTACGGGCCGGCGTTGATGTTGCGGGAGGTCATGCGAGTGAGTGCATGCGATTCGTTGCATAATTATGGAACTCCGCTAATGTCCGGTACGCGCACTTAACAGCTTCAGGGTAAAGATTTTCTGGGTGCTATGTGATAAAATTCCAAAGCGGACCGAAATGCATGATGTTACATTGCTGTTACATAACTGGTGTTCCCAACCATTCACTTACAGCTTGCGGGCCATGAGCAGTTTAGAAGCATTTATCTGCACATGAGTCCACTCTGAGAGAGAACTGCATTTCCTGACAACTATATTATTTGCCCCTTTTCTATTGCAGCCCATTGAACGGTATTTTTCATACTTACTTGCATATTCTGCGTTTCAGCATGCACCTCGCAAATATGTTTTCTATGTTAATAAGGCTTTCAAATTATTGGCGCTGTTTACCCCACGTCCTTCGCTACAGAACCAAATATTGAACTCTCGGTGTGCCTGCGCTTTGGACTAATCCTAGATCATATGCAATGCGTGATATTTCAACTTTGTTCATGACATTTACAGGCTGACGCACATGTATATGTTTTATTCCACTCCTACGCCATCCTAGTAGGTCAAACACCGTTCAATGCCCAAATCCGAGAGATGTGTAATTGCGGTGCGCTCACTTTTCCTACAGCGTATGTCCGGTACCCTAGCTTGCGTAGTTGCTCCGCCATTGTCGGAACGCTGGTGTTCATGCCACCCAGTTCACCGGGATATATAGCATCATGCTGAAAACCTGCACAAACAGAAGCATGAAAGCAAGAAGAAGTAAAATTCTGCGAAGCATGCGCAGCCTCCATCTGCCTTGAAACAGTGGAAAAGTCCCTGGTAGGACAAAGTCAGCCCAAATATCTAGACACGAGGACACAAAGGAGATACATAAATCAATCAACAAAGAATTGAGTATTTGAGAAAAAACTCGAACCCAATTACCGCCAAAAGTGCTTCTGGCTAAAATTTCTTTCAGTTACCTTACACTCCGTTTACTTTAAACGAAAGGCAAGAGGTTTGTGAAGACTAGTCGCAGTGAGCCTGCCCACTTTCAGTTTCGCCACATAGCAGCGCTTAAACGCCTTCAGGCACCCGCGGTGAGGGCTGAGTTCAAATTCAGAAAAAGATGTCACAAAGTCAAGGACTGCAGTCGTATATACTGTTCCGACAGACTCTCTGTCGCCAAGGAACGCCAGACAATAGTTCTCATAGCAGAGGGATCAAATACACGTAGAGAAGTGGGCATTCCTTTTCAAACGTGTTTCAGATCGCTGAGATTTTTGGTCTCCTTTCGAACGTATCCACCACCTACAGGTACTAACTACGCATAATACCACTCACAGCTCTCCTCTTTGCAGAGGGTGCTTCTGCTGGAGTGCCAGAAAAGTGTATTTTGGGGCATGGTAAGAGATATTTTTGTGAACCCGAAAACTAGCCTGAACAGCGGCACCCACACAGCGGCGTTCAATGATTGCAGGACTATTGAGATCTCGGGAAAAAGCTTTAGAACGAAAATGTATATCAATATAGTCTTTTAGAGCTTTAACTGTACTAGTTACGTACCTCAAGTTCATGTTTTCCATGATTCAAGGACATGTGAGCCATAGTTTAGAAATGGACACTCAGTGCGGCCACCGCATAGCAACAACATATAATATCAGGAAAACCAAGGTGGTTTCATGCTACACTCCATGACCAAAATGAAAACATGCTGTGAGATTACACGGCAGTTACATTAGCACCAACGGGCAGGTAGCTGCGATGCTCCAGCACATTGCAATTCAGACATATGACCTATAATTTCGTTCCGCTATATATAGCTGTCTAGTGGGCATCGAAGTTGGAAACTTTAGTACCTTCATTTCTGTGACACTTTTCGGCCACCCACGATTCAGGTGACGTCACGAGATTCAAAGAATCAGGGAGCGCTAAACTGCTAGTTCAGTCAGAGCCAGTCTTCGCAGCCGATTCACAAAGGCGACCTTTGCTCTACCAGACCTTGCCCCCCCCCCCCCCCCCCGCCCCCCACAGGAGATCTTGAAACGGCTCTTTCGTCCGAACCATTTGTCGCACGATGTTCCAGATAGTCGGCCAAATATTTAGGGGAATCTTCCAAGGTGGGGTAGATTTGTAATAAGGGAGTAATTACTCATTGTCATCCACCCAAGCGCAGCCATATAGCTACAATGGAAAGCTATACAGCTTTCTTAGAAACATCGTAGTTAAAGATAGCTTTTCTTTGTAGCTGTATGGCTGCGCTTGGGTGGATGACAATAAGTAATTACTCCCTTACTAATGTTCGATATACGGTGAACAATTCGTCGTTTTGCAGGGTACACTATATCTAAATTTGTCTGGAATCCTTAAACTTCGTATAACGAAGGACCATAGCTCATACAGCGAAGGTAGATATACACCATTGGATCCGGATACAGATATTTACATCAGACGAGGGAGTTGCCGAAATTTCTCCTCTCTGAACAGTCGTAAAACGGTTTCACTGCAGCTTTCACTGTGCTTGCGCTGGGCGCACGGCAGTCCGGTAAACAATATGACAGCCCCCAAGGAGCCCTGAGTCCAAATGCTTATAAACAAAGGTGGTACGCCAGATTATAGCAAAATTTACTAGTAGATGGCACTACTTTTATCCCAACAGATTCCCCGGTTGGCGCTCGGCTTTTTTCGGGGTGTGCGCTTGGGAGAAGCTCCGTGAACCCCGCTGTGCTCCTGGTGGGCCAAAGCCAGTTTCGAACAAAGAACAGCCTGCAAAGGTGGGTCATGGTCATTTTGGTTCTCACTTTGAGTTATTAGCCCGCTGTTCTAAAAACGAGGCCCACATACTGGGATTTTGCCGCCGAGCCGGACTTATTGTGGTCCGATGGCGGAAAGGATCACAGTTCAATCGGTGCGAATATTTGAGACATATGGCCCCTTTCCTAAGAATTTCACCCCAAAGAGTCGAGCACCTGGTAATTGAAAAACCGGTGCGTACACGGCGGCAACAGGGATCGAACCTGATACCTCCCGAACGCGAGGCGGATGCTCTACCACAAGGCCACAGCTTGTTTTTTTTTTTTTTCTTCTTTCTTTATTGCCACAAGGCCACCGCTTCGGTAGAAAAATTACACCTCGCCAAACAGTATCCCCGGGCTTACATGGAATCTCACTTTAGTGAATTAGATTTCCGCAGAGTGCATCAATCTCTGAGGTTCCACACTGTCAGCTAAGCATCCATCAACTTGGCCTCCTATAGACTGGATTAGAAGAGCACGAAACTACTCCTAGCCTTACTTCTCAAGACTTCATCGCCAAACGTGGCACCCCACTAAGTTACAGGAAGACGCGGCCCCTCCCAGTGACCAACCAGAAATCAATGTATCTATCATCGAAAAGACTATTGTAGTCTATCCATGATCGGAAAGACTATTATAGTCTGCTCGATGAAAAACTAATGCCACCAGGCTCACCTGTACCTCTGCAAGAGGCCACTGCGGATCCTTTCCACCTCCGCGAATAGCTCTCAGGGGAGATTTCACCCATTTTGTGGTCCCGCTCCAGCCGCCCTGAGGCCTGGGCCAGACATTGGCCTGGCTATGGGAGAAATACCTTACGAAACACAACTTCCGTCGCAAAGCTACCGCTACTCGCTTCTCGCCAGACCAGCAAATACTTCGCTAGATTATCGAACTAACGCTTGATAATCGATAGCTACATCATCGTCGACTGATTTCTGTTTTTCCCGTCACCTTGCTCAGTTACGCTCCTACTCCAGTTCCTTTTTCTTCGTCATCCATTCTTTGTATTTACCACTCCGGCTCGTACAAAGGATATTATTTGTCTTTGATAGCGTCAGTGACAGGTGATAATAGCAGCGAAATGCCATAGGAAGTGCACACTCACCGAGCCTGAATGGGTAGAGTCCTGTTAAGATGGCGGCTCGTGACGGCGTACACGTGGGCAGCGTGTAGTACTGGCTTAGCAAAGCTCCCGTTGATGCCAAGGCGTCGAGATTTGGCGTCGGTATCTGACAGGCGCCGAATAGTGAAGTGTCTGCCCATCCCTGCAAATGAGGTGAGCAGGACAAATTTTCAAGGCCTTATCAGATACATTTATAGAATAACAGGCATCCAACAAATTCTGTACACTAGTATTCATTGTCATTTAAAAGGAGTGTCCTTTCACAGCCACCTCAAAAAGTACAGTGGTTGTAAACTACAGTCTACAACACAGTCAGGTTATTTATTTCACAGCACAACTCAGATTCTGTCTATAATGTCATTGCTTTCTTCACCACGATATTCAAATTTAATTTGAAAACGCGGTGACGTTTTAACTCACAGACATCTTTCTTACTAATATAGCTAGATCAAATACTTTTTTCTCAAATATGTGCGATGAATAACCATCTAGCGGGTTTCTGCGTTATTTTTTCAATCGGTGGCAAACGATTGGAGCCCGTGCAAGAAATATCTCAATTTGGAACCAAAGGTACGGAAGCTACTATAGGATTTAGACACTAAGGTAACCACCCCCCTGTTTTACAATGTATTTATATATCAGTTCTGATTCTTATTGTGAAAGCTATGCTTCCTAATTTCTCAGTATTATTTTCTTATGGGGAATCCTAATGTAGGTGCGGAGACAGATCAGACGCGCGGTTACGGCATACAGACGGGCAGATGGCACGCAGGATGTCGACGGACGGGACATATGCTGAGCATATTCTCTTCTATCGCGAGGAAACAAAAGTATTTCTCGAATTCATAAGCGAGATTAATTGATCATGGACCAGCTACTCGGTTCAAGACGGCAGCGCAATCAAGCATATTTCAACTCATCCAACAGAAAATAGAAGAGTTGGGCGTCAGAATTCTGGCTGCCATCTTACCTGTACTCACCTATGGGGCTAAAACGTGGAGGCTAACCGAGAGGGTTCTACTTAAGTTGAGGGCAATCCAGAGGGCTATGGAGCGAAAAATGGTAGGGGGAACATTAAAAGATAGGAAGCGTGCAGAGTGGGTCAGAGAAATAACTCATGTTACTGACATTCTAGCGGAAATAAAGAAGAAATGGACATGGGCAGGACATGTCGTGCGAAGAGAGGATATCCGATGATCGCTTAGGGTAACAAACTGGATTCCAAGGGAAGGAAAGCGTAGCAGGGGGCGGCAGAAAGTTAGGTGGGCGGATGAGGTTAAGAAGTTCGCAGGGGTCAAGTGGATGCAGCTAGCACACAACCGGGTTAATTGAAGAAATATGGGAGAGGCCTTCGCCCTGCAGTGGGTACAGTCAGGCTGATGATGTCAATGATTATTATTATTATTATGATGTTCCGGCTGGCGCACTTGCGTTACATACTCCACAGCGCTTCCTAGCGCCTCTGCAGGGCTATGAATTTCAGCTGCGCGTGCACCGATATTTCTTGCGATCTCTGGATAATCGCCGCAGGTAAGCCGGCACGCACGCCTTTCCTGTTTTTTCCGGCTGGCGTATGCCAACCGGAAAGCTGCCGTGAGATGCAGCACGCGGCCATCGATGGACGGGCGGTCACTTGACGCCAGCAAGTTTGCCTAGAAGGTGGAAGCGGTCAACTGTGGGTCTAAGAGAAACTATTTTTTCAAAACTACTACTGTTTTAAGACAGGTTTCTTCACACCGCCTAGAATTGCTGAAATGCTCTGGATATACCTGTTCAGGCCTGCACTGTATTCGTATACTTTGCCTTAAAATCCAGTCGTTGATGGTAAGTGCGGTAGAATTGGAGGTGAAAAGCAAGGCGACCGTGATTGTGTAATGTCAGTGCACATTAAAGAATTCCAGGTGGTCGAAATTTTCGGAATCCTTCACTACGACGTCTCTCATAGCCTATGTCGCTTTGGGGCGTATCGGCGCAGAGGTAGAGACTGGAGTGACGCACCTGGTTGCTATGGTTACCACGCATGCAGACTTGTGGCCTAGTATAGGCACGGCGAAACTTATTTTTAATAGCCTAGCATAACTCTCGCTACAAAACGAACACCGGAGCCAACGTCTCCAGGGGACCGCAGGCATAGCCTAGCCTCAGTAGCCTGCGCTGAACGGAGTCACAGTAGCGTACGCCGCTGAGCTCAAGGTCGCGGAGTCTAATTATGGTTTCATCAGCCGCATATCTTTGCAAGCAAAGTGAAAAACTCTTCCATGGGATGTGCAATGGATGGGTACGTTACGGAAGCATAGGTGCATTGAATAAAATCAGAGCCCGTGCACCCAGACGGCATGCTTGGTTCATCGCAGACCACAGTGCCATGCTGGACACAGCGCCTCGCGCTTGTAACCTCATTACTTTTTTTCTTGTTCGCAGGGAAACAAGGAAATATGTAAGAAATGTTTACGCGAAGCGTATACCGCTTGTTCGGTCGAATATCGTCGGCGCTGAAGCAGTGGCAGTAGCTATCGGCACCAGCGAGTCGGAAATATTCGGGCGGAAATATCCTTATTGGTAGACAGGTTTACGACGTCACAATCATATGACCTCGCGCGGGGACTTCAAACACATCACATTCAAAATAAAGCTATGGAATATATTGCATGATATAAGTTTGTCGCTACTGGTCTTCGAACGCAAGTACTGTACATGCTAAACGGCACGCAAAGCGTAGAACAACAAGGGTCTTTTTACCTTTATTGCCTTTAAAGCTGTAGAGTACAATATAATAAAACATCACAATACAATACTATACAATTCAATGCACAACACCATATAACACAATAAATTACAATGCAATATAATAAAATGCATGTATGACGCATTTCAATATATACATGCTATGTTTTCACCTACCTATAGCTCTACTAACTGGTAGTGTATAATTATGCTTTTTTATTTGCTTGCGTTTTTCACACAGGACTGTCGTTCCTTCGCTGCAGTCTCTGACGATCATGACTTTATTGGAATTTCATTACGCTGTTCACAAATTATACATGTACAGATCGCGTCCCAGGGTCGCAATGCCGGAAACCATTACACTGCATCACACTTCGTGCAAAGTGTGGTTGTCAACAAACATGCTAGAGAGCCACCTAGTGAACGCATTAGGGTACCCGTGACTTACTAAAGTGTGTTTGGAATGTGTACGCATGTTACAGTAAAAAGTTTAAAAATTATTTTTTTTAAGCAGAAAAGAAAACTGAACATTTTGCTTACCACATCGTCCGCCAAGATGAAGATGATATGAGGGCGCTCTACTGAAGCTCGAACGGTTGAAAGCATCAGGCAGGTGACGATGGCTCCGATCATCCTGAAATCCATTGCCACGGTGCACTTCAAAACCGGTTTAAGGCACAAAGAAGAGCATTAACGGGGACAAAAATGCGTATGTAGCATAAAAGGCTTCAGGGGAAATGTCTGCACACCGCCCTTCCACGCCGCGCTTTTACGGAATTTCCCTATTTGAGAAGGTGTGCATATTCAGGTTTTCGTTACAAGCATTCTTTACTGCACAATCAACTGTGCAGTATCAGCGCTCATAACAGTCATAATTTTCCGATTTTAGTCCCGTAGATTAACACTGTCCGCCAATCATAATCTAAGATATTGATGGACGTGCAGCTGAGAGGTTTAACTCTAAATGTAAAAGTCGATTTGATCGGCGTAATACAGTTCCTCTGACGTTGAAACGTTCATGACCGATTTCGGTTTCGTTTCAGAAATAAATTACTTCGAATCTTTACATCAATCAAGGATGACGGAAAGACTGAAACCAGCGGGTTAAGGTACACTTCTCCAACTAATCGAAGAAAAAGATGCTCTACCTTAAGGGCCTTTTTTCTGAAAGAAATGTGTGCTGTCTCCAAGTTTAAGACACTTTGAAATAAGGCATACGCATGGCAAAACGTTCCCTAGGCTGGGGCCATCGCCTATCCCAACACGTATCAGCTCACGGAGTTAACGACTGACCAAGATGTCCGTCTTAGTCCAATCGGTATTCAGTATCGCAAATCTTTATCGAAGTGATAATCAAGGCCTTTGATTCACGCAGATATCCAATTTTTTATATTAAAGGCTAAATTCTACTTCTAGCCATACCACAAAGTCATCTAGCTCCTAACAGTTGATCTTGAACCCTCGCTGTTCAGCAAACATCGTCGTTTTCATTCTCCAAGTTATCTATGTGCGCAAACAAGGTACTGCGCATGCACCAATATCATTTCAACAGAAGTGCCCTAGTGAAGGGCTTAGTAGTAATTTCCACCACCTGGGGACATTAAACGTGCACTCGCATCACACAGCATACAGACGCATCTTCGTTTGATCTCCGTCAAAGCGCAGCCGCCGGCGGTCGGGTTCGAACCCGGGTACACCAGCACAGTAGTCGATCATCTCAACCACAGCACAACCTCCGGGGGCAAAAAATTCTCGAGGGCACATTGAGCCTCTAAAATGCGATGAGGTGAAAGCCATTATAGGGCGGTAGATCGTAACCCTCCATTACGGCACCTCGATCTTCCTCTCTTCTCTCACTCCCACCTTCCTCGCTTCCTTTAAGGCATTGTACATGTGTCCGCACAGAGTTGTCTGCGCAGAATCGGGAGGCGTTCGTGTGCTGTGTGATGTCAGCGCACGTTAAAGATCCCCAAGTGTCGAAGTCACTCCGTAGCCCTCCACTACGGCTCCTCTTTCTCTCTTTCCACGTTCACTTCCACCTTCCTTCCTTCCCTTACGGCGCGGTTGAGGTGTCCACAGAAAACAAGTGAGACAGTTACACTTGTTTTCACAGCAGGCATCAGTGGCATTTCAAATTGATTTACAGGATATAAATGGCGCAATATTTATTACAATTGATTGATTGATTGATTGATTTATTTATTGATTGATTTATAGGAAGGGAAAGGCACCTGTGTGGTGCGGCGTTCGAGAAAGCGCCAAATGAAAACTGCCGCACCGACACCTAAAACCGGACACCCTGCGGGGTCAGCTTCATCTATTCATGAATCGCCTGGCGACGTAATGACCAGTCATGACGGTACATGGCGCGCCCCTTGTCGAACACAACCAGCATTCCATTCAAGGCATCAAAGTACACCGTCGTTCTATATAATTCGTTTGCAGGAAATGGAAGGTGCAGTATGTGTCACTCGCGGAATCCCGCACTCCTCACGGTAGACAAGGGGAATTATGATGAACGATTCACGAACCGGAGCGCAGCGCAGTTGGTAGTGCGCTCGGCTGGGGATCCACGAGGTGAAGGCTCGATTCCAGGTGGAGACAAGTTTTATTTATTTATTTTTATGTTGCACTCTCGAAAGTGTGATACCCACTGCCGACAGTTCCTGCTTACAAGGATAACGCATTAAATGCTCTGGATTTTTTTATTTCGACGTTCGACGTTTTCTGTTTGCTGTTTTTATCTATACGGTTCAATAAGCACACAGTAAAAAGTTTTTGCTCAGGGTTTAAGTACTTATTTATTTATTTATTTATGAATAAATAAATAAATAAAATAAGTATTTATGGATTTAGTGACATCGTCTTAAAATAGGACATCACTGCTCAATCGTTGTAAAACGCGAAAGGAGCCACTTTGGGTACCGCGAGTAAAAACGAAGAAGAGAATGAAGTTATGTCCAACACTGAAGTTTGGAGAAGTCATAAAGCAATTTACATACTTCTGTGTTCTGTAGATAGACATTTTGAACAAATTTGTACTATTAGACGGAGTACGAAAAATTCCGTTTCATTTATAGCCCAAGGCCTCACAGCTATCTGTTGGCGAAAAAACAAGAACAAAAAGCACCTGCGAGCACTTTGTATTTATATTGTTAAGAAAAATAGCACAACACGTTATGTTATTCCCAGCATAAAGGGCACAGGCACGTTCTGCATGTGCGGTTATGCACTAGCTGTTTTCCACGTGTCGCACTAGTTCCTCGACGCTCCCTAGGGTGTACACAGGAAGAAGAGAACGACTAAAACGTTCACTAAAAGCTTGAGTTCAGGGGTGATTTTTTTCTCACTGTTATTACTCTTGTTGCTGTTGACCAATATTACCATCCTCAGTGCATGGCTTGATTCCGAAATTCGTGCTCTGTGGTAGCGAAATTTCAATGTTTAATTTTTTAAAAGCAATTATACAACATAGTCTGATTGCCGCATTTATTAATTGATGTTAGCAGTCAAACAGACTGATTAATATAGTTATATCTGCACAAACATCAGAGGAAGCCCCTCTAGAAATAATCCCCAGCATCACTCAAGGGCCCCCACTGACAGCCGTTCAGCCCTGATGGTGTCAAAATCACACTTGTCCAAAAAATGGTGTTGTGAGGGCTATACATTTTCAATTCCATTTAAAGCCTGCATACAAACTTAGGAGGGTATTTAAACAAAGAATTAAAATATATGTGCAAAATAAACCATCGGTAATGAGTTATAAATTTACCAATTTGCTGTACTGCCCGTCATTAGTAATGGCTCACCCCATCGTTTCTTCTTCCTCCTCACACCGCACAAGTTCGCACAAAAGTGACAATAGTAGCACCGATGTAAACGGGGATCCTGAAGGAATTACCATAGTAATTATTAGCAGTTTTTCGACTGTTCTTGATGCGCTAGTAGAACATTCGGGTTGCGGTGTCAATGGACATCACCAGGACAGAAAGAATTAATATTTTAAAGCGAAAGCCTTTAATGGCTCATGACTCGCCGGCGTGCCCGTGCGTGTATCCGCGGCAGCTGTCAGTCATCTTCAGGATCGGGATGGTTTCAGTACTGCTAGCCAATCAATGATGTAGCAGCAGGTGCAAGAACATTAATTAGCGGGAATCAGTTAATTGGTGAATGATAATTAGTTAACTAGTACAACTAAATAATTTAGCTATTTATAGTTAGTTATTATCTATTATACAGAGAAAATTAATCAACGCTAATTCGCTAGCCACTGAGTGATATTTAGCTAAGTTAATCAGTAAACGCTGAGACATTCTAAACGCAAGCACTGCGCATGCGCACTGAAGTAAATCTCCAACCACTTCTTGGACCACAAAAGAATGATTGCAGAAAGTCGCCCCAAACTTCGTGTTCCAATCATCGTTACTAGATATCCAAGAACGTTGGTTCCAATAGATATTTGTCAGACGTCGCGAGACAGGTCTTAATACATTTCAGCCCAGCGATCGGGGCCGTTAGGCCCTGTGTCGCACCTAGAATGTCCCAAAAGTCAGCAGCAAGTCACCTAACAAAACTAAGCAGTGAACAATCAGAGGACAGCGACAGTGGTGGTTAAAGGTTTTCGCCTCTGCGCACTTTGGATCGTCAAAGTGTCCTCTGTATTTTTTTTTTGTATGTTAGGTTTTGAGGAAATGAAGGCCTTGTATACTTTTGGGTGAACCTGGCGATGGTGGACGTCTACACCTAATCAAGTCAAGGTCATTTGGGACATCAACCTGATCAGGAAGGAAACATGAGAGCAAACGCGAAAAGAGTGAGGGATCCTGTAGCGCAGGGCTACGAAGTAATTGGGTCGCATGGGGGCCTTTAACACGTGCTATCATCCACAACACAGGCTGCCTCTCCATTTAAGCTAGGTCCTGGCGAAAGGAAGGCACCGTATTCTTTTGGCTGGCCACCCCACACTAAATTAGGTCAGTCACACTAAAAGGTCATTTGAAGGTCAAACTTGCTGCCATAGTGACTACGTTAGCTGTGGCCACAGCTAACGTAGTGAAGCTATTGCTTCAAAAACAGAGCCGCAAATTGGTTTTGAATCCGCGCTAGAAGGAACTGAACAGCTGCCCCGGCCCAAGAATTAGAGCACTAGGCTACTGACGCCGCCGATCTCGCCTAGTATAAAGCTGGAACGCACACTGGCGGGGTACAGTGAACATAGTCGTCGTCTTCATGAAGTTTTATCTGCGCAGCTCCTTAATTT
The DNA here is from genome assembly GCA_023969395.1 of Amblyomma maculatum. Taxonomy (NCBI): domain Eukaryota; kingdom Metazoa; phylum Arthropoda; class Arachnida; order Ixodida; family Ixodidae; genus Amblyomma; species Amblyomma maculatum. The sequence continues at coordinate 498,262 of JAJIZL010020483.1, read as the reverse complement.
AACCTTGGGGAATGCACCCTACACTTAAGCTATCCGGTCAAGTGCGGGCATGGTCCTCGAGCGTATCGTCTGGCGAATCCACAAAGTGTCGTGACAAAAAGGAGTGGCGTAGAGGAAGCCACTATGGCTAAATACGTAGAACAAAGCCATGGCAGATATGCTTACAATTAAGACACAAGAACCACGAGAAGCAAAAACTAGCCCTTTGCCAAGCAGCTTAACAAAGCAAGAGCGAAGTGTCAGCATGGTCAGCAGCAGAGGCCCGGTGACTTACGCTCGTGAAATTAGGTTCGAGAATAGTTGAACCTCTATCATTTATCTTACCCGAAGAGTATCAAAATTAGGCTAGATAAATAGATGCAAATATCAACGTTCCAAAAGATGATTACAAAACAATTTTTGTAACCAAAAATTTGGGTAGCCGATGGAGGCGAAACGAAGTGGCGTTCGTGTGCTGTGCGATGTCAGCGCATGTTAAAAATCCTCAGGTGGTCGAGGTTACGTCGCCTTCTTTCCCGATCGCTGCATCGGTGTAGGCGACCTATTGGACACTGGGATCGCCATAGGAATAGAAAGAAATCGAGATATACCGCCGGTAGAGGCGGAGGAGATTTCAATAGCCATTGCCATTGCACGACCAGGCGTGAAACACGTCATCGGCGATAGCAAAGCGGCGGTTAGAAATTTTAGCAAGGGTAGAGTCAGCAATCGTGCTGCAAAACTTCTGAACGAGTCGTCTCTCGCCGAAAGCGTGACCATAATCTGGACCCCAGCACACGCCGGTCTCGCCGGCAACGAGGCTGCCCACATGCTCGCCCGCTCCTCGCTACCTCGGGGTGCTGCGGACGCCTCCACATCTAAAACCAAAGAATGTATAGGTACCTTTAGGGATGTAACCGACAACTTGAAGAAAGACCGGAGGATATATCCGCCACCGGTTAGATCCCTGAGTAAAAAGGAATCGTACGACTGGAGAAGACTCCAAGCTCGAAATTTCTTTTCGCCCCTGTGGAGGAGTTGGACGGGTGCCAGAGGGCGGAAGAGGGACGGTGCAGATAAAGCCCCTTGATACTTTGAAAGTTACGCCAACGATTGAACTTTGCCGCCGCCGCGCTACCTCCTCGCCTCCTCCTCGCCCCTTGCGCGCCCCTTCGCTGAAGGCCGGCTCTCCGCCCGATTTCCTGAGCGACGATTGGTCTCCCTGCCGTTGCCATTGGAAACCGACGCGCGTCCGGCGTTTTCCTTGTGTTTTCTTTTTCCTTCGCGCCATTTTTCCCCTAGTCTCGGCGAGCGAATATTGCGCGCTGTGCTTTTATTGCAGCTTGCAAGCTCTATGCCGTGCTGTTGCGCGTACAACTGCAGCAAGCGACCTGAAGATGGTTATGCGGTATTCATGATATCTCAAGGCAAGCGTGACGGCTTGTGCACGAGTCAATGGATTCACAAGATTAGTCGAAAGACGTTTATTCCTAGAAACAACAGAGTTGTTTGCGACGTCGAGTGCCTTTCTCACTCCCCGTAATAACGCGTCACCTGACGCTGCGTTTTTTATTCCTGCTTGCTGCTCAATATTTTTGCGGCGGCAGCATGTTCATTGTATAAAAATAAGGTTGTCCTCTGCAGCATGCTGAATATTCTGCGAGGCTCCAAGGCTCCATCATTTAACACGCTTCGACTTCTGTACAGTGAGAAACAGGGCGCTATAATCTGCTTTTTGCTGTCAGAAATAACTGGAAAATTACAGTCTCTCGATTGCATTTGTCGCGGTTATGCTAGGATCCCTGGCCTCCTTCACTAAAAATCAAAATTCGGGCTTGTAGAGGAGCTAGCCTTTCCAGCTTTTACTTGTAGTGTGCGTCGGTTACTCGGGAGCATTGAATGCTGGCCCTGAAAAACTCTTTGGCAAGTAAACCCGAGGTATTGCGGGTAATCTGCACTAGTTAGGTCGTATGGCATTTTTTTTTTCAATTCTTGAATGTGTCTTGCCATGCTTCGACGCACGCGTGGGTTAAAAAATATGCGTTCGTTTTATCAGGGATACGGCCAATGTGCAGGAGGTGTTCATATGATCACACACGCTTCACTTTGACCATGACTACTAGGCGTTGGCAGGTTACCTTCGCTTTGAAAGCTGGAGCTCTAAAAGCGTGATTCCGCGTATTCATTTATTGCGAGAAAAGTTATCCCATCGATGTCAAATCAGCCGGAATCATTGCATCAATTTTCTGTATTTACGAAACTTAAACAATCAGTGATGATTATAGTTATTGTGTAAAAATAGGGGAACATTTTGCGAGCAACAATTCTTAACACTGTAACATATTACTCATTTCAATTGTATGCAAGATTTCTTTTTTTCACCTAGCCTGAGTAATTATCTCATCGCTCTATGTTCTAGCTACATTTCACTGAAGACCAGTTTGAGCCGCCAATATTACACGAACTCAAAAAAAAAAAAAAAACAGACCAAACGCAGTTCTATCAATTTTCTCTCACCGACCTGTCCTGAAGTAAAGGAAGCCTCCTCGACAGAGACATGAACCTCGCGCTGATAGTAGTCAGTTATTTCTGTGGCTTGCTCTTTTCCCACCTCCATTTATGAGAAAACAAGAAAGTATAAGAACTAAAAGTCAATGTATAGTTGTCTCGTCACATATTATGAGATAATAGAGATATGACTGACAACGTAAGTCATTGAAGTATATCAATGGGTCATGGGACGGCATCAGATTAAATAGTGATGGTTATGAATAGTGATAGGTAATGATGGTGACTGTTACGGATAATAATAGTAAATTATGCTAATAGGCCCGGATAGTGAGGTGATAGTGTTCGTTGCGGATAGTGACAGTTACGATAGGTCTCTGGCATTAGTAGATATAGTGATAGATAGGATAGCGATAGTTAATGAATTGGCAGTTATATGCTTTCTCATTTCCGCACGTTGAAGACCTATGTGCACCTTGTAATTTTTTTATTTGATTGTTGCGTTCAATGAAATCAAGCTCTTTTACACAGCGCATGAGACCACAGCATGCTTGCCCCAGAACTTCAGTGTATCGGCAATAGGGCCCAACACTTCTCCCAGTGTACCCTGCTGTCTTTTAACCACACGCGAAGTCAGTGAGGGGCCACGTACTCATAAAATTATTTAATTCCTCCATCAGCATCATATCAAGACTGCCGTGGCAAACCTGTTCTTTGCCTCGAAGCAGCAAGGAACAGCTCAAAATTTGATTTTATACAAAATTAACTAATGAACGCAGATTATCGCGGATCGCTAACTAGCACAGTGCCATTACACTTGGCCTAAGCTTTCCAACGGTATACGGTTCGGTGTTGCAGCTAAAATTTAGATTTTAATTGCAATTTACTAACTATCAATTAATTTGGCCCAGTAATTGATTGAAATACATGTACAATTAACCAATAATCCAATCTCATGGTTGATCACGTGACATATACTATGCTTAGAGAGATAGCTTGACAGTAGCGAAATAGACTAATCCTGCTTTAACCTTCTCTAATCTTGAAGCTCAAAGCACCAGCCTGGATCGTTTTCTGAAGTTTTACCGCGGTGACAGATTTCACGCTCTAAAAAAAAACAAACACAAAGTCAGAGGCAGTACTAGATTAAGTGCACAAAGTAAAACCTTATCATGAGACTTAAAAAGTGTCTGTAGCACAGAACTCGCCTGAAAGCTTTGTTTATCAGTATTCCCCATTCAAACAGTTCTAAGAAGAAAGCAATCAATTCATGAACTTTACTATAGGCATTCTCAATGCTTTTCTCGCAATTTTTCAAAAATTTTGTGCACTCCTGGAGCGCAGACCTGGCCCAAAAGCTCGCGCTTCACTCACTGCTGCGGCCGGCCGGCGGGCGTCAGGGGGAAAAAGCGTGTCGTGCGCAGCGCTCGCCGCCGCCGCGCGAGGAGAATCGAGGAGGAAAGCGCGGCGCGGAGGAGAGTGTCGCTACTTTCAAATTATCAAGGGACTTTAGGTGCAGAAACCGAAATTTGTAAATTTTGCGGCCACGTGGCAACATTAGATCATATAATATGGAGATGCGTTCGTGCCCCAGGGCGCAACGCGATTAAAACTAGCGATGAATGGGAGACCACGCTAAGAAGCTCCGACGAAAAAACACAGCGATTCGCCGTCCGCCTGGCGGCCGAGGCTGAAGACCTCTTCTCCTAGATGAGGCCGGGTGTCCTCTGGCCGCGGTGTGACAGACTGCCTCCCCGGACGCCTGCGTGCGGACACGTAGGTGGCTGCTGCACCATATTCGGCGGAAATAAATGTTCTTCCTCCTCCTCCTCAGGTGGTCGAAATTACTCTGTAGGGCTCTCCACTACGACTCCCCTTTCTCTATTTCCACTCTCATCCTCACCTCATCCCTTCCCTTACAGCGCGGTGCAGGTGTCCACAGAGCAAGTGTAACAGATACTGCGCCTTTCCCTTCCTGTGAATCAATTATTATTAGTATTATTAACAGATTCAGGGTACGGTTACCGGAAATGATGCCCCTTTGAACTCACACCAGTTAGATTAGAGAGTGTTCAACATGATTGGTTTCGAACAAAATGGACACCCGCCAGAAGTAGTTATCGACATCGCCAAAGGATGTTACTCTGACGTAAGTTTACCCGTTTTGATGGCATGCGGGGAGGACATAATATTATTCAGTCGCACCTAAGTGATGGAGAATGATTCGTAAATATAGATACTTACTCTGCTGCTCTCAAACCTATTTCCTTGGCATCGCCACTATAAAGCGTTTTAAGACGTTACTGCCGTAGTATAGCGTGACAATGTCGAAGGCAGCAAATGAAGAGACGGGAGTTGCGCTGAAATGAACTCTTTATGGAGTTGACTGAGGCCTTCAAAATAACTAAAGGAGTAGCGGCGGCGATACCATCAGGCGTGCTCGACAGTCATTGAACTACGAATGGCAGTTGCACTCGTCAGTGCTCAGTTTATCTTCGGCGAAAAACATTTAGATGAAACAACCAAAGTGACGAGAGCGTGGAATGTACAAACAGGCGCGTGTGGCTGCAGTTATTCCAGATACATATCTGACCATCTTGCGTGTCAAAAAAAAAAAAAAAAGAAAATGATAAATGCCATCTGCGACACTAAACGTGAACAAACAAGGAGCCCAAGATTTTTCTATGCGGAAAAAGCAAAGCGATCAAAGTGATAAGGCAGCGTTCTGCCGGTTGCCGACGCCAGTGGTTCATGGCAATGTTGTCAAGCTAGGCCCCTCTGTAAATTTATTTTTGTCAACAAGGATAACTGTCTTTTTAATTAACGCCGTAGTGATAAGGTCTCCTCTCGTTGAAAGACCCGGTGTCATGCGAATGCCATTTGGCATGTAGTAAATTTCGCGTCGTGTGACGTCAACGCCAGAATGAAATTAATTTAAAAGATGATTTTAGGCTCAATAAAAGGTCAGCGAATGCCTGACACGACTTCACTTCTTAACGTAAAAGTTCTTACGCAGAAAACTTTCTGTGGCTTAGTCTGGCTTCGTGTTCAAAAACTTTTGATCGCCTGCCACGCACGCTAGTAGCTAGGTCGCGTATACGTACATTAGACGCGTTTAGCAGGCAACGTATGGTGTACCATTCGCGTTACCGGTGTACCGAAATTACCGAATTCGGCGAGCGTAGCACTAACGCTAGAATTGATATTAGGGCCACTAAACGTTGCCCTCTAGAACTAGGTGGTACTCTCGGTCTGTTTAAGGCGATGAAGAACAGCTGGTCCGCGGTTCTATTTCATTTGTCTTTCGTCTGTGCCTGATCGACACACACAGCACACGTTAAGTGACGGGCCCGTTTAGCCGCCACTAGCTCTATGCTTCGGCCTGACACCACCCGCCCGGGAAACAGGCCGCAGCTTGTTCAACCATAGCTATGGCTGTGGTTATGGAGGCTCTGGTTTAACTCAGCAAGTTGAAATGACGCATGACAAGCACGCGCGACTCGCCATTTTAAAAGAAACGCGCATTCTTGGTGTCCTGAGGATGATTGAATGAAAACTAAATCTGCAGGATAAAGTTAACGTGCCTCGTAATTTCTTTCTTCGCTAACAGCGTACGTGGAATTTTAATCGCCACTCAGACCTACAGATTAGTATCTGTATAATACTTCTTTAGCACATAGAAAGCTGTATATTTTGGAAACCGCCAAAGTGTGAATGACCGGGCAAGGAACTTTCACTATTAACCAGTCATACTACGCATCTACTCGTCCACAGTCAAGATTGTGGTTGTGGAAAAGGAGTAAGCCAATACTTAATAAGATCCGAGTTCTCAGCAAACGCAATGGAACGCTCGCACGTAGACTACCGCACGTATATTAAGAAGACAGCGTTGAGGCTCCTTTCCCAGAAAACGTTACCATCGGCGTCAGCATTGGCGTTGTGAGCGAACAATCACGAGTACGGCGCTGGCAGGCGAAGGTGGCATGGCCACGCACTGAAAGGACGTAGTACTGCCTAACGTTACGCTTGGCAGGAGTCGCCAACTCGAGCCTCTCCATTCATACACATGGGTGGGGGATATCAGAATCAACCCTCCAAGACTCTCGCTTTCACGTTACCCCTATAGCCACGCAGGTACGTTCATACGGCTTGGTTAAAGCGGGACCATGTATGTTGCCTGGTAGCCTACGCTATTGCGTCATACACCTAAAGGCAGCGCCTAAGTGTCCCCCCTAATATTTCTATTAGAAGACTGGGCTATGAGTGTGGCAGTGATACCTGGATATCGATTCAGGGCACAAAAGAGTCTACTATTGCATTGCACGCATGGGTTGTACCTACGTACATTGAAGATCAAATGCTTACCAGTTGCGTAACATTGAGTAGGTGGTTTTTCTTCATTTGGCTTTTCGAGCATCTAAAAAGCGTTGTTTTCATATCACATTAACAAAAAATAAAGTTGTTGGAGTGCTATTTCCGTGCCGCAACCATGCTGTCCTTTCATTTCCACGGTAACGAGGGAGCCTTCCTTTGTGAGAAACAAACGTTCATTGAAATTGATGATGCGTAAGTTGTTAATAATTCTGCAAAAGCTTAAGCTATATATGGTGACATGAATGTGATATTCATTATTAATATAAACAGCGCGAACACGAAGACAAAGAACAAGATAAAAGAAAGCCACAGTACAAGCGCTG